>OY720441.1:144655713-145225291 GCA_963082915.1 Dolichopus griseipennis
CCAAAAATTCTCAAATATTTTACAATTAATCTAATTTATCAATTATTTAATTTAATTTAATCTAACCACTTTTATGCAGACCATATACCAATAAGAAAACATAAGCCGAATACGTTATGATAAAGCCGAATACGAAGTGGAGAATTCTTGACTATATAAATTATTAACTATGTAGATTATTAAATATAAAATTATTGACGAATGACGTACTCTCTAATTCTTTTTCTGAAGGAATATAAGTTTTCAATAAGCTTTAATTCATTAGGAAGTTCGTTGTATAGTTTGAGACAATTATATAAGCAGTTATTCTGTTGGTTTCTTGTTTTAAAGAGTGATAAGTAAAAATTGGTTTTGTTTCTGGTATTGTAGTTATGTATATCGATCATTCTGTTTAGTAAAAAATTGTGTTTAATTTCATTATTTGTAATCTTAAATGCTATCAAATACATTTCTATTTTGCATATATTCGTAAAACTGATGTATTGATTATCGTACAAGTTACTAGTAGGATAAAGTAGCGCGTAATTGTGGATAGTTTTGATAACTTTTTTATGAATGATATCTATTTTATTTAATAAAGTCATTGAAGCTTTGTTCCATATGGGATTTAAATAAATCAAGTTTGATATAATATTAGAGAAGTATATTTGTTTTAGTACATCTTTAGAGAAATACCTCCGAAGTCTTTTTATGATAAAAGCATAAGGCGTAATTTTTTTATGAGTTGATCAATGTGATCATTCCACTTCATTTTGCTATCTAATAATAGTCCTAAATAATTAAAATTTCTCACAACTTCGACTACACTTCCCTTTACGTAAAAATTAATATCTCAATATTTTCTGTTTTCGAAGAACTTGATTTTAGTTTTTTTGACATTTAGAAGTAATTTGTGTTTTGTAAGCCATAGTTCAATAGAATTCAGGTCTGATTTAATGTCATTCCTTAATTCATTCTCGTCACCTTTTGCATATTTAACTACAGCATCATCCGCATATAGTTGAATTGTGTCTTTCAAATTTATATTTGCAAGATCGTTTATATAGAGTTTGAATAAAAGGGGTCCCAGAATTGAACCTTGAGGCACACCTTTTATCATTTCTTTTGATTCGCTAAGCGTGTTATTTATACGCACTTTCTGACTACGTTTCGTTAAATAAGATTCGAAGTACATTTGTTCGTTAGTATTAACATCAATCTTTAAAAGTTTTAGTAACAGCATTTTGTGGTGCACGTAATCAAATGATTTTTGCAGGTCCACAAAAAGGCAGCCAACAAATCTACCATCATCCATTTTTTTGGAAATAAAGTCGGTTAAACTTAGGCACGCCGCTGTAGTGTTTGATTTGTTTTCGAAGCCAAACTGCTTACAACTTAAAATTTGGTTTGTTTCAATAAAGTTATCTAACCGGTTTTTTACTACGGTTTCAAAAATCTTCGAGAAACAGCTTAGCATAGAGATTGGACGATAGTTAGTTAAGTCAGTTGAGTCACCATTCTTGTAAATAGGCGTAACTATTGCTGTCTTTAGTGAATTTGGAAAGATAAATGTAGGAAAAGAGATGTTTATGAAGTGAACTAAGATTGGAGATAGCCTTTCTTTATATTTTTTAACAAATTTGGCGGAAATGTTATCATGACCTGTGGCAACTGTTAGTTTAAGATTATCGATAACGGAGTCTACTTCTAGTTGGTTTGTGGGCGTTAAATGGAAGCTTACATTCGGTGTTTGTTTGAAGTTGTTTATGTACACGGTGTCTATAGGTTGTTGACAGACATTGATCTCTTTGGTTGGTCACATTGATAAAGAAATTATTAGTTGCTTCAGCTATGTCGGTTTCATTTTTCAGATTTTTGTTACCTATATTTAGAACCTTTAGTTGGCAAGAGGAGGCTTTGGGATCTTTATTGTACATTATTTTATTGTATAGCTCCCATAATTTTTTACAATTACTTGGATCTCAAGCAATTTGGTCAGTACAATATTTCTTTTTGGCTTCAACTATTAAATTTTATACTTTTTTTTTATATAAATTGTATAACTCAGTTTCATACGGATCGTTATTATATTTCCTTTATATTTATAAAATGAATCTCGTATTTTTATAGCATTTAAGATTTCATTTGTTATCCAATCATTTTTTTTTTATATGAAATTGTCTTCGTGTTTATTGCCACAAGATTGTTTAATTCATGGACAACTTCATCAAAGTTTTTTGATGAGTTAATTCTAAACCAAGTGTTATCATTGTTTATACTTTCATAGTCTAGAATTGTCTTGAAATGATTTGTTTTTTCAATTATAGGCTTTTGATCTATACTTAAAAATAGACTATTATGATCAGATAGGCATGTATTTGCTATATGAAAAAAATATTTACATTTAATTAAGTCGGTTAGAAAGTGATGGATTATAGTTTTAGAAGACCTTCCAATTCTTGTTGCAAATTAAGTTGATATATTGTTATAAATCAGAAAACCATTAGTATTAATAGTATTGATATAGTATTTTGTATCGAAATTATTTGAGTTGAGTATATTAATATTGAAGTCATCTAATATTAACAATCTTTTATACGTTGAAAGTATTTCATCTAATTTTATAATTAAGTGTTGAAATTTATTTCATGAGATTTATAAATGCCTATAATGTTAATATTATGTTTTAATAGTTTGACACACAAAACATTTGATTTCTCAAACTCAAATTCACAACTTATACTGCTACTAATTTTATCGCTTGTATAGATTGCTAGACCTCCATACGATTTTTCTCGATTTGAGAAGTATGGAGTGAAACCTTCTAAATTAAAAAATTTGTTTTCAGATTTTTGTAACCAAATTTCAGTTAATACAATCATGTATTTCACACGAAAAAGATTTGAGAAATATTTCAAAATTATTGAGCTTATTTCTTAAACTTTGAATATTTAAGTACAAAACATTTAAGTTATTTTTATATTCACCACACTTCTTTTTGTTCAACCCTATAACGTATTCAACATTAATGTCATCTTGGACGTTTATGAAATCATCTGTTTGCATTTTGTAAAGAGTAAATGTAATTTTTGATATGTAGCTTGTTTTCAATTAGAAAGTCAATACATAAGTTTAGAAATTGTTTGTATAAAAAGAAATTGTTTGTTTTGTTAATTATATTATGTAAAGTTAATATTTTGGGTTTTGTGTTATTTAAAGTGATATAAATTTTCTGTTGATTATATAAAAATAAAAATAAAGTTTTCCGCGTGTATATTAATGTTAAAATTAAAAAATTGTATTTAGTGTAATTTAGGTTATATGAATTAATTAAAATATAAAAAAAAAAATTTGTATAAAATGTAAATAAGATGGTTATGAAGTAAGCTTTTTGTGTAGTAATTGATTAAAATTAAATATATGTGATTAACATAATTAAGGTTATGTAAATAATTTAGCGAAAATAAAAATATAAAATATGTAAGAATTCTAAGTAATATGAGTAAAAATAATTTTTTGTATGTGTATATTAATGCTAAAATTAAAAAATTGCATTTAGTATAACTTAGGTTATACGAATCAATTGAAATATAAGCAAAAATTTTAGTAAAATGTAAATAAGACAGTTATGAAGAAAGTTTTTTGTGTAGAGGTTGAATAAAATTAAATATATGTGATTAACGTAATTAAGGTTATGTAAATAATTTAACGAAGAAAAAAATATAAAATATGTAAAAAATTTAAGTAATATGATTAAAAATAAATGTTTATATGTGTATATTAATGTTTTAGTTGAATTATTAAGAATAACTAGAAATTCATTTAATAAAAAAATTTTAATATTGTGTTTTTAATTTTTTCAATATCGTTATATGAGTTAATATTGTACACCTTACTTGTAACATTCTGCCGCAGTAGTATTTGTTTATTATTGAACCACAGGTATTGAAAATTATGTGATGTTTTAAATTGCTTTGCAATGTAGTAGAGCTTTGATTGTAGCGGTGTAGCGGGAGTATTCGCGGTTTCCTTCACCTCCGAAGTTCAATACACTGGAATACAGACATTTGTGTAGTTTTTTTTTGCCCATAAGTTCCATTTTTGTTGCTTCGGATCTCAGCTTCAGTATACATAATTTATTTTTGGTTTTTTCCTATTGTTGGTCAATTATTTTTATACTGATGATTTCATCTTCTGCTAAGGTGGAATTTAGGTGTTGAGATATTTTTAATATTGAGTAGTGGTAGCCCGGCAATCACAATATCATTTTTCCTTTCAAGCTGTTTCGGTTCATCTGTTATTACTTCTAATTTATTTATCTTTTTGCAAAGAAAAAAACTTAATATAATCTTCAATATAACTTACTCATTTACTTAATTTTTGGTTTTCTTTTTTTAAAACTGCATTCTCATTAATCTTTATATCAATTTTTTCCGCAAAAAATGATATTGATTTGTGAATGTCTGAAATGGCAGAACGCACTGTTTTCAGATATTGTGCCATTTTTTCCAATGTGCAGTTGAATAAATCAAATGTAACCAAATCACTTATTATAGGTATGGTTGATCAACTACTTCAACATTTTTTTTTTTTTTTTTTTTTTTTTTTTTTTTTTTAATTCAATATTTTTATTTTGATTTTCAATATACAATAAAATTACATTGTAGTACAAAATTTTTAATAATAAAAATAGTTAGCTACCATTCTTTTGCAAAAGAAGAGACAAGTATCGAATGGCGCATCATACAAATCATTAACTAAATATAAATTTACTTACTTTAATATGTTTTTCAAATTATCAAAAAATTTTTATTTTAATTTAAACATTAGTGGGGAAAGGCAAAAAAATAAAATAAAATGAAAATAAAAAATGTAGAAAACAACATAAAAAATAATTAATTTTATCTTAAAAAAAGCGAAGGAACTTTACTCATTTAGTTAATAACCTTTAGTAGGTCTTCACAAATTACAAAGTTAATTTCTAAAAGCCAAGATTTCAAAAGTTTTAAAAACTTAGTTAAAATTCTAGTAAGTTTAATATAATCAGGTAGTTTGTTAAATATTCTGGGAGCTACTATAAAATAGAAGTGACAAAAATGTAATTTACGGAAACGCGGAACTTTAACAATATTTCTAGAATTAATTCTTAATTTGTAATTATTAATATACCTTAAAGCTGAATAGCCTGATTTCAAGAAAAAAACTTTTAGGGTTTTATAATAATATAAGTTCCTTATGGGAAGTATTTTTAACTTATTGAAAAGCACAAAAGAAGGATAATTACGGTTTTTCTTGCAAATAATTCTGATAGGATGCTTCTGTGTTATTAATAGAGGATATATTTTGTTAAAATATGCCCCACCCCAACACGATATACCATATTGAAGTTTAGAATGAAACATTGCGTAGTACACTGTGCATGAAATTTTCTGAGAGCAATATAAACTAACGTGATAAAGATTTCTGATAATATTCTTAAGATACTTATTAACGTAGGACGTATGATCTGACCAACATAATCTTGAATCAATAAAAATACCAAGATATTTAAACGAATTAACGTTTTCAATCAGGAAGCAGTTTGTATCGCAATGGTGGTTCATATAGTAACAACTTAAAGAATCAGAATTATACGCATTAATTAAAAACTTTGCACACTTAGGAGCATGATAGAATAGTTGACATCAGTTCTATCACCTTTTTTAAATACAGGAATAATTTCAGCATTTTTTAATTTTTCAGTAAATATGCCTGAAATTACACTATTATTAAAAATATGAGCCAAAATATCAATAATTTGATATGATATCTTCTTTAAAGTATTATTAGAAATATCTTCTGAAGTAGTAGAATCTGAGCTTTTTAGGCCAGTTATTATTTTATGAATTTCATAAGCTGAAATATGGTCAAAAAAGAAACTTCTCAATTCAAAACTTTCCTCGACTACTTTATCCGATAAGTATGCACTAAGATAATTATCCGTATCAAGTTGCTGGGAAATATTAACAAAGTATTGATTGAAAAGATTAGCCACTTCAAAAGAATTATTTGTAATAACGTTATTGATATTAAGATTAATTATATTATTATCATAAGTAGAATCTTTGTTTAATATACTATTGACTATATTCCATTCTTTCTTAATATTACCCCTATTAGAATCAAACTTATTAATATAATAACTATTCTTACAGTTGGTAATATTTACTTTTACATCATTGCAAATTTTCTTATAATAGTTGAGTAGACGAATATTGTTATTATGTTTTAGCGTAATTTTTCTAATTTTATCCCTTCTTTTAATATTATTCAATAACGAATTTGTAATCCATGGTTTAAGCTTACATTTCTGACGACTTCTAGTGACAATAATATTACAATCCATAATATAATTATTTAGGATTTTTAAAAATTTGTCAAATGCTGTAGAGGGATTATTTTCAGAAAAAACATCTTCCCATAACTCTAAATTTAATAAATAAATTAATTTATCATAATCAATATAATTATAATTAAACCTTAAAGTTTTAGATTTTGGCAAACACGTGTTTAATTCAAATTTGATAATAATCATAACATGGTCCGTAATTTGAATATCATAAACAGAACTTTTAATTTTATGATTATTATTTTTTTGAGTTCTACAAAAAACATGATCAATACATGAAAATGAAGTGGTAGTAGATCTAGTAGGTTCATTAATAAGAGATTCAAAACCGTTTGAAGCCATAAGAAAAAGATAATCATCACTACTTTTTGATTTACCAAGAATATCAATATTCAAATCAAATCACCTAAAATAATACAATTTTTGTACTTAACATTATTTAAATAATTAGAGAATTAATAAGAAATTCATTAATTTTATGTTCTTGAAGTCTATAAACACATACAAAGCAATAAGAAATATTGTCAATTTCACACACTACATTTATAATATCAGCGCTAACAAAATTAACTTCTTTACAAACACATTTAATGTCATTACTAACGTAAACAATAACACCACCTGATGCGTAATTATTATTACAACGATGAAACATTTCGAAATTAGGAATTTTATAGTTATTAACTTCATGATCAAAGATCCAAATTTCACTTAAAAAAATTATACTTGGCATTATTTCTAAAGATTGTAAATGAACTAAATAAGAGTCAAAGTTACTTCGCATACTTCTAATGTTTTGATGAGAAACGAAAAAATTATTTACAGAATTATTTACTGAATTATTATGGCTTACATTACTAAACAAATTATTTAAGTTAAAAGAAGGCAAATTATCAAAATCAATATTAATATTATTATTTAAAGACATTTATCAAAATTTTTATGCAAAAAAAATAAGAAAGAACTTTTAATTAAGATTAAAAATATCATTATAATTACTAATTTTTATTGCCTTATCGCCTTCTTTTTTCTTTATTAATATTACAGAATTTTGCGTCCATAAATACCTGTATTTCTTTTCCTTTCTAACTTCTAACGCTTTGGTAAATAAATCTCTCATATGTTTAGTGAGCGTATTATTAATATAGATGTTATTAGTATTAGTATTACCAAATATGCCAGCAGTAAGATTTTTATGTAGTCTGTTGTTCTTCATAATTTTCTCTTTCATAGCAGCCGAGTTAAATTTTATACAAACAATATTTCTATTTTCAGTAGAAAGCGTGGGAGAGTTAGATAGATTTTTCTCTGAGAGAATTTTTGAATAAGTTTTTGGTTTCTTGATGTAGTAGTTATCGATGTCACTTACAGAAAAATCTACATTCAAACCTTCTTTAAAAAGTTTAACAACTTTCTCTTTTGCATTCTCATGAGAAATATCTGGAATACCAATAATATCAACACAGTTACGGTTTTCTTTTTCCTCTAATTGATTTATTCTCATTTCAAGAGAGTCAACTTTTTTTAACAGTGTTGCATTTTTATTCTCTAATTCTTCCATCTTACTCACCATTGCTTGTAGAATTTTAATCTCATTAAATAGTGTGAGTAGAGTGATCTCTTTTTCATTTGCTTGCACTGGTGAAGAAATACTTGAATGCTGAGTAACACCACCACAAGTAGAAGTAGACGCAAAAGAAGAGTCATCAGGTGCAACTACTAAAGCAGATGAAACTAATGTTGATGTTAATGTAGAAGAAGTCGGTATAGATGTTGATGTTGAAAAAGCCGATGTAGATGTAGTTTTAATGTTCTCTGATACAAGTGAGAATCTTCTAATACAAGTACTGCACTTAAAACCCTGCTTACTCTTTTCATAATACTCAATATCATTTTTATTGATTTTGGCGCATTTTGCATGTAAAATTTTTTTGCAATTTACGCAGTGAATTTTTAAATCCAATCTTTCCACTTTATAGGAACAAATATTACATTTAGACATTCTCAAAATTTATATTAAAAAATTAATGAAGTAATATACGATAAAGCAATATACTATGTATTTTAAAAATTTATTATAAAAAACAAAATAAAAACTTTTAAGCAAGAAAAAATTCGCACTTGTGTTCCCCACTAACACATGATTGTGAATGAATTCATCTGGAACATTTACTGGAAAACTCCAGTGTTTTTTGTTATTTCATACTAACTTATCCAAAATTGGTACGGAGTGTGGTGCCTCATTTGTCGTTGTTTCGTCCAGGTCTACAAATACAGGAAGCGATTCATTTAATTGAGTTGGACAATTATCGCATTTCCAGTTCAAGCTCCCTGACTTTATCAGGTCGTATGTTTCATCTGGAATTTTAGCACATTTTGAATGAAATAGTTTCTGGCACTGCCTGCATTTTACCGCACTTGACTTGGCTATTAACCTTTTTTTTTTTTTTTTGCTTATATTGCTTGTATTTTTAGAAGTAAGATAAATAGTTTAAATGAATTATTAAGTACAATATAGATTTATATTCTGTTTTTTATACCCTACACCTATAGAATAGGTAAAGGGGTATATTAACTTTGGTATGGTGTTTGTAACCACCTAAAGGAAGCGAGCTAGATATGGAAAAGTATATATATTTGTGATCAGCGTGACCGCCTTAGTCGATATAGCCATGTCCGTCCGTCCGTCCGTCCGTCCGTAGGCACGATAACTCAAAAAATAATGGAGCTATCTTGATGAAATTTTAACTGTAGGTTACTAGGACTGAAAGTACGGCGGGGATTGCATATGGGCGAAATCGGCCCATGGGTTCGGATTCTGGACCTTTTAATCGGTTTCAGGGCTAACGAACAAATATAAAAAATCACGATAACTCAACAACTAATGACGCTATCTTCATCAAATTTGTGCTGTAGGTTACTAGTAATGAAACTACTTCGGGAATTGCGTAAGGTCGGGATTGGACCATGGGTTCGGAACCTAGAACTTTTTGATCGAATTTAGGCCAAACGAGCATAATTCCGAAACCAATGAAGATAGAACCTCCAAATTTAGTATCAGGGTGTCCCTTCCTATTTCCTAAGTGTCTTGTGAATTTGGGTCCCATTGGAGTCGTGGGTCGGGGACCAGCCACACATTTCCGAAGACCTTAAAACATATATTTAAAATTAATAAAGATAACAACTTGAAAAAATGTAGAAGCTTCCAATTTGCCACAAGGGTGTTCTTTACTATCTCTTGCGTGTTCCCCTAATTTGGGATCAATTGGAGTGGTGGTTCTGTACCCCTCTCAGACCTCCCAAGTTTTAAAGGCTTATAATCGAAATTACTAAAAATAGTTACTTAAAATTAGGATAGACCGTTCAAATTGTGTACAAGGGTTAACTAGTACTATAAGTACAGCGCGGACTATATAAGGGCGAAATCAGCCCAACGGTTCGGATTCCGGACCTTTTAATCGATGTCAGGGCTAAGGAACATATATAAAAAATCACGATAACTCAACAACTAATGAGGCTATCTTCATGAAATTTGTGCTGTAGGTTATTGGCAGCGAAACTACGGCGGTGATTACGTACGGTGAGGATTGGACAATGGGTTCGGAACTTAGAACTTTTTGATCGAATTTAGGCCAAACGAGCATAATTCCGAAACCAATGAAGATAGAACCTCCAAATTTGGTATCAAGGTGTCCCTTCCTATTTCGTAAGTGTCTTTGAAATTTGGGCCCCATTGGAGTAGTGGATCGGGGACCAGCCACTCAGTTCTTAGGCCCTTAAAGCATATTTTCGAAATTAATAAAGATAGTAACTTGAAACAAATGTAGAAGCTTCCAATTTGCCACAAGGGTGTTCTTTACTATTTCTTCCGTGCCCCCCTAATTTGGGATCAATTGGAGTGGTGGTTCAGAACCTCTCTTAGACCCCCCAATGTGTAAAAGCTTATCATCGAAATTAATAAAACTAGTAACTTAAAATTAAGATAGAGCGTTCCAATTGTGTACAAGGGTTAACTAGTATTGAAAGTATGACGGGACTGCATATGGGCGAAATCGTACCATAATTTCGGGTCCTGGAACCCTTGCAAAGTTCAAGGACTAACAAACATATATCTTACAAACACCATAACTCAAAAAATAATGCCGGTATTTTGATGAAATTTAACAGTAGGTTACTAGTAATGAAAGTACCATGGGAATTGGTTGTGGTCGAGTTTAATTTCGAAGCCAAAGAATATATTTCCTATGTCCTATGTGTCTCCGAAATCTAGACTTAATTGTAGTGGTTCAGCTATGTTCAAAGGTACTTGCTGCATTTATGTAAAATTTATTTTTATATTTAAATGAATTATATGAAAAGGTGTAAATTTTTAATTGTATTTTAGAAATACATTTATTGCATATTTTGCGTTTATAAGCTTTTCTATTAGGTATATAAACTAACCATTATAAAATAATTGCAATTTTTAAAAATTTGGATTATTAAATATATTATGCTTTGATTATCTTTTTATCACAAAATTTAATAATTAGAATTTTTTCATTTTGTAATTGAATTGGAATAAATATATTTTCATTTATTTCAAGTTTGTTTGTTTTTTAATATTTTTAAATAGATAAATTAGTAAGAATTTGTAGTTTTTTTTAATAGATAGGGTAATTAGAAAATGTTTTTAGTATTATACAGTTAATTTAGTTAGCTATGTCTTACGATCAAATTAATAACAGCTTCTATGGTGTTAAAATGACTTATGGATATGTCCTTAAATTTGAACCAAATAGGTGTAGGGTATTTCTAAGTCGGTTGCACCGACTGACTGTTTCTTTACTTGTTTTTTTTTTTTGTTTTGTTATTTAGCTTTTATTTTGAAATGTTAAATTTATTAGTTTAATGGTTAATTTACTTATTTTATTAGAGATAATGTTTTTATTTATATATTTTCAAAATTTATTTATTTTTTCTCTTTTTTTTTTTTTGTTTTTATTTTGTGCTTAAAAAAACAAAAACTTTATTTTATTTTTTCCGCTCAAAAATTGCACGTCCATTCAGTTCGACTAACATTTTAAAACTCTTAATTTAGGCCCTATTAAATGAAAAATTTATTCTACATTTTAACATATGTTTTTTATACCCTACACCTATAGAATAGGTAAAGGGGTATATTAACTTTGGTATGGTGTTTGTAACCACCTAAAGGAAGCGAGCTAGATATGGAAAAGTATATATATTTGTGATCAGCGTGACCTCCTGAGTTGATATAGCCATGTCCGTCCGTCCGTCCGTAGGCACGATAACTCAAAAAATAATGGAGCTATCTTGATGAAATTTTAACTGTAGGTTACTAGGACTAAAAGTACGGCGGGGATTGCATATGGGCGAAATCGGCCCATGGGTTCGGATTCTGGACATTTTAATCGATCGAAGGGCTAACGAACATATATAAAAAATCACGACAACTCAACAACTAATGACGCTTTCTTCATCAAATTTGTGCTGTAGGTTACTAGTAATGAAACTACTTCGGGGATTCCGTAAGGTCGGGATTGGACCATGCGTTCGGAACCTACAACTTTTTGATCGAATTTAGGCCAAACGAGCATAATTCCGAAACCAATGAAGATAGAACCTCCAAATTTGGTATCAGGGTGGCCCTTCCTATTTCCTAAGTGTCTTCGGAATTTGGGTCCCATTGGAGTACTGGGTCGGGGACCAGCCACACATTTCCGAAGACCTTAAAGCATATCTTTAAAATTAATAAAGATAATAACTTGAAAAAATGTAGAAGCTTCCAATTTGCCACAAGGGTGTTCTTTACTATCTCTTGCGTGTTCCTTTAATTTTGGGATCAATTGGAGTGGTGGTAATGTACCCCTCTCAGACCTCCCAAGTTTTAAAGGCTTATAATCGAAATTACTAAAAATAGTTACTTAAAATTAAGATAGACCGTTTAAATTGTGTACAAGGATTAACTAGTACTATAAGTAAAGCGCGGGCTGTATAAGGGCGAAATCAGCCCATAGGTTCGGATTCTGGACCTTTTAGTCGGTGTCAGGGATAACGAGCATATATTAAAAGTCGCGATAACTCAACAACTAATGCGGCTATCTTCATGAAATTTGTGCTGTAGGTTATTGATAATGAAACTACGGCGGTGACTACGTACGGTGACGATTGGACAATGGGTTCAGAACTGAGAACTTTTTGATCGAATTTAGGCCAAACTAGCGTAATTCCGAAACCAATGAAGATATAACCTCCAAATTTGGTATCAGGGTATCCCTCCCTATTGCGTAAGTGTTTTTGAAATTTGGGCCCCATTGGACTAGTGGGTCGGGGACCAGGCACTCAGTTCCGAGGACCTTCAAGCATATTTTCGAAATTAATATAAATAGTAACTTGAAACAAATGTAGAAGCATCAAATTTGGCCCAGGGTGTTCTTTACTATTTCTTCCGTGCCCCCCTAATTTGGGATCAATTGGAGTGGTGGTTCAGGACCTCTCTTAGACCCCCAATGTGTAAAAGCTTATCATCGAAATTAATAAAACTAGTAACTTAAAATTAAGATAGAACGTTCCAATTGTATACAAGGGTTAACTAGTATTGAAAGTATGACGGGATTGCATATGGGCGAAATCGTACCATGGTTTGGGGTTCTGGAACCCTTGACAAGTTCAAGGACTAACAAACATATATCTTAAAACACCATAACTCAAAAAATAATGCCGGTATTTTGATGAAATTTAAACTCTAGGTTACTAGTAATGAAAGTACCATGGGAATTGGTTCTGGTTGAGTTTAATTTCAAAGCCAAAGAATATATTTCCTATGTCCTATGTGTCTCCGAAATCTAGACTTAATTGTAGTGGTTCAGCTATATTCAAAGGTACTTGCTGCATTCATGTAAAATTTATTTGAATATTTAAATGAATTATATGAAAAGGTCTAAATTTGTAATTGTATTTTAGAAATACATTTATTGCATATTTTGCGTTTGTAAGCTTTTCTATTAGGTATATAAACTAACCATTTAAAATAATTGCAATTTTTAAAAATTTGGATTATTAAATATATTATGCTTTGATTATCTTTTTATCACAAAATTTAATAATTAGAATTTTTTCATTTTGTAATTGAATTGGAATAAATATATTTTCATTTATTTCAAGTTTGTTTGTTTTTTAATATTTTTAAATAGATAAATTAGTAAGAATTTGTAATATTTTTTAATAGATAGTGTAATTAGAAAATGTTTTTAGTATTATAAAGTTAATTTGGTTAGCTATGTTTTACGATCAAATTAATAACAGCTTTTATGGTGTTAAAATGACTTATGGATATGTCCTTAAATTTGAATCAAATAGGTGTAGGGTATTTCTAAGTCGGTTGAACCGACTGACTGTTTCTTAACTTGTTTTTATAATAAAAAACTCTTTTTAGTTTTACTTTGATAACGCACGAATTTTATATAATGCATGCGTTCTTTTTACCAAAAATTGTTGATGAAGAGTAGGTAGAAGTTGTTTGTAAATGGAAAGCTAATTTTTGTTTCAGGAGTTTATAATTGTCTGATTAATTATCCTACATAATATATGACATTTTAAAATTATCTGTCATTTGTGAAGTTAATAATATTCAATATATTTAGATACTGAAAAGAAAGTGAAAAAATTAAGGTTCTGTTAACTTAACTATTATTTTGTACTTCTGGCAGCTTCAATATAATATTATACTAAGTACTTAACTTATGAATTATGATAGGTATGTTAAATTTTTTTGTACATAATATGCTCTATGAATAAGCTTTTTAATTAGGATACAGAATACATACAACATATTACATAATTCAAATCATACTAAAATGTTTAGAAAAAAGTACAGTTTTCTATAAGTAGGACAGCATTAACTCTAATTTTGCCTACTTGACTTCTCTAAATATGTATATGTGAAAAAATATAAAAAAATCATCAAATTTTCAGAACATTATATATTATAACACTATTTATATTTAGAATGTAAATCGCTTTTTTTTGTGTAATAACTGTACAAAATTATACTCTCTTTATAGCGCGTTAAGCTACAGGAATAAAATTAAAAATACTTAAAAACGTTTTTATAATTGAAAAAATTATAATTTTTTTTTTTTTTAAGCAAATTTCAAACACAAGAATTGTTGACAACATTGTTAGCATAAATTTTATTATGTATAGGAAAAACAAATAAGTTTCGTGTAATATTAGGCTAATATAAATACACAAAACAGATTTTTTATGTAAGTTTAAATGCATAAAAAGCTCGACTGTCGATCACAGGGCGATACTAATCGTCAATTATTTTGCGTATGGTTTTTTTTTCGCATATAATTGCGAAATAAAGCCATATGGCTTTATTTCCTTTTTAAAAATGTAATTTTATTTGTTTGAAAATTACAGCAATTTAATTTTCAAAACCAAAATAATTATAAATAAAAATCCCAAAAAAAATTAAAATTAATATATAAGTATAAATATTCCGGAAAAGGCAGAAATCCTGATTTTGAATCCTACTCCAAAAACCCTCCTAATTGAGAATCTGACATATACGCATATACAGAATCTCATATATCACGTATATATAAATATTCTGTAAAAGGCGTATTTCCCTGCTTTTGAATCTAACTCTAAAATCTCTTCTAATTTGTAATCTCGTATAAACCTATATATATAAAAATTCTGGACAAATGGAATTCCCTGATTTTGAAACCATCTCTAAAATCACTTCTAGTTATTATTCTTATAAAAATATTTTTGCTACAAAGTTTTTAAGATAGTGGGGGCTGCCGCGTTAAACCCCGTTAAACAAATTATTGAAACCCAGATTTTGAAACCAACGAGTTACGCTAAAAATCCAAAAAAAAAATCCAAATTCATTACTTTATTGTTTAGATATATATTATTTAGAAAAATTGAATTTTTGGGGCCTTTTGGTAAATTTTTTTTTTAATTATTTTAATTATGGACACCTGAAATGAAGAATTTCGATTGCGTTCAAAAACATTTCTATAATTCTATTTTTATTTTTATTTTTGCCTATTTAAGGCGACCATTTCTTGATTTTCGATTAATAAATAAAAACAAATCTATTTTCCTTTGTTTTATAATCTATATTTTTGTATTTCTAAATTCGTAACTGATATGATATGACAATGACAATAAACTAGTTTTTTTTTGTCAATTTGAACTCAAATATCTACTAAATGCCACGGATAATTAACCATGAGCGAATACAGATTAAGGTAAATAAACCTCGACTTTGTTAAAAGTTTGTCCTTGTGCTTTATTTATTGTCATCGGAAAAGCTAATCTAATAGGAAACTGCTTTCTTTTTAAAGTAAATTTCATATTTACGTCAGTACAAATTAATTCTATTCGATTAAGAAAAACTACTTTACCAAGCGAATTCCCTGTGACAATTTCTAATTTTAAGGAATTTTCTAACATATTTCTAACAACTAATCGAGTTCCATTTACTAAACCAAAACTTATATTCATATTCTTAATTAGAATTACTACAGACCTTATTTTTAACTTTAATTAATGAAGGGGTAATCCGAGGGGTGTCAAGGAATTAATGTATTCTGTCGGCAGAATTATATTATCTGTCGAAACTGATATGACGGATATCATTATTACCTAATAGCAAAAGCCATTTTGAAAAGCTTATCTCTTTTAGATTTGATCTCACATTCTTTTTCAAGTGAATTAATGTTATTTTTGGCAGATTCCATGGAAAACAACAGGAAGGACTTCTAAAAAACCACCACCAAATACAATTACTTTTCCACCCATTGGTTCATTACATTGACTTATATCTTTCGCCAAACGATCGATACAATTAATTGTTAAAGCAGGGACCATTGAAGTCTCATCAATTAAAATAAGATTTGAGTACATTAGCTTTTTGAGAACTCGCTTTTATAGAAGAAACTGAAGTATCTGTTTTTAGAACTGGTAAACCAAACGTTTTATGTACAGTCTTTCCTTCGTCTAACAGTAACACTGCAATTCCCATCAAGAAGAACAATTTTATTACTTCCTGCTAAATTGTTTATTAAAAAAATTTATTAACATATTCGCCTCTTACAGATAACAAAACTTGTACTAAACCAATATTTGTTCCCCATTCATATTTGGATACATCTTTCAGCCAAAATATTTCGTCAATTTATAGATTCATTTCCTAAATTTATTTCAGAAGAAAGTATTACAGAATTAACAGAAGGACAAGGCAGACACAAACTACAACTTAAAGCTTTATCACAAAAAAATTGTTTCTAATTCAGACAATGCCATAGCAATCGCTTAACATTCATTATAGTTTATAATTAAATCATTATAATTAAAAAAAAAAAAGACAATTCAACTGTCAAAGTACATAGTCGCGCTTTTTTTTGTGCTCCATAATTTTTATTTAAAATTTATAATTTTTTTTGTTTTTTTTTATTTTAAGTTAAAACTTTTATAATAATATAATTTTGAAAAAATAACAAATATTAAAAAATTAACGAATATCACAAAAAAAAAAAAAAAAAAAAAAACCAACAAGATTAAATTGCACTATAATTTTTCCTTGTTTTATAATTACTGAGATTGAAATGGCCAAGCCGTGTTTCACTTGCCGCGGAAACATTACCGGTAATTCAAAGGGAGTACAATGCAGTTCAGTGTGTCGTGGTTTTTTCCATATTCGGTGCGCATCAGTCACAAGGGAACTTTATGAAGCTATAAAAACAGGTATTGCAACCTGGAAATGTCCAAATTGTCCTTCAAATGGAAATGAATCTATGGTAATCATTGAAGAAAATAATGATAATGATGCACAATACAACTTTGTTGAGGACAATGATGACGATTTAAATGCTGCTAAACAACTATCTAACTTTGATTTTACAAATTGTTCCCTGGATAAAATGGCACAATACTTAAAGGGTTTATGTTCTGTTGTGATTCGAATACAAGAATCAGTGATGGAAATTCAAAAATCCCAAAATTTCTTCAGCGCCCAATTAAATGAAATTATTAAACACAATAGCAAAATTGTCAAAGAAAATCAAACTTTACAAGAACAATTAAAAAAATCCGAAAACAAAAATATTGATCTGGGACAAAAAATAAACAAAATTGAAGCAAAACTGGATGAGACACAACAACAAAAAAACAATAAAAATATAATAATTGCTGGACTTTCACAAGAAGTATCAAATCCAAAAGAGACAGTTCTTAAAATAGCCAGGAAAATTGATGCGAATATTAAGTCGGAAAATATCCTGAACGTTACCGAAATAAAAAAAAAAAGACAGCCTGGAAATAATGCTTTATATCTTGTAGAACTAAACTCTGAAGAAGCGAAAAATGAGGTAATGATGAAGAAACGGAAAAAACATATAATAATAATGAAATTTTTCTTCGCAATCACCTCACTCCAATGCAATCGAAGCTCTATTATGAAGCCAAAACGATCAAAGAAGCACACAATTTTCAATTCCTTTGGATTAAGAACAATCAAATTTTCTTACGTCAAACGGCTGCAACTAAGGTTTATCAAATATCTTCTTTTAATGATATTCAATTTGTCGAAAAAGGTATTTAAGAGCTTGGTTTAATTACAAATTATTATTACACACTTTTTTAAAATTTATACTTTTTCTTTATATAATCAATAAGAATTTCTCTTTACATAATTGTTTTAGTTTACTAACTAAAAAACGATTATATATTCAAATTAATTATTTTATTACAAATTTTATTAATTACTTCTTATTTACACTTTATTACATAACATTAAACTACAATTTAATTTTATATGATTCAATATTTTGCTTCGTGACTTTCTTAGTTATTTTTCCAAATACAAGCACTTTATATTACTATTTAAACATAAAAGAAAAAAAATGGTAATTCATTATTCAATTTTTTTTTTGTTTAATAAGAATTCCACTTTAAATTATTATCTTAATTTACTAAAAAAAAGAATGATATATTTCCACGATAAATTTATAAAATATTTTTTATTTTCATTTTATTACATAACCTTAAATAATTTACATTGGTATTCAAATATACAAATATTTAGTAATACTAATTTTGTATTTAAAGAAAAAAATTATATATATTCTATGTAAAAAATAATGCATTACATAAGTCCATACTCAAATTTTTGCTTATCGAATTCATGTATATAAAAATCTTAATATCTTACATACAATCTTACATACTTTCATACTTTCATTACTCACATATTATATCATTTACCAAATATAAAAATTTTAAGTAAAAATGGAAACAGCTGATGAAATAAACCTAGACACAGATTTATTAGTTAATTATTATACAGAGGTAGGCCCATTTAAATAATAATGAATATCGAAACAATGTTAATATATTGTACCTAAATATGCAAAGTCTTCGGAATAAATTGAATGATTTGGAATTACTGATAAATTCATAAGAATATGATATTCATGTTCCTTTCAGAAATATGGTTAAGTCAATCAGAAAATAAGTTTTTTAACTTACCATCTTACAATGTATATTTCTCCAATAGGAAAGATTCTTATGGAGGTGTTGCAATTTATGTCAGTGAAAAACTATGTAGTACATTAATTTTTGAAGAGGAATTCCAAGAATCTAATATAGTAGGCATTAACATAACAAAACATAACATTAATGTATTCAGTATATATAGGTCTCACAATACCCACGTTACCGTTTTTCTTGAAAAATTAGATTTAATAACAAATAAATATAGAAACTCAATTATTTTAGGAGATATGAACATGAATTTATTAAACTCAAACAATAGTGAAATCAAAAACTATTCTAGTATATTACTTAGTAATGGTTTTGTTATATATAATAATAAAACTGATAAATACGCAACCAGAATTGGCAAAACATCTAAAACTATTATTGACCATTTTATCACTGATATGGTTAAATTCAAATATTTTTTTTATATTCTAAGTACTTCACTATCTGACCAACAACGATTTTTTATAAGTATTGATCTAAAACCTATCAAGGAAAAAGAAAACAAGGTCAAAAAAGTTCTAAATTATGCCAACTTAGAAAAAGATAAAATTTGATCTAATTTGGGGTTATATAATGATTTCAATAAATTTGTATCTGATCTTAGCACTGTGATAGAAAATAACACACAAGTTTATAATGTTGTTGAAAAAAAAACAAAAGAATGGATAACAAATGAGATAATAAACAAAATTAAAATTCGAGAATCATTTTATAAATATACCAAAAAATATCCAAATGACATCCGTATTAAAGGGCTTTACAAAGATAGTAAAGAGGAAGTAAAAAATCTTGTTGCTGAAGCAAAAAAAAAATTTTATTCTGATGAATTTAATAGGGATCCGGGAAACAGTAAAAAACTGTGGGACTTATATAAAAAAGTTATGTTTAATAAAGCTTCTTTGAATTCTTCTAATTATATTAAACTATTAGAACACAACAATCAAATTATTTCTAATGAACAAATCATAGCTGAATCAATGAATAATTTTTTCATAAATGTTACAGACGAACTTAACATTTCTACACTCGCTGTAGACTATGATTATTTGAATCAATTCTCAACTAACATTTATTCAAGCTTTAATCTGAGTCCAACCAATATTGAAGAAATCTCCGAGACGATTAATATGTTAAAAACAAATGCGGCAACTGGTTATGACAACATCTCGGCTAGATTTGTTAAAAAATATTCAGATGTTTTAGCTCCGTTATTAGTCAAATTTGTTAATATTTCATTTCAAAACTCAACTTTTCCAGAAAGCTTAAAAACTGCGATTGTAACACCCATATTCAAAAGCGGTTGCGTAACTAAAAGAACAAATTACCGGCCTATTTCAATTTTAAGTGCGTTTTCTAAAATATTTGAAATAGTTATTAAGAATCGAATTGAAAGTTTTCTTAAAAGTAATAATATTTTACATAGCGAGCAATATGGGTTTGCAAAAAACTCCAACACAACCGCGGCCTGTCTTAATCTAACAGATTTTGTTACTAAAAACATAGGCAGTGGTAGATATGTTGCATGTATTTTTTTAGACTTGCAAAAAGCATTTGACTGCGTAGACCATAACATTCTACTTTATAAACTTAAAAAACTAAATTTCAATCACAATCAAATTAATTTCTTCAAAACATATCTGCTAAATCGGAAACAAAAAGTTAAAAATAATTGTGCCACTAGTACCTCTAGTGTTATTAGAAAGGGAGTTCCGCAAGGATCAATTCTAGGGCCAGATTTATTTAAGATCTACATTAATGACCTTGCGAATTTAAGATTAAAAGGATCAATCCAAATGTATGCAGATGATACTGTTTTAAAATATTCTGAGAACTGTGAGGCTAACTTAAAAAATTCCATTAGCCACGATCTCAGTGTAATAGAAAGATGGCTAAATAATCATAAACTTTTACTGAATATTAAAAAAACAAAAATTATTCTTTTCGGAAATAAATTATACAGTAGTTTTAATATGATTTATAGAAACCCCGATCTAGAAGTAGTAAAAAACTATCTTGGACTAATTTTAGATAATAAATTAAAATGGTATGATCATATTGATCATATTGTCAAAAGCCCATATATTTTTATTCTACGACGTCTGAGAAATTTCTTTTCAAAAGACGTATTATACATAATTTTTTTTTCATATGTTTTGTCAAATATTACCTATCTCAATCCTATATCGTCTGGAGCTCCACAAATTGCATTAAATAAAATAAACATTCTCCATAAGAAAGCTATTAAAGTAATTCACTTTCTTTCTAATCTTTTTCCATCAAGATTGTTGTATACAGGTAGGTTCTTAAGTTTTGATAATATTTGCACACGTGAGTTATATATTATTGCTTTTAAAATTATTAACAATTTCATTAAACATAATTTTCTATTAAATAGAATGATTGATATACATAACCATCCGAAACAAGTCAAATTTTTATCTCACTCTTTTCAAAACCGATAGGCAAAAAAATAACTGCCTTTATAATTGCCTAAAATTATACAATGAATTTAAATTAATTAGTAATATGCTAGAATTTAAAAGAAAAATAACAGAATTTATAATTGAAAGACACGTAAGTAATTAATTGAATTATGTAAATTTTAATTTGTCTAATTATGTGAAATACCTAATTTAAATATAAAATAATGAATTGATTTTTAAATAAAAAAAAAAAATAGGTATTGATTTTCAAAATATGTAAAATTGAACTTTGAAAAAAAAAAGAGTAAATTGTTTTTTTGTTTTTTGATTTTTTATTTCACTCTATTTTGGTATAATCTTTTTTTATTTTTTTTTTTTATGATTACGTTGAATTGTAATAATTATACTAAGAATTCATTTTTATTTTTGACGCTTAATCAAGTAGACGTGTTTTTAATTCTTTCATAATTTCTTTTTGTAAATAAAATATAATAATAAAAAATAAAATAATATAAACTTTTTTTTTCTTAGTTTAAAAAAAAAACTGCTTAATTTCAAAATAGTATCTGTTCTAAATTTAAGTGTAATAAATGTAATTTTAAAATTTTTATTTTAAAATTTTTTTATAATAAATTGCCTATACTAACATTTTTATAAAATAACATTGATCTAAATTAACAGTGGTATTACTTAATAAACAAAAAAAAAAACAATAAACAAAAGAAGTTAACCAACTAATTTTCTACTAAATTAACTTAAACCAAATACGAAAGAAAACAAAAAACAACAAAAAATGTCAAGCATCAAAATGGAGTCAATTAAATGCGATAGCGCTAACTGTTCAGTTTACGATTCTAAAACTGAATCTGTAAAATGTAACAGTTTCTGTAAGAGACGTTTCCATGGAGTTTGTTTAAATGCTCCCAGAGGAGGCTGGTACTCGGCATTTCTCGCTCAATATTTTGTATGTGAGTCATGCTTGGATTTTCATTCAAGTATCAAAATGGTTTTAGATGATGTGAAAACATCATTTAAGAATATTAAAGATGAATATGCAGGACTCGCATCAAAATGTAATGACACAATCAAATGCAATTCGGCGTCATTTAACGAGATGGAAAAGGACTACGAGTCCCTTAATGCATCTTTGAGCAGAACGTCTGACAGACAAAAAGCTTCTTTATCACAGCAATCAGTTCCAAAAATAGATGAGCTTCTTACCATATTAAATAATACTAGTGAGTCAATAAAAACTTTGACGAGTGAGCTTAAATCTTCAATTAATTTCCAACTTCAAGAACTCTTCTCCTCAAAGTTTAGCCAGACAAATGATTTCTCAAAGAATTTAAATAGAGAAATTGGATCACTAAGAAAAGAAATTATCAATATGGGTGTCAAACTAGATGCTAGTTTGGATAGATCTTTTGATACTTTTAGATACAATCAAATGTATCTATGTCAAAATTCAAAAGATGTATGGACACAAACGGATGAACCAGTTCAATACAGTAATTTTCAAAATGCTTTCATTTTCAACCCGATTAATTCTAAAACGGTTGAATATTCAAATAATTTGACGCATGATGTTATAGATTCAAAATCTATTACATCCTTAGATAATTCAAAAGCAGTTAAAGAAAACAATTCCTTACATGATGAATTACTACAATGCGGTTCCTCTGTTATTTTGGACTCAATACCTGCTTCATCTGCATCACTTTCATCTCCATTAATTTTATCAACTAAACTAGTTAATCACAATTCAACGTCTACTTCAACTTCAACATCAACGTCATCATTATCATCATCATCGTCACCAACACCATCATCATCATCATCATCATCTTTATCTAATACTTCTGCTCCAAAGTTAGTAGCCAAAAAAGTTCGTTTTACACTACCTCTTGGCAAGAAAGTTAGTACAAAAAAAAAGCTTAAATCAACTAAGGTTACAAACGAATGCAAAATGGTTTTGCATGCATTGTTCTTTACAAAGTTGGCTGCATCAACAACTCCTAGTTACCTCAGTAAGTTTCTAAAAAATACATTTAAGTTAAATAATAATGATATACAAATAACTAATATTACTCCTAAAAATCTCAGATTTAAACCTAAATATAGGTCTTTTAAAGTTATGGTACCCGAATCCAAAATTTGTGAAATAATGAATTACAAAAGATGGAAAAAAGGCACTATAATAAAAAAATTCATAGACAATAAAAACACTTCTAACACAATTTTAAAACACAATAACAAACTTTCTACTCAACAGAAAACACTTCTTTTAAATCCGTTTGCCGTTCCTTTCAACAATCATACAACAAAAACACATCCTAGTCAAAACACAACAACTAATAGTTCTAAATACAAAAACTTTACTAGAGGAGAAACTTTAAAGCCAGCTTCTTTTAATATTATTAAGAATGCTAATAATAATAATAATAATAATAATGAAAATAATCATAATAATATTAATAATAATAATAATGACAATACTAATACTATTAATAATAATAATGAGAATAATCATAATAATATTAATAATAATGACAATAATAATAGTAATAATATTAATAATGATAATACTAATACTATTAATAATAATAATAATAATAGTAATAACAATATTAATAATATTAATAATAACAATAATAATAGTACTAATGATTATACTAATACTATTATTAATAATAATAATAATAATGACAACAATAATGAAAATGTTAATAATGATATTACTACTGCTAATAATAATAATAATGTTAATAATGATATTACTACTACTAATAATAATAGTAATAATAATAATGTTAATAATGATATTTCTAATACTAAAAATAATGTTAATAATAATAACCTTAAAGCTAATTTCTCGTTAAACCCTCTTTTACCTCCAATTGTAAGAATGACTCAGAAATCTCTAACGGAAGACTGTACCTACGCACTTTCCAGATTTAGAGAAGAAAAAATTCTAAATTATACGAGGCTATTTCTTGCATTTTTACACGACGACAAAAATAATCGCGTAATTGAGGGTAAAACAAAAACAAATTTACTTGTGTTAATACATAATGAAGGGTTACCATCTAATTACAAGGAATTATATGACCTTTATTTTAAGTATCACATTAAAATTGGCTTCACTTCCAAACAGGTAGAAGAAGATCTTAATGCTTTTCGTAGTCATTGCAATAGCAATTACTACAATCACTTGTATCAATCTCGTGAAAACTATAATAAGTTTTTTCGGCCGAGCAGCAAATAACAATTTAAATTCAAAATTCTATATCGATCCTTACACTAATTCCAATTTAGTCACACTGTCTAACCATAGTATCAAAAATAAAAATAGCGTTAGTTCCTCTAATAAACTTAAATTATTCTACCACAATTGCAGTGGTATGAGGGGAAAGCTTAAGAAATTATATATTGATGCTAAGTCATGTGAATATAATATTATTGCTATCACTTAAACATGGTTAAACGATTCTTTTGTAAATGAAGAAATTTTGGACAGTACTTGGTCGATTTATAGAAAAGATCGGGACTATCTTGCTACAAATTGTTCCCGTGGTGGTGGTGTACTACTTGCAGTAAACAATACCTTACCTAGTGTGGCATTAATCACTAGGACTTACCACTCTTTTGATCACCAATTTATTAAAGTTAACTTAGGTAATAATTTTTTATACCTTGGTATTGTTTACTTTCCTCCTAATTCTGACAATTTTTCATATTCGGAATTTTTCGAGATATACCAGCATGTTATATCAATTATGAATGAGGATGATTCAATTATAATTTTAGGGGACTTTAACCGTCCTTCTATATCTTTTATTGTTGACGAATCTGATAATTTGTTACTACCAATCAACTTTCAGGACGAAATAGATTTCGATCTCATTAATGTATTTTATGGTAATGATTTACAACAAATTATCAGCTTTCCGAATAATTATTACAAGTGGTTAGATCTTGCATTCACGAATGCATATGATAAAGTGGTGGTAAAGCTCGCTGATGATTCAGAAAACCTTTTTACAAACACTCCGCATCATAACACAATCATCTTCGAATTTTCCACTGCTATACCACTTTTTACCAAATCTTACAATAATATTTTTGTATATGACTTTCTTAATGCTGATTATCAAAGCATTAATAATGCTTTATCAGTCATCAGTTGGGACGACCTGTTAACCGAACAGGATATTGATTTGATTATCTCTCAATTCTATGCAAAGTTATTTGAGATAATTAACTCCTTTGTTCCTAAAATTCGCAAAAAGGACAAGACAACCGAACCTTGGCTGAACAGTGAACTTAGGACATTGCGTAACCAACGCAAAAAACTATACAAAATAATTAAAAATTCAAAAGAACCTAATAATGACTTATTAAACAATTACAAGGATCTTGCTTTTGAATTTAAACAAAAATCTAATTTGGCTTATGATAGATATTTCACTAACGTAGGCAATAAATTAATTACAGATCCTAAAAAGTTTTTTGACTTCGTTAACACAAAACGTAAAACTTACGGTTATCCAAGCTTAATGTCAAAAGACAATACGTCTTCTAATTGTCCTAAAACGATCTGCAATTTCTTTGCTAAATCTTTTCAAAAAGTTTATCGTCCAAACGAGTCTCCAATTAATTTCTCTAACTTAATTAATAATTCAAATCCTATTATTACGGATTTATACCTTTCCGAAGTTGAAATATTTGAAGCAATTAAAAAACTTGATACCAAAAAAGGTATAGGACCTGACCTGATTCCACCTACTTTTTTATTCAACTGTGTCAGTTATCTCACTTATCCGCTTTATCTTATCTTTAATAAATCTCTTTCATCAGGTATTTTTCCTCTTTTCTGGAAATCCTCTTATCTAACCCCTATCTACAAAAAGGGTGATAAATCATACGTCGAAAATTACCGTGGTATAGCTATTCTATCAACTATTCCAAAGTTGTTTGAAAAAATTATTGTAGACAAAATTACACCTATAATAAATACAAAACTAAACGAACAACAACATGGATTCAGAAAAGGTCGTTCCACAACAACAAACCTTTTAGTTTACACTTCTGAAATCCTTAATGAAATGGAAAATGGGCACCAAGTTGATGCTATCTACACGGACTTCAGCAAAGCATTCGATCGTGTTGATCACAAAATACTACTTAACAAAATTGCAGCCTTAGGAATTTCCGGCCCTTTTCTTTATTGGATATTTTCCTATATTACAAATAGGACGCAAAATATCAAATTTCAAGGATTTTTCTCGGACTCAATCAATGTTACATCAGGAGTACCGCAAGGTAGCCACTTGGGTCCACTCTTGTTTAATATATTCATTTCCGATCTTTCTAGTAAACTTTCCGGTGTGTCACATGTTGCATTTGCTGATGATCTCAAGATTTATCATGTAATTAAAAAGAGTTCCGATGTTGGACTACTTCAGACAAATCTCAATAGTCTGCAAGAATGGTGCTTCTCTAATAAGTTAGAACTAAACATTGAAAAATGCAAGGTTATAAGTTTTACACGTAAGAGATCTACCATTACTTTCGATTATAAAATTAATAATGTAAACCTTGAAAGAGTTAAAAATATTACCGACTTAGGGATCCTTTTGGATGATAAACTGAACTTCCATCTTCATTATGAGTATACAATTTCTAGGGCAAACAAAATGCTCGGGTTCATAAAAAGAAGAGCTAAAGAATTCAGCAACATCGCTGTAACTAGAGCTCTTTATTGCTCCTTAGTACGATCTATTCTTGAATATGGTAACATTGTGTGGGATCCCGCATTTCAAATACATTCTGATAGAATAGAATCCGTGCAAAAGCAATTTCTTTTATTTGCTTTGAGAAATCAATATAATCCTAGAGATTATTCAATACTGCCTAGCTATCTCGTAAGACTTAAATCATTAAATGTCTTAACTTTATCCTCACGCAGGCAAATTTTTTCTTCTTGCTTTACTTTTGACGTCTTAAGAAAAAATATAGACGTTCAGTTTTTAGCAGATAATTTTAAAATAAATAATGGGGGCAGAAATACGAGAAGCGCTAAATATTTAGTTGAAAATACTCATAGAACTGAATATGGAAAAAATGAACCAATAAACAGATGTTGCATTACATTCAATAAACACAGTCATCTTTTTTCAACACAAATTTCTAGATACACTTTTAAACGTAAATTAAAATTAAAATTTCTTAATGACCTACGACAATAATTTTAACCTTCAATATATTATACTCATATTACACATAATTTTATAATTCTATAATTTAGTTATTTTTGTTTTTTTTTTTTTACTTTGTAAATTCATTTTAACTGTGTTTTCGCTATGTATGCATTTTTTACAATCAACAAAAAAAAATAAATAAATAAACTTTTGATTTTTATGTATGTAAAGTTATGTTTTGTAATCAAATTTCATGTTAATTTTAAGTTTTAGCTATAAGAATTTTTTGTAAAAACCTTGTTTTGGTTCAAAATAAAATAAAATAAAACAGTGTGACCAAAAGGCTAAGGCTAGGGTCTTTAGAAAACAAATTATAACACACAATAAAATTAATTTTGTAAAATAAAAACTACTGAATTAAAAAATAAAGAAAAAAAAAAAAAAATCTTCAATCATTTGTTCTTTAAACACGACCCACAGAGAAAGGGGTTGGGCTGGCTCACAAAAACAACAAATATATGCAAAAAACCGACGAAGTTGTTTTGGCGACAATGTTTCTACTTTTATTTAAAAGGGTGGAAATTTTGGCATGAGATTCCATTTGGAAGTGAATAAGTGATTATTTTAAGAAAAAAATTGAGTGTTCAAAATAGACTATAGAGGGTACCTTAAGAAATAACATGAATATATTTGGATTAAAAATTTATAAAAAACGAGGAAGATTATAGTTGCCCTTGTCAACTTTTAGATACCCGTGCATACCCACTAACCGTTATTTATTTCCCTTATGCTATTATAAATATTACAAAAAA
The DNA here is from genome assembly GCA_963082915.1 of Dolichopus griseipennis. Lineage (NCBI taxonomy): Eukaryota > Metazoa > Arthropoda > Insecta > Diptera > Dolichopodidae > Dolichopus > Dolichopus griseipennis. The sequence continues at coordinate 144,684,083 of OY720441.1, forward strand.
AAATATAACAAAGTATATAACTTTATATGATAAGTTTTGTTTTAAAAAAAAATAACAAAAAAAAAATTAAATTTTTAATTCATTATAGGTACCATAATTTTTGCTTAAAAACAAAAAAAACCCTAAAAGTTGGTCCGGGTGATGTTCAACTTCGCCAACTAACTTGCCCTATTAATTTACCTGCCCAGTTTTAATTTTAACCTCGTAGCTTCATTAGATTCACAGTTATCGAATTGACAACTTGGCATGGCAGCTGCCCGAAAATGGGGCCGTAATATTTTGAATCTTCATATAAGTGCTCGATTCATTATATAACTAACAGTGTGTAATTTTCATTCTCGTAGTATAATCAGTTTCCAAGAAATTCATATTGATGCAAAGAAGTTGTATGGCAGCCCCTCGAAAATGGAGCCGTAACATTTTGAAACTTCATATAAGTGACCGTGTGTAATTTTCATCTTCCTGGTATAATTACTTTTGAAGAAATTCATATTGGTTTAAATAAGTTGTGTGGCAGCTCCCCGAAACCTTGGTCTGGTCTTCACCAAAAAGAATAGGGAACCTCAAAAATGTCCAAAAAATGTTTTGTTTGAATTTCAAAACTCTAGCTCTAATTTTTCAATTCTATCTCTTTTAATTAATTTTTAATTCACGAATATATTAAACTTAAGCAAAATCATATCATCATATTCATAATGATTATTTCTATCAATATCAATAAGCCATTTACTTAAAAAAAATCTTTGTGTTCTTTTTTGCTTATCTTAAATAAACTACGCATCATTTAAGTCATATGAAATTCTAACTCGAAATCGTTATCTACAAAAAAAAAAAACAAAAAAACAAAATTCATATAATTTCATGTTAAATACAAGATGCATAGCAAAATTTCAAATTTTTATATGAAAATATTGGAGTTAAAAAAGTTAGTTGTTCGAGAGCTACCCGAAGTTTTGGTCCGATCTTAACCAAAACGAGGAAGATTATAGTTGCCCTTGTCAACTTTTAGATACCCGTGCATACCCACTATGGAGTATAAAATAAACCGTAATTTACTTCTCTTATACATTTAACTCATTACCCCATAATTTTGACGTAAAAAAAAAAAAAAAAATTAACAAAAAAAAAAAAAAAGTCACAAAACAAAAAACAAAATTTTCATTCATTGTCCCATAACTTTAGCTTAAAAAAAAAAAAAAAAAAATTAACAAAAAAAAAAAAAAATCACAAAAAAAAAAAAAAAAGTTTTCATTCATTGTCCCATAACTTAAGCTTAAAAAAAAAAAAAAAAAAAATAAAAAAAAAAAAAAACAACAAAGAAAAAAAAAACAAAAAAAAAAAATTGGCCCACCCTAAAAGTCCGATGGTCCGAGTGATGTCCAACTTTGCCAAGTAACTTGCCCTATTAATTTACCTGCCCAATTTTAATTTTAACCTTGTAGCTTTATTAGATTCACAGTTATTGAATCGAAAACTTTGTATGGCAGCCCTCCGAAAATGGGGCCCTAACATTTTGAAACTTCATATAAGTGCTCGATTCATTATATAACTAACCGTGTGTAGTTTTCAGCCTCGTAGTATAATTAGTTTTGAAGAAATTCATATTGGTGCAAAGAAGTTGTATGGCAGCCCCCCATAAATGGGGCCCTAACATTTTGAAACTTCATATAAGTGCTCGATTCATTATATAACTAACCGTGTGTAATTTTCATCCGCGTAGTATAATTAGTTTTGAAGAAATTCATATTGGTGCAAGGAAGTTGTATGGCAGCCCCCCGAAAATGGGGCCCTAACATTTTGAAACTTCATATAAGTGCCGGAGTCAATATAAAACTAACCGTGTGTAATTTTCATCCCCGTAGTATAAATAGTTTTGAAGAAATTCATATTGGTGCAAAAAAGTTGTATGGCAGCTCCCCGAAGCCTTGGTCCGATTTTAACCAAAAACAATAGGGAACCTAGAAATTGTCTAAAAATGACTTTGTGTGAATTTCAAGACTCTAGCTCTTTTAGTTTTTGAGTTATCGTGATGACACACGGACGGACGGACGGACGGACGGACGGACGGACGGACGGACGGACAGACACACATAGCTAGATCGACTAATTTTTCGATTCTGAGCCGATACGTACCCTTGACACTATATCTAGCTCGTCTAGATCGATGCGTTACAAACGGAGGAGCAAATCTAATATACCCGATGTTCATATATATATGCACGGGTATAAAAAATAGGGAACCTAGAAATTGATTGAAAAATTTCAAAACTGTAGCTCTTTTAGTTTTTGAGTTATCGTGCTGACACATAGACGGACGGACGGACGAACAGACACACATAGCTAGATCGACTCATTTTTCGATTCTGAGCCGATACGTACCCTTGACACTATATCTAGCTCGTCTAAATCGATGCGTTACAAAAGGAGGAACAATTTTAATATACCCGATATCATATATGTATGCAGGGGTATAAACAGTACGTACTAAATTATTTGAAATTTTTCTAAATTGCTAAAAAAATAGTAATTTTTTAAATTTTTTAAAAATTTTTGTTGGCAGGATATCCACTTACCATTTCAGTCGTCAGTTATGGAACCATCAGTTTTTACCAAAATGTTTTCCTTTCTTTAGTTCAAATGATTTTATGTTGGCATTTTATCATTTGATAATGACGACTGAACTGAAAATGTATACTCTACTAAGTTGCAAAATGTAGTTATTGAATTAAATTTACCTCAATAAAGATTTAAAAAATAGAAAATAACGGAAATTTATTCTGACACGAACCAGTGCATTATAAATTTCAAATAAAATTTTATATAATATAAATATAATAATGTAAAACTTTAAAATATGAAATATTCACCTCAAAAGGAAAAATAAAATTTATTTCTGGTCTAATTCACAGAACTTTTATATATTTATGTATAACTTGTAATGTATATTCAAGTTTATTCTTAAATATATGGTATTAATTTACTTGGTATTTTACTTATGTTGGTTCACAAAACTTAAGCGGCAGAACGCAATCCATTAATGGAGAAACAATTATTTCAAACTAACCTTGAACATTGTTTTCATTTCGCGCTAAGTTTAAAATAACCAGGTTTTTTTATACCCGTGCATACATATATGACATTGAGTATATTAAAATTGCTCCTCCGTTTGTAACGCATCGATCTAAATGAGCTAGATATAGTGCCAAGGGTACGTATCGGATCAGCATCGAAAAGTATATCGATCTAGCTATGTGTGTCTGTGTGTCTGTTCGTCCGTCCGTCCGTCCGTGTGTCAGCACGATAACTCAAAAACTAAAAGCGCTAAAAATTTGAAATTCACACAAAGTCATTTTTAGACAATTTCTAGGTTCGCTATTGTTTTTGGTTAAAATCGGACCAAGGCTTCGGGGAGCTGCCATACAACTTTTTTGCACCAATATGAATTTCTTCAAAACTAATTATTCTACGAGGATGAAAATTAAACACGGTTAGTTTTATAATAACTCCGGCACTTACAAGACGTTTCAAAATGTTACGGCTTCATTTTCGGGGTGCTGCCATACAACTTCTTTGAACCAATATGAATTTCTTCAAAACTAATTATACTACAAGAATGAAAATTACACATTTATTTTTCGGTCCAACTTTTAGGGAGGGCTCATTTTTTTTTATGATATTTTTTGTTATTTGTTGTTTTTTTAAGAAAAAATTATGGGATAATGAATTAAATTTTTTTTATACCCTACACCTATAGAATAGGTAAAGGGGTATATTAACTTTGGTATGATGTTTGTAACCACCTAAAGGAAGCGAGCTAGATATGGAAAAGTATATATATTTGTGATCAGCGTGACCGCCTTAATCGATATAGCCATGTCCGTCCGTCCGTCCGTCCGTCCGTAGGCACGATAACTCAAAAAATAATGGAGCTATCTTGATGAAATTTTAACTGTAGGTTACTAGGACTGAAAGTACGGCGGGGATTGCATATGGGCGAAATCGGCCCATGGGTTCGGATTTTGGACCTTTTAATCGATCGAAGGGCTAACGAACATATATAAAAAATCACGATAACTCAACAACTAATGACGCTATCTTCATCAAATTTGTGCTGTAGGTTACTAGTAATGAAACTACTTCGGGGATTGCGTAAGGTCGGGATTGGACCATGGGTTCGGAACCTAGAACTTTTTGATCGAATTTAGGCCAAACGAGCATAATTCCGAAACCAATGTAGATGGAACCTCCAAATTTGGTATCAGGGTGTCCCTTCCTATTTCCTAAGTGTCTTGCGAATTTGGGCCCCATCGGAGTAGTGGGTCGGGGACCAGCCACACATTTCCGAAGACCTTAAAGCATATCTTTAAAATTAATAAAGATAACAACTTGAAAAAATGTAGAAGCTTCCAATTTGCCACAAGGGTGTTCTTTACTATCTCTTGCGTGTTCCCTTAATTTGGGATCAATTGGAGAGGTGGTTCAGTACCCCTCTCAGACCTCCCAAGTTTTAAAAGCTTCTAATCGAAATTACTAAAAATAGTTACTTAAAATTAAGATAGACCGTTCAAATTGTGTACAAGGGTTAACTAGTACTATAAGTAAAGCGCGGGCTGTATAAGGGCGAAATCAGCCCATGGGTTCGGATTCTGGACCTTTTAGTCGGTGTCAGGGATAACGAACATATATTAAAAATCACGATAACTCAACAACTAATGAGTCTATCTTCATGAAATTTGTGCTGTAGGTTATTGGTAATGAAACTACGGCGGTGATTACGTACGGTGAGGATTGGACAATGGGTTCGGAACTGAGAACTTTTTGATCGAATTTAGGCCAAACTAGCGTAATTCCGAAACCAATGAAGATATAACCTCCAAATTTGGTATCAGGGTGTCCCTTCCTATTGCGTAAGTGTCTTTGAAATTTGGGCCCCATTGGACTAGTTGGTCGGGGACCAGCCACTCAGTACCGAGGACCTTAAAGCATATTTTCGAAATTAATAAAAATAGTAACTTGAAACAAATGTAGAAGCTTCAAATTTGGCCCAGGGTGTTCTTTACTATTTCTTCCGTGCCCCCCTAATTTGGGATCATTTGGAGTGGTGGTTCAGGACCTCTCTTAGACCCCCAAATGTGTAAAAGCTTATCATCGAAATTAATAAAACTATTAACTTAAAATTAAGATAGAACGTTCCAATTGTATACAAGGGTTAACTAGTATTGAAAGTATGACGGGACTGCATATGGGCGAAATCGTACCATGGTTTCGGGTTCTGGAACCTTTAAAAGTTCAAGGACTAAAAAACATATATCTTAAAAACACCATAACTCAAAAAATAATGCCGGTATTTTGATGAAATTTAAACTCTAGGTTACTAGTAATGAAAGTACCATGCGAATTGGTTCTGGTCGAGTTTAATTTCAAAGCCAAAGAATATATTTCCTATGTTCTATTTGTCTCCGAAATCTAGACTAAATTGTAGTGGTTCAGCTATGTTCAAAGGTACATGGTGTTCAAAGGTACAAAGGTGCTGCATTTATGTAAAATTTATTTGAATATTTAAATGAATTATATGAAAAGTTCAAAATTTGTAATTGTATTTTAGAAGTACATTTATTGCATATTTTGCGTTTATAAGCTTTTCTATTAGGTATATAAACTAACCATTTAAAATAATTTCAATTTTTAAAAATTTGGATTATTAAATATATTATGCTTTGATTATCTTTTTATCACAAAATTTAATAATTAGAATTTTTTCATTTTGTAATTGAATTGGAATAGATATATTTTCATTTATTTCAAGTTTGTTTGTTTAATATTTTTAAATAGATAAATTAGTAAGATTTTGTAATATTTTTTAATAGATAGTGTGATTAGAAAATGTTTTTAGTATTATAAAGTTAATTTGGTTAGCTATGTCTTACGATCAAATTAATAACAGCTTTTATGGTGTTAGAATGACTTATGGATATGTCCTTAAATTTGAACCAAATAGGTGTAGGGTATTTCTAAGTCGGTTGCACCGACTGACTGTTTCTTTACTTGTTTTTTTTTTATTTTTGGTTTTGTTTTAATTTTTGTTTTTTTTTGTTTTTTTTTTTTTGTTTTTTTTTTCTAAGCAAAAATTATGGGATGATGACTGAAATTTTTTTTAATTATTTCACTTTTTTTAATTTTTTTTGTAATATATATAATAGCTTAAGGGAAATAAATAACGGTTTATTTAATTGTATACATCACAGTGGGTATGCACGGGTACCTAAAAGTTGACAAGGGCAACTATAATCTTCCTCGTTTTAATATAAAAAATTTTTTTAAATATATTTTTTCGTTTTAAAACGTTGCCAGCAACGTTGCGTAAAAGTCATTGCTTGATCGTAATATTAAGTAGAATGGACATTTTTGGAACTTAGTATAAAATATAAATTCTGATTTACTTCTTCCTCAAAAATTGTCTAAAATTGTTTTAAAAAAAACTAAAATCATAATTTAATTCAAAGTTATTTTTATCAGACAAAAACAAAGTAGGTATGTAATAAAACATTTAGACAGAAAAACATAAAGAGACAGCAATAATAAATAAAAATATTATGTCCTACAGCCATAAAGTTGTAATAATATTGTTTATATACATTTCTGTTTTTCTGCTTACTTCTAGTTAGCAAAAAGACAGCAATACAAAATAAATATATTATGTACTCCAGCCTTTAATCTCTAAGCAGAAACTTTTTTTGTTCAAAATTTTTGAGAAAAAACTCAGCTTGCATATTGAGTGTTTCGTAAATAAGATACAATTTTCAAATAATCGAGCTATCATTATTTTTTATATGGATATTTCTAACCGATGTTATGTTCCCGATGTTATGTTCAAAAACTGAACGCTTTTTAAAAATGGATATTATCTTATTAAATAATATTTGTCTTTAGTATCGATAAAAATAAAGACATCTTAAAAATTTTTAAAACAAAAATAATTTTTGTATAAAGTTTTATTATATTTTTTAAAATTTAAAGCAAAATATCTAGAAAATATCCCGTGTATAAAACTCGGTCTAAGAAAAAATACAGTTTAAAAATCTATATTATGTCGTTTTCAGTGGTTAAAAATAACACTGATCGACAAAGCATTTCCAATTTTGATAAGGAAATTATTTCCACTTCATTATTCATTAATCAACTACATATTCCATGCTTGTTTAAGAAACTGATACAATTATTTCTATTGCATTATTTATTCTTTAACTATTTTAAGCTGGTTCACTCATTTAATAACTGTATTTTTCAAATTTTGTTAATTTTTTCTGAAAAATTTTAGTAATATTTATGTGGGTGTTTGTACCTATTAAAATAAGTTTTTTTTGTGCACGCAAGAGTTGTCGATGTTAAACAATATGGTTTTAAATTTTCTTTTATCATACATTTGCATATTAATATGTGCATTAAGATAGAGATAATTTTCACATTGTCCTATATTAAAAATTTAAGTTTATATTTATTCGTTAAATTTGTGTGTAAAAATTTATTAAATTAATATAAATATCCATTTTTTTCTTGATTAATATTCAAATTTTAAATCGAAATCTATGTCAAACAATTTTATTAGTAACTTCAATAAATAATATTTAAATAAAAAAGGATTTCTAATTTTATTTAATATATATGTGTGATTTAACTTTCAAATTAAAATTTCACTAAAATATTTTGTACTTTTATTTAAAATTTGGATAATGGTAATCCTAAAGTTATTACAGGAACGGTTATAATTACACCCAACCCCGCACCATCATAACCATTAAACCAAAGTATAACTTATGAAAATCGGGCTTATAGGGTCGGCGCTATCTTGAAATAAAAAATCGGGCTTACGGAATTATATGAACAAATAAAACGATCCTCTTTGATGGTTCTAAGAAATTAACTGTACACTTAAAATGCATAGTAAGCATTTACTGTGATATTTCATGCATTTACAATAATCATTAAATCTGTGATATATTCTATTAAAATAATAATACGCGATTTGTTTAAGTGTCGAAATGAAATGCTGCGTTAGCAAAATAAAGTTATTTGAAAAATTAGAGATAAGCTAATTTCAAAGGAAATTAGCTTGTATGATTTAAATGAAAAGAAAAAATTAATAAATTTATAGTTTTGGAGGCTGTAGTTATAATTCGTATATAACTCCCAGGAAAAATTTTTAAATGTCCTGTTTTCTATGTTAGGCATTTAGGGAATTTCTTTATATATGTGTATTAATTTTATTTTTTTTGTTACGATATATTCTAAATTTAACAAATAATATAACAATAAATATTATTAACAAGTAAAGAAACAGTCAGTCTTAGTCGACTTAGAAATACCCTACATCTATTTGGTTCAAATTTAATCAAATATCCATAAGTCATTTTAAAATCATGATGTTATTAGTTTGATCGTAAGACATAGCTAACCAAATTAACATTATAATACTAAAATAATTTTCTAATTGCTTTATCTATTCAAAAATATTACAAATTCTTTATTTCTATATTTGAATATAGCTTACGTATCGTACAGAATATCTCAATTATATATCATCTATGGTAATAATTCAATAAAATATATTATATAATTCAAATTAAAAAAAAAAGGAATTTAATCGTTTATTAAAAAAATATTTTGTTTTTAATTTATAAAATATTAGACAAAATATGTTTTATGGTAAAATGCTTAGCCTTTTAAAATTATAAAAGTAAAAGTAATAACGCACGGGAAATAGGAAATATATTCTTTAGCTTTGTAATTATACTCGTTTGTCCTCAAATCGATCAAAAGCTTCTAGAATCCGAACTCATTGTCCGAAATCGACCAAAACCAATTCCTATGGTACTTTCATTACTAGTCCCCTAGAGTTTAAATTTCGTCAAAATAGCGGCATTATTTTTTTGAGTTATACTGTTTTTAAAATATATGTTTGTTAACCCTTGAACTTTTCAAAGGTTCCAGAACCCGAAACCATGGTACAATTTGTCCATATGCAGTCCCCGTCATACTTTCAATACTAGTTAACCCTTGTACACAATTGGGACGTTATTATCCTAATTTCGTTCTTATCTTAATTTTAAGTTAATATTTTTATAAATTTCGATAATAAGCTTTTAAATCTTGGGAGATGTAAGAGTGGTACTGAACCACCAATGCGATTGATCCAACATTAGGAGGACGCGCAGGAAATAGTAAAGAACACCCATGTGCCAAATTTGAAGCTTCTACATTCGCTTCAAGTTACTATCTTTATGAATTTCGAAAATATACTTTAAGGTCTTCGGAACGGTGTGGCTGGACCCCGACACACTACTCAAATTGTTTCCAAATTTCAAGGGCACTAAGGAAATAGGAAGAGATATCGTGATGCCAAATTTGGAGGTACTATCTTAATTGGTTTCGGAATTATGCTCGTTTGGCCTAAATTCGATCAAAAAATTTTAAGTTCCGAACCCATTGTCAAATCCCCACCGTAAAATATCCCCGCCGTAGTTTCATTACTAGTAATATACAGCACAAATTTGATGAAGATAGCGTCATTAGTTGTTGAGTCTTTGTAATTTTTATATACGTTCGCTAGCCTTTTGACCGATTAAAAAGTCCAGAACCCGAACCCATAGGCTGATTTCGCCCATATATAGTCCGCGCTGTACTTTAAATATTAGTTAACACTTGTACACCATTGGAACATTCTAATTTAATATTAAGTTACTATTTTTAGTTATTCGCTTACAAGCTTTAAAACTTTGGGAGATCTAATAGGGGTACTGAACTACCACTCCAATGGATCCCAAATTAGGAGGACACGCAAGAAATAGTAAAGAACACCCCCTTGTGCCAAATTTGAAGCTTCTACATTTTTCAAGTTGCTATCTTTATTAATTTTGAAGATATGCTGTAAGGTTTTCGGAAATGTGTGGCTGGTCCCTGACCCACTACTCCAATGGGGCCCAAATTTTTAGGACAGTAAGGAAATAGAAAAAATACCCTGATACCAAATTTGGAGGTTCTATCTTCATTGGTTTCGGAATTATGCTCGTTTGGCCTAAATTCGATCAAAAAGTTCTAGGTTTCGAATCCATGGTCCAATCTCGACCGTACGCAATCCCCTCTCTAGGTTCATTACTTGTAACCTACAGCACAAATTTGATGAAGATAGCGTCATTAGTTGTTGAGTTATCGTGAATTTTTATATATGTTCGTTAGCCCTTGGACAGATTAAAAGGTCGAGAATCCGAACCCATGGGCCGACTTCGCCCATATGCAATTCCCGCCGTACTTTCAGTCCCTGTAACCCACAGTTAAAATTGCATCAAGATAGCTCCATTTTTTTTGAGTTATCGTGCCAACGGACGGACGGACATGGCTATATCGATTCAGGAGATCACGCTGATCACAAATATATTATATACTTTTCCATATCCAGCTCGCTTCCTTTAGATGATTACAAACACCATACCAAAGTTAATATACCCCATTACCTTTTCTATAGGTGTAGGGTATAAAAATGTCACAGAGCTTAGTTGATATTGAAATATTTTGTTCTTAAAATCTATGTATTTAATAATTTTTCTATTTTCTATATTTTCTAAATTTACATTTTGCAAAGTTAAATTATTTATTATTTTATTTATTTTTAGATTTAATATAGGTAATATAATTTTATTTTTTTAATTTTATTTTACACAATAGCACAAAAATATTTTTCATAAGTGAATTTTGAAATTAAAATTGCTACAATAATTTGTCTTTCTGTTAAAATGACGCTGCTTTTAATAAGTGCAAAAGTTTCTATTTTTATAGAGAAATCTTGGATTTCATTAGGAGGAGTAATGTAATACTAAGCAGTATTATGTTTTTGATTCCGTCGATTTCTTTGTTCATATGTGCTATGTTACGTATATTTGTAATACGTATTTTGAATCATCTTGTATTATTTTGTTTGTTTCAGTAATAATTTTAGATAAATATTTTTGAATCTGTTTTTGTTGATTATTATTATACGTTTTTATATTATCTATTGAGGTTATTAGTTTTCGGTTTATGGTTATTTGTTTGTTAGACTGTTCTGTTAATTGTTGCGTTTTCTGTTTTAAGTTATCTATGCCGTCAGAAAACTGGTTTGCGTCTTCGTCATTTACTAGCAATGAATTTTAATCCCGAGCCTAGTACATTGAGCAAATCCATTTTTTTCTGTGGATGGGAGGGATAACAGTTTAAAAATTTTGTTTCAAATGCTCTAATCCTTTATAAAGTAGTAAGCAGTTAGGATTTATATCTTTTAAGTTAAACAAATCAATATTTGTTTCAATTGTATTAATTAAATTTTTACAATGTGTAGTATTTTTGAACAACTGTCTATGAGTTGCATTTCGTTTAGTTTTATGATTGTATAACCATTGTCAAAGTAGTTGACGTTTAATAATTATATTTTCGTTTTAATTGTGATTTGTAAAGTTTTGTTTTTCTTTTTGTGTTTTTGTCAAATATGTAGTCATTCATTTTTTGCATAATTTGTTACTTTCTTATATTTTGGAAAGCATTTTCTTATATTTCTATTTTTAAAAATATTCTCACTTAAATTAGGGTTTTGATGCCTAGCTTTATTAATTTTTTCACTGTGCGTTGTTTTTTTAGAAGGTTAGAATTTTATTTTTTTGTTTTTCTATATCGGTTTTGTCTAGATTTTTGTTAAAAAGTCTACAGGTTTTAACTTTGTGGTTGAGTTTATAGAAATTTTATAGTGACTTATTTTTTTGAACAGCTTGTTGTCTAAAGTTTTGTTAGTGCGTTCGACATTCATGATTCTCATGTGTTCGTTTAGAGTTGTACCATGTAGTATTTCTATGTCACTATTGCCAGTTTTTAAAGCGGCAGTTCACTGGAATTCACAAACTGTTTATCTCATTAGAAGGTTCGTTCATTTAAAAAAGGTTGTATTACTTCATCGTAATTCATTTCCTCTTGACTTTCATTTATTTCATTGTTATAATATTCGTAATTTTTTTCAACATTTATACGAGACAAACCGTCCGCTACAGAATTTAGTTTACCCTTAAGATATTTTATATCGAAGATAAATTCGTTTAATTTGATTTTCCACCTCCGAAGCTTACAATTTGGTTCTTCTAAATTTTTTGAGCCAGATAAGTGGTCTATGGTCTGTTTTTCGACAGTACATTTCGTATCATATAAGTTGGGTCGGACTTGTTTAGTAGCCCAGAAAATAACAAGTAACTCCTTTTCTATTGTTGAGTAATTTTTCTCTTACCTATTTAAAGTACGCGAATAAATGAAATTGGATGATTATTTTGACTAAACACAGCACCCAGTGCGAAGTCAGATGCATCCGTGGTTGAAACAAAGTTTTAACCGCGGATGCATCTGTTAAAGTTATTAACTTCGTTTGCAAATAGTTCAATGGGATTATCTTGGAAACTTTTGGCAAGAAATTTTTCATATCTTGTCAAAAAGAAAGGGAGGATCCGTTGTTAATTTTTTTTTTTTTTCTCCTTTATTTCATTAGTAAATATAAATATACAATTATAAATAGTGTTGCATTGTTATGTTTAGATCTTAGCCTAAGTCAAATTAAGTGTATTATGTATATTAAAAAAAAACTAATTACTATCAAACTACGTTAACAAAATTAAAATAAAACAAAAAAAAAAGATAGTATGACTTTCTATACATATTTATTCAAAAATTTAAAAATATTTACAATTACCAATTCATTTCCATAATGCATTGTTTCTTATCTTTCATTTAATTTTATTTTATTTGATTTGTTGTTTAAGAAGAATACTCAGAATGAATCTTTTTATTTGTGTTTTAAAGATTCTAATTGAATAGATTTGTTTGAGTTCAATTGGCAATTCATTAAATATTTTAAACACTTATAGAAACTATAATTATTCTGCTTTGTTTTAAATAATGACGGTTAAAAATTTGCTTTATTCTACGTTGTGTGCGTATGTATGTCAATCATTCTATTTAATATAAAACTTTTTTTGATTCTATTATTGATAATTTTGAACGCAGTTGGATATAATTCCCGTTTCATATATCTATCTGTACATAGTAAATTCGTGGGGTGCACACGGGGACAAAAATAAATTAGTTTTATTGCTTTCTTTTGAATGGTGTCCAGCTCACTTTATGTTCTTTGAAAAGCTCCATTCCATATTGGATTTAGATAAACAATATATGACATTATAAATACTTGACATTATAAATATTGAATATTTGCATCCGTGGAGATGAATTTTCGTAGTCTATGTAATAAGAAAAGATAGGGTGATATTTTGTTAATAATGTGGTTCACATGATCAACCCACTTCAATCTCTTATCAATAATCAAACCTAAATAGTTAAAGTTATTTACAGTTTCGATGACTTGTGATTTGTAGTATAAGTTTGATGAGCAATATGGTTTGTAGCCTAACAAAAGGTTCTTGGTTTTTTTGATATTTAAGCTTAATTTGTGGTTAGTAATCCAGAGTTCGATTTTATTTAAATCGTCCTCAAATTTCAATTCAATTTCAGTAGTTGTAGAATATTTTATAACTACATCTTCAGCATACAGTTGAATTGAGCCTTTAAGGTTTAGCCGGGATATGTCATCGCTGTAGATTTTGAAAATTTGTAGATTTTGTTCTCAAAACCATATTGTTCTTCATGCAAAATGCTATTATTTGTAAGAAAACGGTTTAGCCGGCGTTTAATTATAATTTCAAATATTTTAGATAGAGCATTTAACACCGAAATCGGACGGTAATTAGCCGGATTTGTGTTTTTACCTGATTTTTATATGGGGGTAACTATTGCTTTTTTGAGATTTAGTGGAAAAAGTGAGTTTTGTATTGCGTTGTTTGTTAATTTCCCTAATATTGGAGATAACTGAGCTGAAAATTTTTTAATAAATTTGGTAGAGTTGGTATGACAACGCCGTGGCTCCTGACGGTTTAAGTTAATTATTACGATATTTTCTTCTTCATTTGTAAAACAAAGACAAAAATTGTTGTTGATAGTTCTTTTTATACTATTTATATATGTTGGAAGAGGTGAGATATCTTTTGCATCCGTTACATTTACAAAGAATGAATTCTAATTGTTGCCTATGCTGATTTCATTGTTAATAGTTTCATTATTGATTTGTAAGGACTTAATAATTGTGTTTGAACTAAAGGAATCAGTGTTAAACATTATTTTTGTGTAAAATTTCCACAAGTTTTTAGAATTAGATATTTCAGAGTATATAAAAACTATCAACAAACAAGTGATGAAAAAAACCAAGGGTTTTTAAAAAATTCATTTTCAAAATTATATGCGGTTTCTTACTGAGTACTTATCATTTATTTTTATAAAAATATATTTAAAAGTAAATGATAATATTATAATTTAGTTATTTCATCAATATATTAATTATGATGAATAGTGAAATCAATACTTAGAATATAAACCCAATGTACTAAAGAAAACCTGTTAACAAGTGCGAAATATAATGTTGGAGCTTCAATATTAACGTTTAATTTTGGAAAAACATACACTGGTGAATAAGTTACTGTTTATAAAAACTTATGATGATTCCCGAGGATCTGCCCACCCTTCCATTATAATAGGTTCTAGAAAATCAATTGTGTGATCCACCAAAATTTGGAATTTTATCTTAAAAACCTTAAACATATGTTGAAAAATAATGTTGTATCTTTAAATTTTGTATATTTAAAAAATTTTAAAAGGTATTCAAGTTACATGTGTTTAAAAACCGCAAAATTTCAATTTTCGAGCCCTTATAACTCCTAAACAGGAGGCTTGCCAAAAAATTTTTTTAACCGACTCCTACTAATTTCTGATGATCTAACTTCCCCCAAAATTTCAAGACCCTAGGTTGAATCGTTTAAAAGATTTGTGTGGCTAAAAATTTGCAAATATTAAGTTTTGCATAATGGTAAATTTTGGTATCGTACGGCAACCCTAAATATTTACCTTTTAAAAATATATAAAGTTTATAAAACTAGTTCTCTTTTTCCGTTTTCAGATTGAAAATATACTTAACAGAACTCTTATTATAACAATTTAAAAATAGGGCTTTTAACAACTTTTGAGGGGCTGTAGCTTAGTAACAGGTGGGGCTACACAAAAAAAAAATCTTCTACGAACTTATTTTTTTTGCAATATCTACCCAAGTTACATTTGATTTAACTGTCTTTAACCAAAAATAAATTAACTTAACTTATTAAATTTAATTATTATTTTGACAAATTGCATTTCATAAAAGTTGAATGAATTAATATTAGCTTTGGATAATCAAGGTTAAAAGTTATGTCACCCTGTAATAAAATTATGTTTTAAATATATTTCTATTTTCTTTCACACGCGCAAACTTACTTTTGCGCGCGTCGACAAATATTGAAACATGATCCTATCTTAAAAATAACTGTACATCATATTAAAAACAGAATTCCAAAACTGTACATTCCAAACCTTAATAATAAATTTCTCAGCACGTTGCATTGCAACGTGACTTAATAAGAATATAATTACTTTATATTAAATGTATTCATTCTGGTATTAGATGTGGTATGATCGGAAGTTGTCTTGTTTCTTTTCGCATAAATCTATTTGTTTCGTTTCATATAAAAATATTAAGTAAATAAGTAAAGAACTAATAATAATAATATCAATTTTTTTATTTAATTATAAAATATATTTATTTTTGTTTGTTTCGTTTAAATATAAAATATAAATGGCGCAGTCGGTAGGATGCGTCAACTAGTGCATATTTAAAAAAGAAAAACAATAAGTGAAAGAAAATCACAAAATAAGAAGTGGACGAAAATCACTTAAAAAAGAAAAAAAAAAAAATAAACATTGTGACTCTTTACTATCTCAATCAAATTTTTAAATATACTCAAGGACGCAGAAAAAAAATTAGTGACAACGAACGAACAACGAACAAAAATAAAGAATTAAAATAACAACGAACGATAGCTTAATCAAACATCAACCAAGTCAACCAGGTCAACTAGAGCAACAACACCAGCTAAACAACAACGAACAACCAACAAACCGTGAGTTTATTTTTAAGTTTGACCAATATAATAATAATATAAATATATATAATAAGTAAATTAAAATTTTTTCTAAAATAAATTAAAATTTTTTTCTAAAATAAATTAAAATTTTTTAAGTAAATTAAAATTTCTTTTTCCAAGTGAATACATTCTTACCTGAAAAAAAAAAAAAAAGAAAAAGAATAAAATGAAAATCAAAATAATAAACATATGAAATTTTAAATAAGTAATAAATAGATATTGAAAAGGAAATTTTTTTTTTGTCTTTGAAAATATATATATATGTATAAGCGATAGGAGAAAAAACGCAAATTTTTCTTGTATCGCATCATCAAGAGGTATTACTCTTTTTTTTTTGTATTAAATAAATAACTCGTTAATAAAAAAAAAAAAAAAAAAAATATATATATATATACATCTAAACTTCGAAAATAGTATAAATATTTAGTAATAATTAATAAATAATATAAACATTAGAATTTTGTTTTATATTTATATGTCAGTTCGAAAATTTACAATCAAAAAAAAAATAAAAGTAAAGTAATATACAATAAATAATTTTTAATTCAATAACAATATTGAGCAAAAACAAAAAAAAAGAAATCAATAAATAAATTAAGCCAATAATAAGAAAAATATATATATTTAATATACACATATATCGCTCTAATTCATCTAAATCATTGTATATCTATATCATAATAATTTCTTTTTACTATTAAATAATATTTTTTCTCTTATATATCATAAATTTTGACAATCATATTTTTTTTATATTATTAAAATTTTTTTTGTTTGGGTAAAAATATTAACTTAATGAAATAAAAATCATAAAATATCTAATTTTAAATCTAAATTTTTGATGAAAGGTAAAATAAGAATTACAACCAGTCAATTAAATAAAAATTACTTTTCAATAATAATTAATAAAAATAAATCGGAAAAAAAAATATAATAAAATAAATTTTTACAAATCGCGTCTCCTTTTCATAGTACTAAATCTTCATTTTCTCGTTTGTGTCACAACATTTCGTAGATAAAAGAGTTGTTGACATACTTATAGAAGAATTATCGAAATTAAATTTAAATAGAAATATAGGAAATCTAACCATGACAGAACCAAAAATTCTTACAATTGACCCTCTTAAATACTTAGAACGTGTACCTGAATTTAATGGGAAATTCGGTACCTTACAAACTTTCATTGATTTAGTAGACCGGATCACACCTTTATTAATTCAATAAGACGAATTCTCAAAAGGAATTTTCTCTGACATAATTAAATCAAAATTAACTGGAAGTGCTAGAGAAGTTATCGAAATAAATCATCAAGCCGCCACATGGAACGATATTAAAAAAGTACTTAATAACAATTTTGGCGATAGGCTATCTGCTAACCAACTTTTTGACCAACTAAGGGGTCAAACTTTTAAGACGAATGCTGTTGAATTTTACAACGATGTGAAAGCTATACTTAGAAGACTAAATATAAAAACACAGTTGGAATACCAAAACAATAACAATGAATTAGAAAGATATTTACAAGCTAACGTTAAAAGTGCTCTGGACACTTTTAAAAATAAAGTTCCTGAACCCTTGAAATCAATCTTATCTTGTAGAGATCCTAAAACGTTAGAAGATGCAATGAAAATCTTATATGAATCGGGCTACGCCTTTTCAAATATTAATGTTAATCATAACAATACCCAAAATAATTATAACAATAATCGCAATCGCCACAACAACAATAATCGTTACATTAGTAACAAAATATCCCAAAACCGTTCAAATAACATTCAAGACAACTCAAATCGTAATAACAATCGTAATTCTATTCGAAACCCCTCTAATAATAATAATAATAATAATAATAATCGTCCAATCAGATATTTCAACAATACATATCCAAATACTACATACCAAAATGGTACATCTAATCCCAACATTTTTCATAATAACAGAAGCCAACCTGGCGTGTACAATAATTTAAATAATCAACGACCATCCCACAATAATTGACAACCAAATCAGAACAGAAATTTTCACCACAACCCCAACTACCAAAACCATTACAATTCACAAATAGAACCCATGGAAGTTAATAATCAGCAAACCATCGATATAGGAAATTTTCGGGAGACGGGCCAAACCGACTCACCTACATAAAAATAAAGAAATACAACTTTCTAGTCCATAGTGGCGCTTCGAGCTCCCTAATTCGACCACACACTTTCAAAGAAATACCTAGAATACAATTAAAAAATCCAAAAATTTTGAGAGCATTGAAAAAAGATGTCTTAATAAATCAAGCAATAACTATAAATATTTTTGAGGAATTCAAACCAAACAATAATGAAAAATTCGTATTTTTGGTTCATGATTTTCATGAAAAGTACCATGGCCTTATAGGTAATGATATACTAATGCAATGCAACACTGTTATCGACTACAAAATTAAATTCTTACGATGAACAAAAATCCAATAAAATTATATTTTAGTCATCAACCAGAAAATACAATATACCAAATCGACCCTGGGGAATATTATTATAAAATCCTTGTTAAACAGCAAAAAGGTGACACAATGATAGAAGAAACTAATTTAAATGCCGACGTTCGAATTCTAGAAGGAATTTACGAAGTAAACGACTTTCAAGCAAGAGCCAAAAAACTTAACGTAGGCGACAAACCTAAAATTTTCAATTTCCATGAACCATTTCCGTCTGTAGAAATAGACGAAATCTTAGATTTTAACAATTACGAAATAAACAAACACTTAACGTATAAAGACAAGAAAACTATTCCAGAAAAAATTAAAACCGATCACTTAAACGAAGAAGAGAAACTTCAACTAAATCATCTTATATCTGAATTTAACGAAATATTTTCTGAACAAATACCTCTCTCATTTACTAACGAAATCAGACACAAAATTAATACTGTAGACAATATACCAATAAAAAGCAAAATTTACAGATACCTATATATCCACAAAATAGAGATACAAAAACAAATTCAGGAAATGTTGGAAAATGGAATTATCCAACATAGCAATAGTCCGTACAACAGCCCAGTTTGGGTTGTTACCAAAAAATTGGATTCCTCCGGCGAGCGGAAAAGTACATATTTTTCTGTAATAGACTTAAAATCCGGATTCCATCAAATAGAAATGGAATCAGAAGACATACAAAAGACCGCATTCTCTGTTGACAACGGACACTACGAATTTCGTAGAATGCCTTTTGGACTGAAAAATGCCCCTAGTACTTTTCAACGCCTCATGGACAATATATTGAGAGAAAATATAGAGCAAAGAATGCTTAACGTATATGGACGATATTGTAGTTTTCTCGAATGGTTTAGAGGAACACATAAAAAACTTAAAGAAAATTTTCACAAAACTAAAATCTGCTCGACTTTGAGTACAACTAGATAAATGCGACTTTCTAAGAAAAGAAGTCGAATTTTTAGGGCACGTTATCAATGAACATGGAATATATCCCAACCAAAAGAAAATAGAAGTAATTAAAAACTACCAAATCCCAAAAACCCCAAAGGAAATAAAAATATTCCTAGGTATCGCAGGATACTATAAGAAATTCACAAAAAATTTCGCCGAGATAGCAAAACCCATGACTCTATTCTTAAAAAAAAATTCTAAAGTAGAAGTAAATAACAAAAAATATATCCAAAGCTTTAACGATCTAAAAAATAAATTAATATCAGCACCAATTCTCATCTACCCCAATTTTGAGAAAAATTTCGAAATAACCACAGATGCGAGCCATTATACCATAGGTGGTGTATTATCTCAAGAAGGCAAACCAATTTCATACGTGTCTCGTACATTAAATGAGCACGAAATTAACTATTCTACAATCGAGAAGGAGCTTCTCAGTATCGTATCACTTAAACAATTCAGACCATATGTTTTCGGTAGGAAAATTAAACTCTTCACAGATCACAAGCCCTTAGTTTGGTTACACAATCTTAAAGAGCCAAACAGCAAATTAGTAAGATGGAAATTGCAAATTCAAGAATATGATTATGACATATCATACAAAAAAGGTTGTGAAAACAAGTTAGCTGATTTCCTAAGTAGAATAAACATAAACCAAAACGAAAACATCCCATTCCAAACTAATATTATAGAAACAGTTACACCTTTAAACTTATACAAAAATCAAATTATAATAAACAAAATTAATTCGGGCTCCTTGCAAATTAAAACACAAAATATATTTAACAAAACCCTTAAAACAATATCCATAAAAGTCTTAGACGATATCACATTAAAATTGATTATCAGGAATCACTTTGACCCAAAACTAACGCTATATATGTAAATGACGAAATATTTGAAAAATTAAATCCTATCTTTCGCGAACATTTTATAAATTACAAAATCATTAGGAGTAAAAAATTACTCAAAAATATTACCAATGACGAAGAACTAGAAAATCTCATTCAAACAAAGCACTTGGAAAATAATCACCGTGGTATTAACGAAATTAACGAAGAAATGAAAAACGAATTCTATCATCCAAATTTAAAACTTAATATATCAGAATTTATAAATAACTGCGAAGTGTGCATTCTAGAAAAATATGAAAGAAAACCTCCACAGGTCCCGTTAAAAATATCCGAAACTCCGAGTAAACCCAACCAAATAATCCATATGGACATATTCTATTCCATAAACAAGTCATTATTTGTCACTATGATCGATAAATTCAGTAAAATTGCCATGTTTACTAAAGTACAAAATAGAAGTGAAGCAGAATTCAGAAGAGCAATTGCTAAATATATTAGCACACACGGCAACATAGCAAAAATAGTTACTGATAACGAATGAGGAATGAAATCACATTTAATGAGGAAATTTTTGGAAGAAAAAAATATCACAATCCACTACACCTCCAATTCAAATCACAATAGTAACGCAGACATAGAGCGCTTGCATAACACCATCAACGAACACCTTAGATTATTAAAACATACAAAGAAAAACCTACCAATCGAAGAACAAATGACTTTAATAAACGGGTATTACAACAACACAATACACTCCTCCACAAACAGGAAACTAATAGATTTCATTCAAGGTAAAATAACAGAAAGCGAATACGAACAAATTTACAACAAAATATTAGAAAAGAAAAACCGCGTTATTGAAAAAGCAAACGAAAAAACAAACGATATATCCTTAGAAGCAGGAATCAATTACATAAAAGAAATAAGGGGAGGAAAAAATCATTCAAATTTCCGAAAAATAGACACCGAATTAACCGACGAAGAACACGTAGTTGACAAAGACAGTGGCCATAAATATTATAAAACTCACGTTAGAAAACGAAAAAAGTTCCAAAACCCATTACATATCAGACTTAAAGTAAACACCAAAGGAAACCTAACAAAACATAGAAATAAAATGAAAAATCTTATCTCAGGTCATGCAAGACAGAATAACAACTCATAAATTCTTATAAAATAACTATACTAACTAACAACTATATAATTATACTTACTACATACTAATATTTCCTTTTTTAAAAAAAACAAATCTCTTTTTAGGACCTTTCCACCATGAAAAAGTACAGCATACTAATTGTCTGCATTCTCTTCGAATTTGTCAATCTTTCAACATCTCAGATAATAGATATTCAAGACTTGAATAACAACAAAAACGGGCATATTAACTTAAAACTAGGAGAAGTAAAACTTATAACCAACTATAACAAAATTTTACACATAATCAACATTACAAAGTATGAAGAAACGCTTCAAGACATATGGACTAACATACAACCATTTTCAACCGAACCAAGTTCAAACGGACCAATATTTAATACAATAACTTACAACTATAAATCACTAGTCTCTAAAATCAAAAACATTATTCCTCACAAAAGAAACAAAAGAGTACTTGTAAACGGAGTAGGAAAAGTGCTAAAGTACATAACAGGCACAATGGACAGCGACGATGAAATTCAGATACGTAACAAACTACAAACCTTAACAGATAACAACAAAATGTTAATAACAGAAAACAATAAACAAGTTAAAATAAACTCTGACCTAATTGAACAGACTTATAACATTACAGAACATATTAAGAATCAACAATATATAATAAGGAAATTCGTGACAAATTTAACTAATGAACTCAACAATAAAATATCTAAAATGGAACACCAAATGACACTTTGGAGTGCATGTACCAAATTAATTATGACATTACCTTACTCAGAAATCACATCGACGATATTGAACAGACATTACTGATGAGCAGACTAGGAATACTATCAAAAATACACTAACAGACGAAGAATTTAATATGATACAAGACTTAGACATTCTGACAAATATAAAAATTAATATAATAACTTTCGGAAACGAAATAGTCATAATTCTATTAATACCAAATTTTACTAATAAAATCTATTCTAAAATCTTAATAGAACCTTTACCTACTAAGAACAATAAAATTTTATGTATAGAAGAAAAGGAAATTCTGATTGATGAAAATAAAAATATTTATCACTCAAATGTAATTCAAAATCTAAAGAAAAACTTAAAAGATATAAATGATAACTGTACATATAACATTTTTAATAATAATGAATCTAATTGTATGTTTAAAAATTTTTTTTGAACAATATATCACAGAAATTAAAAATGGTCTTATAATTGTAAAAAATATTAAAAGAACACAGATATTCCATAATTGTAATAATTTTGAAACCTTCATTGAAGGAACTAATTTAATAAGATTTGAAAAATGTCAAATTAAAATTAATAATCTAACATTTAAAAATTTTGAAATAGAAATAAAAGACCATATAATTTTACCTACTTTAAATGTAATTATAAAAAGAAATGTCAATAATAGTGGATTGTTAAACTTTGAAGAACTGCATGTAAAAAACATTAAAAATAACAGAGAACAAATTAAAGAAATCTTGTATGCTAATAAAATCGGAAATATTGTAAATTATGTAACTAAAATAATAATAGTAATAATTATAATTGTACTATTAATTCAAATTGTAAAGCTAAAAAATTGTTGTAAAAAGAAAACAATCAAGATAACTTCGTTGGAGCCTCAGTCAAAGGGTGGGGAAGTTATGTCACCCTGTAATAAAATTATGTTTTAAATATATTTCTATTTTCTTTCACACGCGCAAACTTTCTTTTGCGCGCGTCAACAAATATTGAAACATGATCCTATCTTAAAAATAACTGTACATTAAATTAATTGTACATCATATTAAAAACAGAATTAACTGTACATTCCAAACCTTAATAATAAATTTCTCAGCACGTTGCATTGCAACGTGACTTGATAAGAATATAATTACTTTATATTAAATGCATTCATTCTGCTATTAGATGTGGTGCTGATCGGAAGTTGTCTTGTTTCTTTTCGCATAAGAATACTAAAAAGAATTTCAAATAATAATAAAAATCTATTTGTTTCGTTTCATATAAAAATATTAAGTAAATAAATAAAGAACTAATAATAATAAAATCTATTTTTTAAAATATTATAAAATATATTTTTTTTGTTTGTTTCGTTTAACTATAAAATATAAATGTTAAACTAAATGTATTAAAATTTATGGAAAGCTATTCTTTCTGTTTTTTTAAAATACTAACAGAAATGCTAAATTGCATTTCCTATTGATTAATTAATTCATTCAAAAAAGTTGAATGAATTAATATAAACTTCGGTTAATAATCAAGGTTAAACTAAATGTATTAAAATGAAATGTATGTAAATGTATTGTTTTAATTTTTGGAAATAATTATTCAACATTAAGTATTTTAGAATTTTTAAAATAAGTTAAAATAAATAATTAATAAATCACTTTGAATATCACACTAAAACTAATTAAGTGTTTGAATTTTCGTTCTAAAGAACGCGAAAAACGTAATTGGTGCAGTCGCAAAAGGCAATCAATCAAAAGATTGATTTAAATCGAACCGAATTAATTAAATTATCAAATTAATTAAAATTAAAAACAAAATTATTTAATAAAAACTAAAATTACAGACAAATCTAATTAATTAAAATTATAAAAATAAAATAATTTAATTAAAACTAAAATTAAAAACTAATTAATTAAAATTAAAACAACTACAACGGCAGCAATTTGAATTCCAACAACAACAACAGCAACCACAAATAAATCCAAATCAACAAAATTCAACATTAACTCGTAGTCCTCAACATGTTTTAACCCAATTCAGACATATCAAAACTTTTATTGGAAGTTCTGAATACAGCCTGTCATCATTCATCAAAAATGTTGAAGCTACCATTTCTCTTTGCGTAAATAATTTGCAACTACATCAATTTTGCATAAACATCATAATTAATGAGAAAGTTGAAGAGCGAAGCAGGAAGTTGTATTCAAAAACTTGGAAATAATCCAACTTAGAACGAAGTAAAATCAAAATTGAAGCAGTGTTTCCAGTCTCAACAATCGTGTGCTGAACTGTTCAATTAATATAGATATGAAAAAGTTGGTAATTTAAGAAATATATTTCAATAATTTAGAAATATAAGTTATAAATTGAATGAGCTCTATGATTTCGATGATAGAAAACCTCAAATTTATAACCCTATAAATGTTGATAAGGACCTGACTGAAATATTGTTAGAAAAGATTGATATATGGCTCAAATAGAAGAAAATATGACAATGTTAGAAATATTTAATAAGTTCACAAGACTAAAACTTTTAGATGATAATAGAACTATAGATTTCAACCATAAAAAACAATTCGGAAATTTTAACAAAAATAAAAATTTTAGTGTTAGTAATCAAAAAAATAATAATTTTACTAAAGATAGTAGTAGAACAAATTTTAACCGTAATTTTAATATGAGCAATAAATTTAATATGAATAATAGAACAAATAATTAATTTAAAAATAATTTTCCCACTTCTAATAATTCTGAACGCTCACGTCTGTCAATTAATTTATCTAGAAATAAAAATTTTAACATAAACTCAAATCAAATTAGAGAACAACCAAATACTTTTAACTCAAGCAGAATAACAAATTTTAACAACTCAAATCCTAATTCCAATCAAAGCGGTAGACAAACAAATTTTTCTCACAATTCACAATTTAGAAATAGGAATCTTAAAAGACGTATTTATGATGATGGCAATTATTTCAATGATAAGCCTAATTCGATTGAAGTTGGAAACTTACCAAACGTTATTAAAAATTTTCCAGAAATTAAATTAGAAAAATTTAAATTCTATACTACAATTAAAAGAATTAATGAAACCAAAACAGAAATTAAAACGCCTATTCCCAAGGAATTCAATAGAATTGGGACCAATACTTGGAAAGTATAAAGTTGAAAGGGATAAACTATGACGCAATCTTAGGAAAAGACGTTTTAAAACAATTTCAAGCCATTATTAATTTCGAAAAAAATTATATTGAAATAAACCAAAATAAAATATTGTTTTTAGATAGTAGCTACCCATTTGATATCGATATAAATGCATTTAAACAAAAAAAAGGCAATTTACTAGACAATATTAATTTAAGTAATTTAAGTAATAAAGAAAGAATTGAACTAATTGATGTACTTAAAAACTATGAATACCTTTTTTTTAAAAAAGGAAACTCCTTGTCCTTTTTTCATGAGGTTCAACATAAAATTATAACAACCACGAACGAACCTATCTACTCTAAAATTTACCGGTACCCAAAGGTACATGAACAAGAAATTGCACATCAAATCAAAGAAATGTTGGAGCAAGAAATAATAGTAGAAAGCAATTCCCCTTATAATAGTCCATTATGGATTGTGCCAAAGAAAAAGGACAATTCAGGACAGCAAAAATGGAAAATCGAGATTTTTTTTTTTTCCGGCACCTCTACGTGCTAACTGTTCACTGTGATAGGCTAAACAGCCTGACTATATATGTGCATGTAGGAACAGGGGAGATATATTCATATATTAGAACTGATCAAATGAATTCCACATACAATTTAAATATGAGATAGTACTACGCCTTATAACATGTAGAAATGTTTTAGACGCAGTCTTTTCAATAAACGCAGTTCTATTTTGTTTATATTGAATAATTTTGTATTTGAGTTATATGGTATTCTATATCAGTGAGTTATATTATTTAATTTAATTATTTGTTTACATTTTGTATATGTTTATACTGTTATATTTCTGTATTTTTTTTTTATTAAAGATATATAATTATTAATTATTAATTAAGCCATTAATTTGAACGCAAAGGCGAATGGTAGCTGAGCCGAGTTGAAAAACCAGATAAAAGTTTTTTACTTTCAATGGGATTCGAACCCGGGGCTTTCGCATGAAAGGTCGGAACTCTAACCACTGTGCCACCCACAGAAGATATTACAGAAGACTAAATGATGTACCATT
Source organism: Dolichopus griseipennis (assembly GCA_963082915.1). Lineage (NCBI taxonomy): Eukaryota > Metazoa > Arthropoda > Insecta > Diptera > Dolichopodidae > Dolichopus > Dolichopus griseipennis. Next base: position 144,710,620 of record OY720441.1, read on the forward strand.
AGCGATAAATTCCCATTTCCTAATATTGAGGCGATATTACATAAGCTGGGAACGTCGCAATAATTCACAACACTCGACCTTACTAAAGGTTTCCTGAAGATTTTAGTAAGACCCGAGGATAGAAGTAAAACAGCATTCTCAACTCCATTTGGCCATTATGAGTATGTCCGCATGCCCTACGGACTCAAAAATGCTCCAGCGACATTTCAAAGACTGATGAATTCTGTATTGAGGGAACATATTAATAAAATTTGTGTTCTTTACCTCGATGATATATTAATATTAAAGCACATCTCTAGAGGAACATATGACAAATCTAAAAAAAATTCTAAACCATTAGAGAAAGCAGGACTAAAGGTTCAAATAGACAAATGTAATTTCCTATCTAAAGAAACGCAATACATAGGGCACATTTTAACACCAGAGGGAATAAAACCAAACCCTGAAAAAATAAAATTGATTGAAATCTAAAACTACCAGTCACAACAAAACCAATTAAATCATTTCTTGGTATGACTGGCTTTTATGGAAAGCTGATTAAAGACTATGCCAAACTTTTATATCCTATTGTAAAGTATTTGAAAAAAAACATTAAAATTAATAAGAATGATCTAAATTTCATTGATGCCTTTGAAAAATTAAAGGATATCATTACCGATTACCCTATATTAAGATATCCTAATTTTAATAAAAAATTTAAATTAGTCACTGTAGCAAGCAACTTTGCACTAGGTGCAGTTATGACTCAAGATGGTCACCCCATCTTCTATGCCTTCAGAACTCTGAACGATCATGAAATTATCAATGAGAAATTATTCAACAACTGAAAAAGAGTTGTTAGCTATCGTTTGGGGGACTAAGTACTTCCGTCCATATTTATATGGCAAAGAATTCGACTTACTTAATGACCATCAACCACTCAAATGGTTACAAACAAAAAATAAAGGAAAGGACATCAATCCTAGGCTTCAAAGGTGGTTAATTCAACTAGGTGAATACGATGCTAGAATATAAAAGGGAAAGAAAATAAGATAGCTGACTTTCTTAGCCGTATTAACAAAAATGATTGTGAAATAAATTTATTTTAAAGGGAACAAAGTTTACCTAGTACTGAAAATTTTTGTAATGAAATCAGAGAACACTCATTGCACAACGAGAGCACTGAATCATTAGAAGTACAAACAATTCACTCTCAAGAGGAGAATCTTGTTGAACATATTCTAATTTTGGAAACAGTAGTTAATCGTTTCAAAACTCAAATTTTTCTAGTAGAACATAAAGAAAGGGAACTTAAAATTGTGTTGGGTAACAGAAGAATATTCATCGAAAGAAACGATATCCCCAATAATGTCGACGATATAGTCCAAAGATATATTACAAACGGCAAAACAGGTATATATTCAGAATTAGAAGACCATATTTACAATATTCTTCAACAGAAAATTATTCAGATTTTTCCTAACACCCAAAAGGTAAAATTTATAAAATGTGTTTTTTTCGCTAGAGATATAGAATGCGAGGATGAGACTTTCAAGCAAATATCCCTATCGCATAAAAGAGAATTGGGGCATTCTGGTATAATTGCAAACTATCAGTACATTAAAAATAAAATTTATTACCCAAATTTAAAGTACTTGGTTCATTCACTAAAAATTCACTAAAACCGCTTCCGAAATTAACAAAATAGTACATGTTGATATTTATGGAAACAGTAAACATTCATTTATTGACTTTATTGATAAGTTTTCAAAGCATGCCATAAGTTTTTTTTAGAAGATAGGAATAATCAAACAATTATAAGTAAATTGCGTTTGTTCATTTGCATAAAAGGGAAAATGAAAAAACTTGTTTGTGATAACGAATTCAATAGTATCAATATCAAACAATTTGCTAAAAATTAAGGAATATAAATTCATTTTGTTAAATCTAACAGTCATACAGGAAACAGTGACGCTGAAAGACTTAATAATACCATAACTGAAAAAATTAGAGTTTTAAATTTAGATAATAAAATCCATATAAAAGATCAAATTACCAAGGCCATAGAATACTATAATAATACCTACCATTCTACAATTAAAACAACTCCACTCGAAGTACAAAATTCTAAACAATGATATTATTAGAAATAGAATCAATAAAATCAATCAATAATTCGATATAATTTTACATATAATATATAAATCAAAAATCATAACAAAACATAATAGACAACGGGAACTTATAAAGAAACTTGAAACTTAGGATTTATAAAAAATTATACTAGTGTTAAAGGCATAAAAAAAACATACTTAATTTAAAAAAAATATCCTTTTGCAAAATGTACATGAAAACAATATTAGAAAACCTTTAAAATTTTCAGTCTAAACTAATATGGATAGCACTGTTAATATTCTATGGCCTTGGCACCTCAGGCAACGTCTTCAACATTGCAAATTGAAAAAATTAATACCAAAACAGTTTATGTAGAAGTCAAAACAGATGAAGTGGAGTTAGTAAGTAAATTTGATATAATTTTACATATAATATACCTATCTGAAATTGTATTGAAATTACTACAAATTCGTTAGATTTAAAACATATTAAGGACTTCGCAATTAACAAAATTAATACTAATAAGAATAAAATTAGAACAATTTTACCACATAGATTTATAAGAGGTTTAATCAATTTTATTGGTAGTGCAAACAAATGGTTATTCGGGAATATGGATAATGAAGATCGGCAAGATATAGAGAATCATTTCAAAATTTCTGACGAAAATAATCATAACATTATTAGATTAATAAATCAGCAAATTGTAATAATAGAGAATTTCAATAATACACTTCAGTTAATAAAAAATTCAATAAATTCAGACAGGACGAATCTATTAAATAAGCTAAAAAATTTTGAACGAATGGACAGAGAAAGTTTAGAAATAGGTTTTTTTCTACAATTTATGCTTAAATTAGACTTAATAAATGAACAGGTCGAAAATATTCAAGAAAATATTGCCTCTGCTAGATTAGGAATACTCGATCCAAATGTATTAACTAATACTGAGATAGAAAAATATGATATAGATTTTAAAAAACTTTCCAATATTAGACTAGGTGTAGTCAAATATTCAGAAAATGCAATCATTTTTCCAATCAAAATTCCAACTGAATCTTTAAGGTTTAACAAAAAACTTTTAATTTCTATTCTGAATTCTAACTACAAGGAAATAGATCAAGAAATGGAGAACATTGTGAAAATAGCAAATCAAACTTATACTTTCGAAGAAGGCAAATCTTTAAGAGAACTTAAACTAAGTAAAATTTATATTGTAAAAAACAGTTGCAAAATTATCTATATATATAAAAGCGAAAGTTTGTTTATTTGTTTGTTTGTTTGTTTGTATGTAACGAGGTGGCTCCTAAACTGCCCAGCCGATTTTCATGAAAATTTGTATATAGAGGTTTTTGGGTACGGAAAGAAATCGTGGCCCAAAAATTTTGCTCTGACGGACCACCATGTTGGGGCTGTGGTGCAAGTATTTAAACTTCTTTGTTCTAAAATGAAAACGGTTTGACCGATTGACTTCAAATTTTGTATACGTCATGCTCTTTGAGAATTGAGTTGACACTATTAACAGTTTTGAAATTTGTTAACCCATGTCGGGCCGACGGGTGGTGAAACAAAATTTTGGGTTCAAATTTTGTCCGATTTTCCGAAATTCTGCTTTGTCTTAAGATTGCGGCCCGACAGCTTTTTATAGGTTTTTTCAATACTTTACTCTAAATTCGAAACGGTTTGACCAATTGACTTCAAATTTTATATACGTGATGCTCCTTGAGAACTGAGTTGACACTATTAACAGTTTTGAAATTTGTTAACCCATGTCGAGCCGACGGGTGGTCAAAAAAAATTTTGGGTCCAAATTTTGTTTGATTTTACGAAATTCTGCTTTGGCTTAAAAGAAAGCCCTAAAAAAGTTTTGTTGAGTTGCGGCCCAACAGCTTTTTATAGGTTTTTTCAATACTTAACTCTAAATTAGAAACGATTTGACCGGTTGGCCTCAATTTTTTTATGTGTGAAGCAACTTGAAAATGGAGTTGAGTCTGTTAATAGTTTGGTCAAAAAAAATTTTTTGGAAGTAAATTACAGAAAGTTTCAAAAATTACTAGAATAATCCTAGAAAATCTTTTTAAAAAGATTGCTTTCATACATTTTAAAATTTACATGTGATAACCGTGTGTAATTTTTGTGTTAACTTTTTGCAGTAACACCAACTTCAATTAAACCTCCATTGAGAGGCGCAGCAACGCGCACCGGGTATTAGCTAGTTATTAATAAAGAAGAAGAACTAATAGAATTACCTAATAATATATTAATTTTAAAAAATATAAGAAACAAAAAACTTAATAGTACTTGTGACGAAAGAAATTTTATACTGAAAGGAAACTATTTTATTACATTTTATAATTGTACTGTAGAAATAGATTATAAGAAATATACTCGTAAAACATTTGAATTTGTCGATCGATTTGTAATAACAGAAGAGAAACATATTGTCTTAATAAACAATAATTTTACTTTTGAAGAAATTTATATAAAACATAAAGATAACCGAAAAGAAATAGAAGAACTGAAATATCATAAAAAAATCAACTATTCATTTAATATTTCATTTGTAGTCTTAATATTAGTAATTATTTTGTTCTCAATATTTTCGCTTTATTTATATATAACTAAGCTCAAAAAGTTTAAAAATAATATAACCAAGATTCAGGAAAATCTTAAAACCAAAAACAAAGGAGTTATGTCACTTGTTCTTCAATATAACAATCAAAATGCAATTACATTGATACCAATAGGTGACAATGACCTAATTCCATTAGAGCTGATAAAACAAAAATATAATATTTAATTCAAATCCATAAACGAGTACAAAAAGCTGTTCAAGAAATAATTTGTATAAATATGTATGAAAAAAAAAAATATATATATAAGTATAACTAACAAAAAAAAATATATAAATATGTATTAGATAATATGTACCTTTATAATATCATTCGGCATTTGATTGTAAAAATATAAAACAAAAATTTCAAAATTTGATTAATTAATTCATTCATAAAAGTTGAATGAATTAATATAAACTTTGTTTAATAATCAAGGTTAAACTAAATGTATTATAATGAAATGTATGTGAATGTATTGTTTTAATTTTTGGAAATGCTTATTGAAATACTTTGTAATATATCTTGACCAAGTACATACATCAAATTAATTTGTACATAAAATTATTTCCACAAATGTAAAAGATCAAAAATTATTATTTAACATTATGATAAAATATGCTGACATAGGTCAACAATTTCAAGTGGAACATTTGTTCACTAATATTTGTATGAATGCAAGTGCAGTGCCTTGTATGATACAAATATATTAATTTTATTTTTGTGTGATCATATTTCATATTTTTATTTTTGTATAATGAATGATAATGATTCATATAATCATTATTCATATTTTTGGTTATTGATCTTTACATAGATATGAATTAGGTCAAAAATATTGTAATGCATTCTTTTAACCCAAATTTAAATTCTTTGTAACTAAGCAATAAATTACAATAACTTATTGCTCTAGATAAAATTTGTATGGATTTTAAAGAATCCAAAATTGTATATAAACCCTAGTTTGTTCAAATAAAAATTAGAGTTAATCTAACTCCAAATATAAATACATATCTATTATTTTATAATTCATTCCCGCAGATTCTTTTGCATGGAATAAAATATTTAATATAAATATTAATAAATATTTCTTGGTACAAACATGCTTATATATGTATGATTGTGCTAATATATATAATATAATAATACAAAATTAATCTAGCACTAATTGCTGAATCGACTAGCAACTTCTTCTTGCTACTAAAATAAGAGAAGAAACTTTTGCATCAGGCAATTAACTTGCCTGATCAGAATGTGTTAGGGCAAGACTAAAAAAATTTATTAATAGATATTACCGACGGACGAAACATATCACACTTAATTTTAGAATTTTTAAAATAAGTTAAAATAAATAATTAATAAATCAGTCTTAAGACCACTCTAAAACTAATTAAGTGTTTTAATTTTCGTTCTAAGGAACGCAAAAAACGTAGTTTGCGCCGCATTAAATATGTATATAAATTCAAATTTAATAATTAAAATTAGTTTTAGATTTTTGAAATTTAGTTTAAGAATGTTCGAAAAGTGAATATAAAATAAACAAGTGATGAAAAAAACCTAGGGTTTTTAAAAAAGCACATTTTCAAAATAATAAAGTGTTTCATACTAAGCATTTTATCGGAATATAATGTTGAAGCTTCAATATTAACGTTTAATTTAGGAAATATATACGTTGGTGACTAAGTTACTGCTTACTTATAAAAATAGTAAATTTTTACTTTTTAAGCCCTATTAGCCCCTCTATGGGGAAGGTTGCCAAATTTCTCAAGGATATAATCCTCACTACTCCCCTTCCCACAAACTTTTTTAGGTTCTAGGAATTAAATTGTGAATTCCACCAAAATTTGGAATTTTACTTAGAATTTTACTATTTAAGCAAAAATGGTTAAAACTGAGAGACACTTTCTTCAATGTAAAGAACCCCTTTTAAATTTAAAAAAAATCTTTTAACATATGTTAAAATATAATGTTGGACCTTTAAATTTTGTATATTAAGGAAAAAATATTTAAGCAGGTATTCAAGTTACAGGTGTTTAAAAATAACAAAATTTCAATTTTCGAGCCCTTATAGCTCCTAAATAGGGGGCTTGACAAAAAAAATTTTGTTAACCGACTCCTACTAATTTCTGAGTATCTAACTTCTCCCAAAATTTCAAGACCCTACCTTGAACCGTTCAAAAGATATGTCTGGCCAAAAATTTTGCAAAAATTGAGTTTTGCGTAATGTTAAATTTTAGTACCGTATGGCAACTCTAAACATTTGCCTTTTAAAAATTTGTAAAGTTTATGAAACCAGCTATCGGTTGCCGTTTTCAGATTGAAAATACATTCAGCAGAACTCTTGTTATAACAATTTTAATATCGGGCTTTTTCCAAATTTGGGGGGCTGTAGCCCCGTAACAGGTGGGGCTACAGAAAAAAATTCTTCTACGAAATTATTTTTTTTGCAATTACTATCCATGGCTAAAATTTCTTTATTCTATTTCAAACGGTGTAAAAGTTTTTGTAAACATACGGACGGACGGACAGAGTGAAGCTACATAGGCACATTTTTACAAATTTTTTTTTAAAATGTGCTAAAAAGTAATAATTAAAAAAATATTATAAGTGTTAATAAAATATGAAAATTTTTTTATGATTTTTGTCATATTTTATTAACACTTATAATATTTTTTTATAATCAAAATTTTTAAAATAGAAGTGGTAATCTAAAATAGTAGTTTTTATTAAAAGAATGGATAAATGTAGAGTTCCAAAAATTATATAATATATTGTATTAATTAAAAATTTTATTCTTCTTCTTCTTCTTGTGGCGCTACAGCTCGATGTGAGCTTTGGCCTTCTTCACAACATCTCGGCACGCATCGCGATCTTGAGCAGAACTTCTCCAATTTCCAACCTGCAACACTCGAGCGTCATTTTCAACATTATCAATCCATCTCAAACGTCCTACCTCTACTTCTTCTTAGATCAGGTTTAATATTGAAGGCTCACTTTTGCGCTCGGCTTTCGCTCATTCGCATCATGTGCCCGGCTAATTGCAGCCTTTATGCCTCGGCAAATCTGACGATGTCTTCCTGTTTAATGAGTTCTTGAATTTCCGCGCTATTTCTCCTTATATATTCGCCGTTTTCTATTCTTCTGGCACCGAAAATTTTCCGTAAGATTTTTCTTTCAAAGACTCTTAGTCTGTTTTCATCTGCTACAGTTAACGTCCATATTTCGCATCCATTTGTAACTACTGGTCGTATTATAGTTTTGTATATTATGACCTTGGTTTGCCTTGATAACAATCTGGACTGTAACAACTTTTTATTTTATTTGCAAAGATTTTCCTTACTTCTTGCTCAATTTCAGGAAACGCTTCACAGCCATGTTTCTATAGTTTCTAGATAGTATAGCAACATCATCAGCGTACGCTACTATCTGATACGCTTTGTTAAATATATTTCCCTCTTTATCTACTTTTTCGATAGCATAATTTAAGACCATGTTAAATAACAATGCAGATAGCGTATCCCCCTGTCTAACTCCGCTGTTGATTTCAAACTCTTCTGAGATTTGATCCTGGATCTGAACCTTGGCTTTTGTGTTTTCCATTATCATCATAGCCATCTTAGCAAGCTTTTTCGGTACTCCTTGATTTACCAATGCATTAGAGACCGTTTTTCTATTAATACTATCAAAAGCCTGTCGGAAGTCAGTGAATAGTATTATAGCGTTATACTCATAGCATTTTTCCATATTTTGCTTAATTATAAATATCTGATCCACGGTTGATCTGCCACTTCGGAATCCACCTTGATATTCTTTTATCAAACTTTCCGCAAGTGGTTTTATTCTTTCATATATTATGTTTGATAGTATTTTATATGCAGTGTTCAGTAATGTAATACCTCTGTAGTTTGCGCAATTCATTTTATCTCCTTTTTTGTATATTGGGCATATTAGGCCTGTATTCCATTTTTCTGGCATCGTCTCTTGACACCATATTGTACATATTAGATTATGTAGTTTCTGGTGCAGTGGTGTTCCTGCTGCTTTTAGGAGGTTATTTTGTCTTCCCCTGGAGCTTTGTTATTATTTAGTCTACTAATTGCCTGCACTGTTTCGTCATATTGTGGTGTTACCACATTAATATCAGCAGTATGTTTATTATAAGATATTGATTCTTCGTCTTCTTGCTTGTTCAATAACTCATTGAAATATTCGCGCCACCTCTTTATTACATCATTATCGTCCGACACTATTTTACCTTCTTTATCTTTACAGGTACTAATTCGTGGCTGGTATCCTCGAGTTTCTCTTTGAATGTTTTTATAAAAAACTCTAATGTTATAAAAAAACGAGAGAGAGAGCGTCGGCGGGTTGACACGTGTGTAAATGCGCTGATTTTCTTAATTAATTTTAAAAAGTTTTAATAAAAATTATTACATAAAAATATAAAAAATTAAATTATAATATATAAATCTTTATAATTTTAATATTTGATTATATATAAATTGTGAGTTTGTTTTAAAACAAATGTATTAAAATGCCAAATACTGAAGTGTGCAATAAATGTAAAATTACAATTAGAGGAGAGACTGGAAGAAAATGCGCGGGAGTATGTGGAAAAATATTTCACTCTGCGACTAAATGTAGTGGTTTAGATCAGAGTGTTAGTAATCTGGTTGACACTAATAAGTGTATGCTAAAATTTATGTGTGATGATTGTATTACATACATACAAAATGTTGATATGGTACTAAAAGAAGTGCAAGATAGTGTAATTAAAAACAATATGGTATTAAAAGACATGCAAGAAAATGTAAATAAAAACAATGTTCAATTAGAAGAATACAAAAATGACTTTCAAGCTTGTTTAAAAGTGAAAATGAAATAAAAAACTTATTAGAAGCAATAGAAAATAGATATATTGAAAGATTAAAAGATATGAAAATTACCGAAAAAGTATGTGAAAATATTATATCAGAAATAAAAAATACTTGCAGTGTCGAAATGACAAAAATAACAAATGTAGTTGAAAATTTTAAAGAGATTAATAAATCAAAATTAATCTCTGAAGTCTCCTACGCAGACAAATTAAAATTAGCAATTATAGTTAAACCAAAAAATAATGTGCAAGAAAGTAAAAGAACTAGAACTGATTTAAAAAAAAACATTGATGTGTGTAATTTGCAAGTAAAAATAAACAATATGCGTGAGAGAGATAACGGTACAGTGTCTATTACTTGCTCAAATAATGAATCAGTAAAAACAATTGAGAGTGAAATAAAAGCAAAAATGGGTAGCAATTACGATGTATTAGTACCTAAAGTACATGATCCAAAAATATTAATAAGTGGGATGGACGAAAAGTATAGTGATGAGAAAATTATTAGTGCAATAAAAAATCAAAATAATATAGTTTGCAAAAAAATTAAGTGTTTAAACATTTATAATTCGTATAATAATAAGGAGTTATATAATGCTATAATTGAAGTTGATGCAGAATCTTTTAAAAAAATAATGGAATTAAAAAAAATTAGATTAGGTTGTAATATTTGTCCTGTTTATGAAAAAATTAGTGTGTTAAGGTGTTATAAATGCTTAGGCTTTAATCATACAGCTGATAAATGTAAAAACGAAAAAAGCCTTTGTCATAGGTGTGGTGTGGAAGGCCATAAAAAAATTGACTGCTCAAAAGATGATAGTGAAATACATTGTGTAAACTGTGTAAAGATAAAACAAAAGTTAAACCTACAAGAAGCTGAGTGCAATACATTGCATTTACCATTAAGCCACAAATGCAATGTATTTCAAAGAAAACTTAAGCAAGAAGAAAACAGAATTAATTATAGGCTTAATCAATAATTTTAATGAACTTGAAATAATTATAACAAATAGTAATATAGATTTTGTATGTTTAAGTAAAACTCATTTAATAAGCTGTAATGAAGATTCTTTAATTCAAATTGAAGGATATACTTTGTTTCGAGTCGATAGCAATTCAAAACACACTAGTGGAGTTGCATTTTATATTAGAAATTATTGGAATGTTGATATAATTGGTCGGGTTGCGTTAGAGTATGAATTATGGATATTAGGTTTAAGAGTATCATATAGTGATAAAATATTTTATCTTACTGGTCTTTATAGATCGCCTTCAAGACATCTAAATATGGAGTCAAATTTTTTTATTTATTTTAATAATATAATTGAAGATCTATGTGAAAAAGACAATGTAATAATAATGGGAGACTTTAATATTAATTGGTTAAGTAGTAATAATTGTAGTAATAAGATGATTGAAATAATAAATGATAATGCGTATAAACAAATAGTGACTGATTATACAAGAATTACTAATGAGTCTAATAGTGAAGCTAAAGTTAATAATTAGTACAAAATATCTGATCATGAAACTCTAGATGTTCGAATAAAAATTAATAAAAATCTAAAAGTTATTAATAAAAAAATAAAAATAGTGAAATACAATAAAGAGAGGTTTATAAATAAAGTTGTTCGTAATGACATTTGTACAACATACTATATAGATTGTAATGCAAAAGCAAATAAATTTAATAACAGTTTACACAATATTATTAATGAATTTGTATATGAAATAAATATAAATGGAACTGAAAATAAATGGTACAATAGTGACTTAAATAGATTAAAAATGCAAAAAATAAATATGTATTAAAAAGCCAAGTACACAAATGATATTAATGATTGGAATAATTATAAAAGTGTTAGAAACTTATATAAAAATCAAATAAGCTATGCAAAAAATCAATATGTTATAAATAACATTGAAAGTGCTGTAGATCAAAAGACATGTGGAAAAAGATTAAAAAATATATATTAAAAAAACAATATAATGAAATAAATGAAATGATATTTGATAATGTTTTAATAGACGATCCTTTTAAAATAGCTAATAAACTTAACGAATATTTTGTTAATAGTATTAATGAAATAAGTAATAGTATAAATACGAGAACTTTTATAGATACAATAACAATAACAATAGGTTTAATTTTAAAAAAATTTCAAAAAATTAACTTAAAAAATTAATTATGAATATGAAAAATAAAAAAGATAATTTTTTGATCAGTCCTCAAATGATTGTTGACATTTTTGAATTAGTTGGAGAAAATTTATTATCAATAATAAACAGCTCATTAGAAATGGGAGTATTTCCTGATAACTGGAAAGAAACTATAGTTGTACCCATTGAAAAAATGAGTGGAACAAAAAAAGCTAATGAGTTTAGACCGGTAAACACATTATCGATTGAATCAAAAATTATGGAAGCAGTAGTGTTATGGAACAGTTGGTGAGTTATTTTGAAAGTAATAATTTAATCTCTGAATATCAATCAGGGTTTCGAAAAAACCATAGTTGCGAGTCACTTATAAATTTAGTAACTACTAACTGGAAAATAGCAACTCATGAAAAAAAGGTAATAGTTGCTGTTTTTCTTGATTTGAGAAGGGCATTTGAAACAATTAGTAGGATATTTTACTCTCCAAACTTCAGCGTTATGGTGTAAGGGGTAATGAATTAAAATGGTTTTCATCATATCTTACAAACAGATATCAAAGGACTAAAGTTAATAGGGTAGTCTCTGAATCAATAAATGTAACACTGGGTGTACAACAAGGCTCGGTGCTGGGCGTTTTACTTTTTATAATATATATTAACGACATGGAAATGTGGGTAACTTTATGTAAGCTTCTGCTTTTCGCTGATGATGCATTATTATATGTGGTTGGAAGTTCGGTGGAAGAATGCATAGAAAGTATAAATTTTGATTTAAATAAACTTAATGATTGGTTTGATATGAATAAGTTAAAACTAAATGTAGAAAAAACTAAATGTATTAAATAAGTTAAAACTAAATGTAGAAAAAACTAAATGCATGTTTATTAACTGTGAAACAAATGATAATGTTAAAATTGGTAATCAAATAGTAGAGAAAATACATGAAATTAAATATTTAGGCATAATTATAGATAGGAAATTAGAATTTAAACAACATATAAACTATATTTGTAAAAAGCTAGCTAAAAAAATCTATTTTTTGTCGCAAATTCGAAATCAATTAAAGTTTCAAATTGCAATTCATATTTATAATACTATAATTAAACCTCATTTTGAGTATTGTTCAACAGTAATATTTATGTCAAAAAATGCAGATAAAGATAGGTTACAGAAATTACGAAATAAAGCTATGAGAATAATACTTGAAGTAAATAGATACACATCAATTAATTACATGTTGAGAACTTTAAAATGGTTAAGTGTTAAACAAAGAATTATATTGAATGTATTAGTAATAGTATATAAAATGAAAAATAATGCATATCCAAATTATTTATGTAGTAGATTAACATATTGTAACGATATTCATAATTATAATTTAAGAAATGCTCAAAATTTTAGATTAGAATTTTTTAGGGATGAAAGAACTAAGAATTTATTAATGTATAATGGGCTAAAAATGTTTAATGAATTGCCAATCGAAATTAAAAATATAAACAATATTAATAGATTTAAAAAAAAGGTTGCAGAATATGTAAAAATTAATTTTTAATTAGATGTAAATAACTAACTATATATATAAATTTTAAGAAACTGAATTATATTATGTAAATGGAATATTAACCAAATAAATGAAATGAAATTTAAATTGTGTTCATTTTGGATTTGTTCTATTCTTTTCTTCATTATTTCATTTTTCTTTTTTCTACATAGTTTATTTGCTATTATTCTTTTTTGTTTATATTCGTCACGATTCATTCTTCTATTTCTTTGTAAAAGTTTTAGTCTTGCTTGGTTTTTTGAAGTAATCGCTGTTTGACATTCCTCGTCGAACCAGTCTGCATTTCTCTGCCTTCGAATATTACCAACTACTTCAGTTGCTGCTGTGTTTATAGCATTTTCAATGTTTTGCCATTCTTCGTTTATGTTTGTGTTTAAACTTAAGGTGGCATTTCCGCTATTCATCTGAATTTGTTCTTCAATTGCATGTTGAAGCTTTCCCTTATTTGCGCACATTTTAATTTGTCAGTATCCCACTTGACTTTTCGAACTCCCCTTCTCATTGCGACATTTGATATCCCTTGTCTTAATGTAGACATTACCAAGTAGTGATCGCTATCGCAATTAGCGCCTCTGCAGGTTTTTACTTTTACTATTGACGAGGATTTTCTTTTTAAAATAAGTATGTGGTCAATCTGATTTACGGCATTCCTTCCCGGAATTCTCCATGTACCCTTGTGTATGTCTTTTCTGTCTAGTGCAGTGCTTCTAATTACTAGGGATGTTTCATTTGCGAAATTACATGTTGTCCATTTTCGCTAGTGGTTTCATGTAGGGAAAAATTACCGGCTACATTGCGTATGTGTTCTTCTCTTCCAATTTTAGCGTTAAAGTCTACCATAAACATTAATGTGTCATAGGGGCTTACCTGCTCGCATGTGTCACTTAGAAGTTCATAAAAGGAATTCTTTTCCTCTTCTTCGGCTTCTTCAGTGGGTGCATATGCAGATACGATGGTAATGTTAGAGAATCTGCCTTTTAATCTAATGCTACACATTCTATCGTTCAGAGGGCTAAAACCAAGTATACTTTTTTGTATAGACTTGTTTACAATAAATCCGGTGCCATATCTTCCAGATCTGTCGTCATTTTCACTAATATTACGTATGTAGATTTTTTTATTGTTCTTTTACCTTTCCATCTAATTTCTTGTAAAGCAGCTATATCGATTTTATATTTTAGAATTTCGTAGGCTATTTCGTGCATTTTTCCTGTCTGTAGCATAGTTCTTACGTTTCATGTTGCCAGTTACAAATCATGTTCCTTTATTCGTCGCCGAGTTCTGTTACCATTAAAATCATCATTTTGTATCCGAGGCTGTTCTGAAGATTCCAAAACATTATTGTTTTCCGATGTGTGGCTGTTAACCAGCACGCTCAACCCCCAACTTGGAGGACCAGGTCATTTTATCTCGGAGTTTTCGTCTCCTAGCCTTTAGGGTTCCAATCCCACGGGTACAAGGCAGCACCAAAAGGCAGTTACTTCGAAAGAAACAGCTTTGGTCAAGCCTATGTTTTACATTACATAAGACTTGACCCGCCAAAATCTCGTTGGTTAGCCGAACCTAATTACTCCACCTGGGTTGGATACCAGATCTTCCATTAGGATTGCTCGGCTTAACAGGGGGGCCAACGGGAAGGTGAGATTTGACTTGGTGTAGCAGAGGCTGGACCAAAGAACCAGGATACCCGTCAGCTGTAATCGCATACTACCCCCATTAATCCTATAGAGCTACCCAAAGGATACACCCCATAGAAACCCCCTAGATTTTATTATTGTGGTAAAATAAATTAATAAGTAACAACAATAATTAATATGAGCATGACTTGGCACATATTTATTCATGTATATACATACATTTATAAACAAACATATGTGCCTATGCATACTCATATAAAAAACTATTGTTGAATTCAATGTATATAATAAGAAAAAAATATGTAGTATAACAAAAAAAATGTAAACAATGTGGTATTTGAAATAAGAAAATAAAAATTAAAAGAAATTAAAATTAATGAAAAACAAATTTTTGAATTTAATATGAATAAGTGATTAATTATTAAGAAAAAGTTTAATTTTATTAATATCGTTGAAATTAGAAATACTAAAAACTTTGCTCGTCTTGTTTTTTATATAGTACTAGCAGATTTACCTGGCGTTGCCCGGGAGCGTGCAAATTGCAAAAAAGCAAGTTTCGGCCATTTTTTCTGCTTACTAAAAACAAGTACTGCTTTGGTTAAAAAGAAAGCCTTAAAAAAATATTTGTGGAGTTCCGTTAACCAGTTGCGGCCCAACAGCTTGTTATAGGTTTTTTCGTTACTTTGCTATAAATTAGAAATGGTTTAATCGATTGACTTCAAATTTTGTATATGAGTCTTGGAATTTGTTAACCCTTTTTTTCAAAAAAAAATTTGGGAAGGATATTACGTCCAATTTTGCGAAATATTGCTTGGTAAAAGTTTCAGAAACGGGTTTGTTGAGTTCCGTTAACCCATTGTGGCACAGCTGCTTTTTACAGATATTTTCATTACTTTACCCTTAAGCAAAACCGGTTTGACCACTTGAATGTAAATTTTGTATGCGTACATGTATATACTTATCATTCCTACGATTATTCAAAAAAAAAATTTTTTTTAGTAAATTGCGTCCAATTTTTCAAAGTAGGCAAAACTTCTTTGAATTAAGGGAATGTTTAAAATAATGTTTTGTCGAGTTCTTTTAACCGATTGCGAAACAAAAATTTAAAAAAACAGTTTGCAAAACAGTTTTAACGATTTTCTCTAATTTTTCTAAACGTTTTTCTTCTCCTTCTCGACAATTTGGCGCTGCTTGAATTTTTATTGTTATTATTTAATAATTATGAAAAGTTTGAAGAGAAATTTGATAAATTTGTTGAAAAATCCCTAAAAAACTCGTTTTAAAAAAATTGCTTTATTACATTTCAAAATTAACATGTACACCATTCTTGTATTAATCTTTTTCAATAACATCAACTTAAATTAAAACTCCATTGAGAAGTCAAAGGGGTATACTAAATTTACCATTATGTCATTAGACTAAGTAAACAGCAGTTTACTTGAATTGCCAGCGTTTTAATAAAATATAGTCGATGGTTTAGAAAAGGTTTAAAAATCTGCTTATATTTTGTTTTGTACTTACATGAAAGTTCTACTACGCTCTTCCTCGTTTGTTTACGATTTTATGAGTAGGGTTCTTTCTTGGAAAAACTGTTTTAAAAAACTATGTATTTAAGAATAATATATTCGAAATTATTTTTTTTTTGATTTTTAGATTTTATTTGAAGAAAACTGCAATTTTACACCGAAATCTTTTTTTAAAAAACAACAACTACAAAGTAGATAAAAAAACAAGTAAAGAAACAGTCAGTCGGTGCAACCGACTTAGAAATACCCTACACCTATTTGGTTCAAATTTAAGGACATATCCATAAGTCATTTTAACACCATAAAAGCTGTTATTAATTTGATCGTAATACATAGCTAACCAAATTAACTTTATAATACTAAAAACATTTTCTAACTACCCTATCTATTACAAATTCTTACTAATTTACCTATTTAAAAACATTAAAAAACAAAAAAAATTTAAATTAAAATATATTTATTCCAATTCAATTAAAAAATGAAAAAATTTGAATTATTAAATTTTGTGATAAAAAGCTAATATATTTAATAATTAAAATTTTTCAAAATAGCAATTATTTTAAATTGTTAGTTTATATACCTAATAGAAAAGCTTATAAAAGCAAAATATGCAATAAATGTATTTCTAAAATACAATTACAAATTTAGACCTTTTCATATAATTCATTTAAATATAAAAATAAGCTTTACATAAATGCAGCAAGTACCTTTGAACATAGCTGAACCACAACAATTAAGTCTAAATTTCGGGGACACATAGGAAATAAGAAATATATTCTTTGACTTCCAAATTAAACTCGACCAGAACCAATTCCCATGGTACTTTCCTTACTAGTAACCTAGAGTTTAAATTTCATCAAAATAGCGGCATTATTTTTTGAGTTATGGTGTTTTTAATATATCTTATATGGTATGTTAGCCCTTGAACTTTTCAAGGGTTCCAGGACCCGAAACCATGGTACGATTTCGCCCATATGCAGTCCCCCTCATACTTTCAATACTAGTTAACCCTTGTACACAATTGGAACGTTATAACTTAATTTTAAGTTACTAGTTTTATTAATTTCGATGATAAGCTTTTACACATTTGGGGGTCTAAGAGAGGTACTGAACCAACACTCCAATTGATCCAAAATTAGATGGACACGCAGGAAATAGTAAAGAACACACATGTGCCAAATTTGCAGCTTCTACATTTGTTTCAAGTTACTATCTTTATCAATTTCGAAAATATGCTTTGAGGTCCTCGGAACTGAGTGGCTGGTCCTCACCCACTACTCCAATTGGGCTCAAATTTCAAGGAGACTAAGGGAATCGAAAACAACACCCTGAAACTAAATTTGGAGGTTCTATCTTCATTGGTTTCGGAATTATACTAGTTTGGCCTAAATTCGATCAAAAAGTTCTAAGTTCCTAACCCATTGTCCAATCCTCGCCGTAGTTTCATTACCAATAACCTACAGCACAAATTTCATGAAGATAGCGTCAATAGTTGTTGAGTTATCGTGACTTTTAATATATGTTCGTTAGCCCTGAAACCGATAAAAACAAAGGTTCAGAATCCGAATCCTTGGTCTGATTTCGCCCTTATACAGTCCGCGCTGTACTTATAGTACTAGTTAACCCTTGTACACAATTTGAACGTTCTATCTTAATTTTAAGTTACTATTTTTAGTAATTTCGATTGTAAGCTTTTAAAACTTGGGAGGTCTAAGAGGGGTACTGAACCACCACTCCAATTGACCCCAAATTAGGGGGGCGGGGGATGCAAGAGATAGTAAAGAGCACCCATGGACCCATGGGCCAATTTCGCCCATATGCAATCCCCGCCTTACTTTCAGTCCTAGTAACCTACAGTTAAAATTTCATCAAGATAGCTCCATTATTTTTTGAGTTATCGTGCCTACGGACGGACCGACGGACATGGCTATATCGACTCAGGAGGTCACGCTTATCAGAAATATATATACTTTTCCATATCTAGCTCGCTTCCTTTAGGTGGTTACGAACACCATACCAAAGTTAATATACCCTTTTAACTATTCTATAGGTGTAGGGTATAACAAACTCTTACGACAAAATGAAGAAAAGGAAAATGTTATGTTATTTAAATTTAAAGATATTATTATTCGGATTTTTTATTAGCTTTATTTTTGTTATTATTAATATTATCTCATTCAGCTTTTGCACTATTTGAGACTATTTGAGAGCAAAAAAATTAGTTTTATTAATTAAGTGGGCTTTTGGAATAAAGGTTAACTTGCGTTAAAACCAAAAATTAGAAAATTTCACTGAATCATTGTGCAAAACGCGTAAACAGGTCAAAACCAAATTAACCCTGTGGGTTTTTATAATTCGTGGTCGTCGTGGAAAACGTGTTAATCGAACTTCATCCTAAAACTTTTTGCAGCAAAACAAACAAATGTTCTCCTTTATATATTAGATTTCACAGATTTAATGATATTCTACTTTGTTAGTATGTACAGTCAATATCAGAAAATGCTTACTATGCATATCGTCGTAGAAAACGGGTTAATCGAACTTAATCCTAAAACTTTTTGCAGCAAAAGAAACAAATTTTCTCCTTTATATATTATTAGATATCACAGATTTAATGATATTCTAACTCTTTAGTATGTACAGTCAATATCTAATGACATAATGGTAAATTTAGTATACCCTTTTGACCTCTCAATGGAGTTTTAATTTAAGTTGATGTTATTGAAAAAAGTTAATACAAGAATGGTGTACATGTTAATTTTGAAATGTAATAAAGCAATTTTTTTAAAACGAGTTTTTTAGTGATTTTTCAACAAATTTATCAAATTTCACTTGAAACTTTTCATAATTATTAAATAATAACAATAAAAATTCAAGCAGCGCCAAATTGTCAAGAAGAAGAAGAAAAACGTATAGAAAAATTAGAGATAATCGTTCAAACTGTTTTGCAAACTGTTTTTTAAAGTTTTTGTTTCGCAATCGGTTAAAAGAACTCGACAAAACATTTTTTTAAACATTCCCCTAATTCAAAGACGCAATTTACTTGCAAAAACTTTTTTTTTGAATAATCGTAGGAATGATAAGTATATGTAAGCATACAAAATTTACATTCAAGTGGTCAAACCGTTTCTGCTTAAGGGTAAAGTAATGAAAAAATCTGTAAAAAGCTGCTGTGTCCCAGTGGGTTAACCCTGTTTTTGAAACTTTGACCAAGCAATATTTCGCAAAATTGGACGTTTTGAACAAATTGTCGGGCGGCAAGGGGTATCAAATTCCAAGCCTGTTAATAGAGTGAACTCCATTTTCAAAGAGGAACACATATACAAAATTTGAAGTCAATCGGTTAAATTTCTAATTTATAGCAAAGTAACGAAAAAACCTATAAAAAGCCTATAAAGGCCGCAACGGGTTAACGGAACTCCACAAATATTTTTTGAGGCTTTCTTTTTAACCAAAGCAGTACTTCGAAAAAATGGCCGAAACTTGGTTTTTTGCAATTTGCATACTCCTGGGCAACGCCGGGTAAATCTGCTAGTATTCTATAAAAATAATAAGTTATTTGTTTAAGTGTTGAAATGCTGCGTTAGAAAAACAAAGTTATATGAAATATTAGAGTTTTATAAAAGATTTATGATTTATTTTAATATAAAAGATTAGTGTATGATTTAATAAATGAAAAGAAAGAATTTATAAATTTATAGTTTAGGAGGTTGTAGTTATAATCCGTATATAGATATACAAATAACCTTAAGTAACTAATAATCGCTTTTTCAAGTTAATATCTTCAACAATATTCTATTTCTGGGAGACTACACTTTCGGGAGATTTTGTTTTTTCTTATCATTTTCAAGAAATAACAATGCATTATGAATCTAAAAAAATGAATTAACATTTGTTTTTATTAATTGTTATTCAAAACAAAGCTGGTTTTTATATTTGTTTTTAATTTGTAATGCAAAAAGTGTATTAAAGAAATTTATTTAAAAGAAAAAAACTTATTTTATTTAAAAGTCTATTTTATTATAGCTTTTATGATGATCTTTTGAAATAAGAATAAAATTGTGGTGTCAAAATCTTCGAAAGGAAACAAAAAAATGTTAAATATATGTTAAGAATTTGATTGTACAATTTTTTGAGCAATTAGGCAAACCTAATTTTGCCTAAAAAAATTATAATATTTTTAACCCTTAAATCAACATAATTTTCAAAGAGATATGCATTACTTTTCATGAATTAGGAAAAGAACGCAACAGGATTTAATATGAACGTTAAATATTTTTTATCTACTAGATTTTTGCTTTTATGGGTAAAAACACGCTTTTTTTATAAAGGCTTTTAAATGCAAATCATATAATAAATGTAATTCTAAACCACAACGATAAATTTAAAACGTTTTATATAATTCATTTAAATATAAAAATAAATTTTACATACATGCAGCAAATGCTTTTAGTAGGCATTGAAAAGAATTTAAGTATCACAATTGGTTAATTATACGTATATTATGTATCATAACTATGATTTCAATATTTATATTAAAACCGATATTCATGGCATAAAATCAATGTTGCAGAAATATTTATTTATATCTTAAATATTCATTCAATAAAATATTTCAAAAAGATATATCAAACAATTTATATAAATATTTAAGTTTTGCGAAAAGATTTTAAATGTTTCTGAAATATAAACACGTGTATATTTTTATCTTAATAAAATTTTTCGGAAAATAATTCAATTAAATATATGATAAAACAAAAATTTATCAAAAAATATTTTAGCTCTTTATTTTTAAAATATAATATTTAATAAATTTATAAATAAAAATTTAATTATCTTCTTTTTTAGCAATAGGCTAATAGGACAGAATACTCTTGTACCAAATATCAGATATATATCGATACTAATTTCAAAAATACGCTTGTTAGATTTTTTGAAGAGTGCGGGAAATACCTGAACCACCGCTCCAATCAATTCCCAATATTGGGAAAATAATGTAAACAATACAGAACACACTTGTACCGAATTTGAAGTTTCTATCTTAATTAATGTTTAACATATGTTTATTAGATTTTATTTGAAGCTTCTATCTTTATTTAAGTTTACATCTTTATTAATTTCGAACATAAGCTTTTAAGTGTTGGATATTATGTCAGAGCTATCTGAACCACCACTCCAGATGAATCGCAATTTCGGAAACACAAAGAACACCGTTATACCAAATTTAAAGTTTATATTTTCATTGGGTTCGAAATTATGCTTATTTGGCCTTATTTCAATAAAAAGACTCTTTCTAGAACACGAACCCATTGTCCGATCTCGAACATGCTCCATCCTTTTCGTACTTTCGTTAATGATCACTTGTAGTAAAAAGTTTATCGAGATAGCATCATTATTTTTGTAATTTATTGTACAGACGGACTGACGGACAGCGCAAAACCTATGCAGTGTCATAACTTACACAGTCATATTTTTCTTAGGACCTTATGGCTTATTTAGTGGGACATAAGTCCCTAAGGGACTAATAAGCCACAAGTTTCCAGGTGACTTATGACGCTGAGAGTTTTGATTCAGGGGGTGGGCATAGCTCCCTTATGTACTTCTCAGGTAAGGATTCATTAGTAATATTAAAACAATTATGTAAAGCATTTTTAATTATATAACTGGTATTATTAACGGGTGTGAATATATACAAACTTTCGTGAACTAAAAATTAATTTGTCAGAAAGTGTAAACAATAACACAATCCTAAATAACTTCAAATTAATATATAACCTAAAGCTGGTCAGAATATTATTGTAATTACATTTTAAGACGTGTTAGTATGAATTTTTTATCTTATAAATAATTAAGTCAAAAACTTCTAATTAATTATTTTTTGCCTTTGAACTACTTACATAATAAGCTGTTTTATAAAGAATTTTAATTACTTGGGTTTTAAATGTAAATCTTCTTTTATATTTAAAAAAAAAATAAAAAAACAATTTTTGATTTTTAATCAAAGTTTAATAAGTTCCTTAAGATCAATTTTTCATTAAATTAAAGAACTTCTTCAAATAATTTAATGGACGGTCTAGAACTGAGCGATCATGTTTGATTCGCAATATTTTGAACAATATAGTTTTCGGTTAAAATCCTGATGATGAATGACAATATACTTTTTAAAAACGAATAAAAAAATGTTCATTCATTAACTCTACATACTTGAAATTTGATACAAGCATATTCTTCGATGTTTTCTTCGATGATTCTTCGATGAAGACCTAAGAAGCATATGTACGAAATTTATAAAAACAGAAACTTCAAATTTGAAACAAGAGGTGTTTGTTCTATTATGTTCCTAGCATTATGAATTATTTAAAGTGGTGTTTGAGGTAGCTCCCTTTATGAACTAATCACTGAGTACAATTTACATAACTGATCAATATTACCAATTATCGTAAAAATCTTCAATTACAAAAAAAAAAAACAAACAGAAGAAAATAAAAATAACGAATACTTTGGATTTAACTGGAGCACGGGTATGATCCCAAAGTGCGTAAGTCTAAGACACAGAGTGTCAAAAAAATTACCCAAATTCAATATGATGTCGGAAATATCAATCAGACTTCAAATATTTTAAAGCAAATGATAGCACATATTGTAGAAAAAATGCATAATAAATTTAGTGAAAATACAAACCAATGCAATATAAAACAGTGCATCAACTGCAAATTACTAAGTCTAAATTTCGAACATGAGGCAAATGAAAGTGAACACGAAACCTACAATAAAGAAAATTAAATAGTGCAAATAAAAAAAGATAAGAAATGTACCCAATTGAAAGCTATAATACAATACCGAAATCAATAAACAATATTAAATCTCTCATAAGCATAATCAATCACAACTAACATATCCAAATCTCAAGAAAATGAACCAGCCAAAACTCACATAGCCCATCCTAGAGAAAAAGCAGAAGCAGAAGAAATAATAGTACAAGCCCAGGACCACTCTAAACTAAAATGAAAAGGACAACCGAAAAACAAGCAGAAAATCTCGATCGGAGACATCGAGTAATCAGCATCAGAGGAAAAATCATAAAAAAATTAAAGAACAACGATGTGGAATTAGTAAAAATGAATGATCTTATTCCAACATACAATAGCAAGAAAGGAATCCTCACATGTGCGATTGATGAATTACTTGATAGGTGAACTATAAAGGCTACATATCTATCTTGGAATTCGAAAACTCAACATCTATCATCAAAACCATCACCGAAACAGCTGCAAATCCATCAATGGCGAGCGCCTATAACACCAAAAGAAACTAATATAGCCATACTGCTACAATTTAACAATCAAAAATATAGCTACAGAAAGACACTTATTGTTCCGCTCATATAAAAGACAAAGAAAAAATAGAAGCTCATGCATTTAATGGCTTTTTGGAGTTTGAGAGCTTAAGCTCCCATAACAGGTAGGACTACAAGAAACTGTACTTCCATAAAATTATTTATTTTTGCAATATCTTTCGTATTTAAAATTGATTCTCTCCATTTTAAAGAGTATACAAATTTTTTATAGACATACATATGGAAGGACAAAATTAAACTAGTCACATTTCTTAAATAATTTTTTTTAAAAATGTGCTAAAATGAAAAATCCAATAAAACAGTTGTTATGAAAATAGGTAACAAGGTCATAAATGATTAAGGTCATTAAGGTTATTAAACAGGGTAAGTGGCCAGACTGTGCACCGATAGCAATAGAAATATCCAGCGCTAGAACCACCGATTCATCAAAGTGGTGAAGGTTAATATTGAGTTTCTCACATAAGTAAGTCATAGATAAGTGAGATCACCAGTTTATCAACGGGCTCCGAACCCCTTATGAAATCATGAAGCAAACCGTTATGATCCAGGTATTTCAATGGCTTTTGGTTTGTGATTCTTTCCTTTACTTTTCAAAGGACCGAAGTAATAGCCCGCTGTTCTGTTTTTGCTTAAAAGCCTTCGCCTTTTAACGAAAGGCTTCATTGCAAGAACGATTAAAACATGCTTTAAAACCCCGAATAATAGAGTGAGGAATACACAACGCCATTCCAAGCCAAATGGTTTTACTAATCGCATTTGCAGCAGAATTTAAATTTTTACTGCGAAAGCACAATGACCAAAAGGTTTAAAAAAATTGTGTAAACCTTCCCAGTTAACATAGACTAAATTGGCCTACTAGTTTTTTGGAAGGAGTCCTTCTACTTTCTATAGTGCTTATGAGGAAGCAGGCGCTCACCAGACAGAGATCAGAGCCCCCCAAGACGCAACCAACCGAAACCACATATTTTTTAGGGTAAGTTGTTAAAATCAGATCCAAGAGGTGACCCTCTTGATCAGCTAGGCCGGGGATCCTAGTGTTTCCCACTTAAGTTTTGACTCAAAGAAAATTTACTTGAAAAATGAAGTTGTGTACGTTAAAATCCTCCGTCCGAACAATTTAGGTTTCTGGACATGATTTCAAAATTTTTTTGATTTGACTTGAAAGATTGTCAATTTCCACAGCAAATTCTTGTTCATTTAAGTTGGGTGATCTGTATAAAAAACTGAAATGTATTATATGTTTTTCAACGAGAATTTAAACCCAAATATAGGGGAAGGTTGGGCTAGAAGGTTTGTATTTATATTTGTAAAATTAACACGAAAGTAAGCAATTTTCTAATAATAATTATTAAAAATATATAAAAATAATAATTTGTCAACAGTTATGGAGATATATCGAAAAATAACTTTAGGAATAATATATTTTGAAATTTTAGGTTGAAAATGAAATCTTACATACATATTAAAAAAACAATTTTTAAATCTTTTTTTTTATTTGTAAAATTACTTCTACAAATTATGTAGCATTTGATTAGATTTACAATTTTTTTTTTATATACCCTATAAACTAAATGTTTTTTGTTTTTTTTTTTTATACCCTACACCTATGAAATACGAAAAAGGTAAATTAACTTGACTATTGGTATAATGGTATTCATAAAAAGAAACAACATGTTTTATCTTCTACTTAAAACTGAATGCTTTATTTTACTTAATTACTATATTTATAAACTTAATACTAACGCTACTAATACTAATAAACTTTCTATCTTATTCTTATAAAATTGTGCCATATCAGTATACACATATACAACAAAATCGATAATTAATATCGATTACTTTTATCATTTACTATAACTAAACATAATATAACCATTGCATTCCTTTAGGTCATTGCCTTTATGAAATATATGAAACATATTTGATTATGATCAATCATTATGATCGTTCTAAATATTATATACCATTGCATGATTAATCATTGCATGTTATTGTAATATATCAGATTCATATTTCTATATTGGTCAATGCACTTATATTTAATCTGATATTTAATGATTTAAATTAGAATGGGCAATCTATTATGCCATACTTAAGTTCTGTACTTGAATGTATATTTTATACTACATCTCCCTCCGAAAGAAAAGGAAAGTGAAAAAAAAATTATTTTACCCATAAAAAAATTTTGTTTTGTATTCAAAACTAAGTGTGTGGTTTTTTTTTTCACTTTTCTTTTTATTAATTTGTTTTTTTTTTTTTTTTTTTATGTATTATATTTTATTACTGTGAGGGTGCCGACCAAAAAATATTTGTTTTATTTTATATGCATATACTGTAGACATTGTTGCTATAGCTTTTGTACAAAAAAAAAATTTGATAATAGAAACTTAAAATATACTTGTTAATAATACAAAAAAAAATTCATAAAAAAATTATTCATGTTTAATCTTACATATTATGTTCTTATTTTTATCATTATTTTTTTTTTTTTTTTAAATATTTTGCTGAGCTGGCCAACTCATTTGAATTTATTAATATGTTTATTAATCTAGGTCAGTAAATTAAATTAACTTAAGTATGTTATGTTAAAATAAATTTAGGAATAATTTTAGTTATTAGTCTTATAATAGGATATTGAATAGTTATGATATAATAAAAATTTTCAGGTTTAAAATTAACTTATGTTTATATTATAGAAGTTAACGATTATATTTTACCAATCTGTTTTTATGAACGATTTCTTCTTTATTTTTTGAATTTACAATTTGTATATTAGAACCTTCTATAGTTTGTATTATGTGTGGGCCACTATATAAGGCATCCAATTTATGAGCATTTTCCTTTCTTAACAAAACTTCATCGTTTATTTTAAAATTGTATCCTTTCACGTTTTGGTCATATAGTCTTTTATTGTTTAATTTAGCTTTTTGTAGCAAGTACTGTGCGTGTTTGTTCATGACTTGTAAGTTGTATTTAAGTTCTCTACTGTAATCGTCAAAGTTGTAAATTGGTTCGATTTTGCTGTTAAGGATAAATT
The DNA here is from genome assembly GCA_963082915.1 of Dolichopus griseipennis. Taxonomy (NCBI): domain Eukaryota; kingdom Metazoa; phylum Arthropoda; class Insecta; order Diptera; family Dolichopodidae; genus Dolichopus; species Dolichopus griseipennis. The sequence continues at coordinate 144,737,476 of OY720441.1, forward strand.
CTGGTATTGTTGGTGTTTTACCAAAAACCAATTCAAATGGAGCATATTTTTCTTGAAAACTCACATTTGGTGTTGAATTATGACAGTAAGTAAAGTATTGTAAGTAATTGTCCCAATTGTCTTTATTTTCATTTATATATGAACGTAAGTATTCGTTAAGAACTCTATGGTTTCTTTCTACAGTTCCTAGTGTTTCATGATGGTAAGCTGTAGAACACTTATGTTCAATATTTAGCAGCGAGAGAACTTCTTTCATTATTTGATTTTTTTACTCGGTCCCTCTATCTGTTAAAATATTTTTCATAGGTCCGAATATCAGAACACAATTCTCAACTATGGCTTTTGCAACTGTTTTAGCTTCTTTGTTGGGAATTGGTACTGTTATTAAAAATTTAGTCAAGTCGCAAATGATTGTTACTGCGTATTGATTGTTGTTTATAGTCCTTGGTAAGGGACCAATTGTATCTATTACTACTACGTCAAATGATTTCTGTGGAGTCTCTGTCAATTGTAAAGGTTCTTTATGTTTCATTTTTGTCTTATTTATTTGACATTTTCTACAATTTCGTATAAATTTTGCTATGTCTTTTGCCATATTTTTCCAATAATATTTTGTTCTTAACTTGGCATATAATCTTTTCTGTCCCATATGTCCTCCAAATATAGGATCATTATGATACTGGTTTAATAGTTTATTTATATCGAGTCTCTTTTCAATAGTTTTAGGAGTATTTATTATCGCTATTTTTAGTTTATTTAGGACTTGATTGCCTATTTCCTTCAATTCATTTATAGTATACTGTGTAAATATAAGATCATTATTATCTATTTCTAATTCGTTTAGATTTAAATTATTAGTTTCATTTTCTAGTGCACGTAAAAATAACTCTAATGTTATTTTCTTTTTATTCACGAATTTATTCATTTTTAAATTTGTTATACAATTTCTTTTCTTATATATTTTGGCTAGCATTTCATTATCATTTTTTATTATTTTTAATTTGGGGACGTTCCAATTTTTTAAAGCTTCGTAGATTTTAATACTTTTATTATTATTACCGTCTTCCTCAGAAGAATGTATATCATTATGATTATTTTTATTTTTATCATTATTATCATTGTTATTATTGTTGTTATTGTTGGACGATCTTGTTTTCATTTTTAATATTTTAGCGGTCTCATTGTTTTGTATCGTTGCATGGGTCAACCTTAAATCATTAATGTTTATGCGTGATAATGCATCAGCTACTACGTTTAATTTGCCTTTTATGTATTCGATCGTAAAATTATATTCTTCTAAGTCTAATCTCATACGTGTTAGTTTGGATGATGGGTTTTTTAATGAAAATAAATATGTTAACGGTTTGTGATCACTTTTTGCCGTAAAATGTGTACCGTAAATGTATGGTCTGTAGTGTGTAATTGCGAAATGGATGGCTGCTAACTCTTTTTCAATTGTGGATTTATTAGATTCACCTTTTGTAAATGATCTCGAAGCGAATGAGATTGGTAAATCTGTACCGTTGTAATTTTGAGTTAGTGCAGCTCCTACTGCATCTTTAGATGCATCCACAATTAATGTGAATTCTTTTGAAAAGTCAGGATAGTGTAATATTGGTGGTTTTAATAACGAATTTTTTAATTTTTCAAACGATTTTTGACAACATTCGTTCCAATTGAAGACTGCTTTTTTTCTTGTTAAAGCATTTAAAGGTTTTGCTATTCCAGCAAAATTAGGTATGAACTTACGATAATAGTTAGCGAAAGCTACGAAACGTTTAGTTTCATCTTTATCTTTTGGTGTCGGATATTTTAGAATTACCTCATATTTAGAGTCATCTGGATATATACCTTGATCGGTACATTTATGACCTAAGTATGTAACTTCAGTTTTGAAAAATTTGCACTTTTCAGGATTTAATTTTAAATTATATTGTTTACAAATTGTAAAAACAGATTTCAAGTTTTTCATGTGATGATTTTCGGAACAGCCTGTTACTATAATGTCATCCATATAAAGGAAACATTGTAAAGGTGTCGCACCTGCAAAAGCAAGTGACATCATTCTAGAAAATGAATTTGGAGAGACGTTTAGTCCGAATGGAAGAACTTTCCATCTATAGCTACCTGATTGTGTGCTAAATGAAGTTATGTCTCTAGATTGTTCATCTAGTGGTACTTGATGAAAACCTGAGTATAAGTCTAATACTGAGAAGAATTTTGTTCTACCTAAATTGTCAAGAATGTCTTCTATTCTTGGAAGTGGAAATTTATCCGCTATTAATTTTTTGTTAACCATCCTATAATCAATACACATTCTCCATTTGTTTTGATTACCTTTTTTCGGTACTAAAATTATTGGGCTATTGTAATTTGATTGACTTGGTTCAATCAATTTATTTTTTAATAGTGTATTGACTTGTTTATTTATTTCATCCTTTTGCGTATGCGCTTGTCTATAGTTTTTGATGTAAACTGGATTGTCATCCATAATTCTTAATTTTTGTTTATAGAAGTTATTGACAGACATAGGGTCCGTTTCTAATTGAAAAATATCGGCAAATTCATTACATAGTTTTAATAATTTGGGTATATACATTTTATTTGTATTTTCAGATATGATCTGATTTAATTCTTTAATACGGTTATTGGTCTTATTGTAATTTTGTTTTAATTCTACTATTTCAAAATCAGACAATGGTAAAGTTTTTAATTTAATACTAGATGGAATCAATTTATTTTCTGAATTCGTATTCATAACGCGAACAAAAGGGTTCTTAGAAGACACTATTGTTCTTGGTATAAATACTCCTTCTGAAATTTCTTGATCCAAAATCAAGCAATCGTTATCTGAAGGCAAAGAAAATTTCCTTACAACTTCTGAACGAGCCGGTATTACCATTGTTTGGTTATTGGGTCCGTTAAGGATTGGAATTTCTATAATATTATAATTTGTTTTTATTGAAATTCTCATATTTTCATAATTTATATTACATTTATAAAATTTTATGAAGTCTTTACCGAGTATACCATCGGCTGGTATATCGAAATTATCCGGTACAACGTGCAATTCGCAAGGTAATTCATAGTTTTGTACATAGATTTTTGTACATACTGTACCCAAAGATTTTATGTAATTGCTTGTTATACCTTTAATTTTTATAGTATTACTAGCTAATACCCGGTGCGCGTTGCTGCGCCTCTCAATGGAGGTTTAATTGAATTTGATGTTACTGCAAAAAGTTAACACAAAACTTCACACGGTTTACACATGTAAATTTTAAAATGTGTGAAAGCAATCTTTTTAAAACGATTTTTCTAGGATTATTCTAGTAATTTTTGAAAATTTCTGTAATTCAAAGCAGTACGAACTACTTTCCAAATTTTGACGTAATTTACTTCCAAAAAATTTTTTTGAAAAATCGCAAGACCGACTGTTAACAGACTCAACTCCATTTTCAAGTTGCTTCACACATATAAAACTTGAGGTAAACCGGTCAAATCGTTTCTACTTTAGAGTTAAGTAACGCAAAAATCTATTAAAAGCCACTGTGCCCCACTGGGTCAACGGAACTACACTTTCTCTTTGGGCAAAGCAGTATTGCGCAAAATTGGACGTAATTTGCTTCCAAATCACTCAACAAAATTTTTTTGGGGCTTTCTTTTTAACCAAAGCAGTACTTCGCAAATTTTGACAATATTAGCTTCCAAAATTATTTTGACCAACCGTCGGGCCGACATGGGTTAACAAATTCCATATCTGTTAATAGTGTCAACTCAATTCTCACAGGGGAGCACGTATACAAAATTTAAAGAAAATCGGTCAAACCGTTTTTAATTTAGAGTTAAGTATTGAAAAAACCTATAAAAAGCTGTTGGCCCCAATGGGTTAATGCAAGTCAATAAAATTTTTTTCTGGGTTTTCTTTTTAGCCAAAGAAGAATTTCATAAAATCGGACAAAATTCGGACCCAACATTTTTTTTGACACCCCGTCGGCCCAACATGGGTTAATAAATTCCAAAACTGTTAATAGTGTCAACTCAATTCTCAAGGAGCATCACGTATCCAAATTTTGAAGTCAATTGGTCGAACCGTTTCTAATTTAGAGTAAAGTATAGAAAAAACCTATAAAAAGCTTTTGGGCCGCAATGGGTTAATGGAACTCAACAAAATTTTTTTTGGGGATTTCTTTAAAGGTAAAGCAGAATTTCGTAAAATCGGACAAAATTTGGACCCAAAATTTTTTTTGACCACCCGTCGGCCCGACATGAGTTAACAAATTCCAAAACTGTTAATAGTGTCAACTCAATTCTCAAGGAGAATCACGTATACAAAATTTGAAGTCAATCGGTCAAACCGTTTCGAATTTAGAGTAAAGTATTGAAAAAAGCTATAAAAAGCTGTTGGGCCGCAATGGGTTAATGGAACTCAACAAAATTTTTTTTGGGGCTTTCTTTTAAGCCAAAGCAGAATTTCGTAAAATCGGACAAAATTTGGACCCAAAATTTTTTTTGACCACCCGTCGGCCCGACATGGGTTAACAAATTCCAAAACTGTCAATAGTGTCTACTCAATTCTCAAAGAGCATCACGTATACAAAATTTGAAGTCAATCGGTCAAACCGTTTCGAATTTAGAGTAAAGTATTGAAAAAACCTATAAAAAGCTGTTGGGCCGCAAAGGGTTAATGGAACTCAACAAAAATTTTTTTGGGGCTTTCTTTTAAACCAAAGCAGAATTTCGTAAAATCGGACAAAGTTTGGACCCAAAATTTTTTTTGACCACCCGTCGGCCCGACATGGGTTAACAAATTCCAAAACTGTTAATAGTGTCTACTCAATTCTCAAAGAGCATCACGTATACAAAATTTGAAGTCAATCGGTCAAACCGTTTTCATTTTAGAACAAAGAAGTTTAAATACTTGCACCACAGCCCCAACTTGGCGGTCCGTTAGAGCAAAATTTTTGGGCCACGATTTCTTTCCGTACCCAAAAACCCCTATATACAAATTTTCATGAAAATCGGCTGGGCAGTTTAGGAGTCTATTCGCTACATACAAACAAACAAACAAACAAACAAACAAACAAACAAACAAACATACACACAAACATTCCCTTTTATATATATAGATTTTTATTTAAGTTGAATTTGTTATTGACAGATGAGATTTTTACTAAAGAGATATCCGCTTGAGTATCTATTAAGAAATTAAGTTTAGACGTATGTAATTTTGTATTTAGAGAAACATAGTCTGACAAATTTAAATTTAACGTATATACATTTTTGACAGGATTATTTATTGTTCTTCTGTATCTTGAGTTTCTGCCCCCCTCTGCCCATGCCATTGAGGGGCTGTAGTGTTTTCCAGGTACCTGACACTACCATAATTCCTATTATTGTTTCTATTATTTTTACGATTATTATTAAAATTATTATTAAGATTATTATTAGGATTGTTATTTCTATAATTGTTATTTCTATAAATGTTAGACTGATTATTTCTAGATTTGTTTTTGTTAAAGTTGTTATACTTATTATTATTATTATAATTATTAAAATTTTTGTTCCTGAAATTACGGTATTGAGGTTTTGTATTGAAAGACAAAACCTGTTTTTCTTTATTCTCCGTATTAATCTCTATCATAAATTTTGCAATAACTTCTTTTGGATCTTCAAATTTAGAAGATGCCAAAACCGATTTTACCAGATCAGACCTTGCTGATCCTCTACACATATCAACCGTTTTTTCGACTGATAATTCGACTGCTTTTGTGTTGCTGATCCCTTCCATTATTAAAGATCTTCTAAATTTTTCGGCTAAATCTTCGGCCTGTTTAGCAAATTCTTGTAATGCAACTCTATCTGCTTTTAGAGCTTGCATTCTACCTTCTATAATTTTCGAATTTTCTGTTTTAATTTTTCTTTTTAATGTTTCAATAATTTTACTAGGGGTGTCTTCATCTGTTATTACTTCTCTTGCTTTTCCCTCTAATCTTGATAACATAAAGGATTTTAGTAGGGCTTTTAATGTAGTCGAAGTTGCCATTTCTTCCAATAAGTTTACTGAGTCTATATATGATTGTAGACTTAATGGATCCCCGGAATAATTCTTATTAATGGTGCAGGAAGCTAACTTCAGAAATTCTGGATTTGTCAAAGCCATTGTATCTATTACGGAGTCGTTACTGTCTGTCTCAGATTCGGATTTAATGTCGTCTGGTATGTTCATAAGACTATTTATACTATTTGGTACTATATAATCACAGTGTAATACTTGATACACCCTTTGTAACCTATCTCTAGCAAAGTTGAAATGCTCTATTAAATTTCTTTTATTTTCAGTTATACCCCACAATTTTGTATTAATTTTAGTAACCTATTATAACACCTTGTAATTCTTATTTTGTTTTGGACTAATGTTGTTTGGTTTTTTGACCTGTGTTTTTTTAATATTGTCTTTGTAGCTTTTATAAAGTCGTTCCTTACCGTTATTAGTTCTTTGTACATAGGTTTATATATTATCAAATTATTAAACACATAAAAAAAAATTTATATATATATACATGTAAGGGTGTTTTATCAAAAAAATCAAAATGCTCATATTTTGTCTAGCGTTAAAAAGTTCAAAGTTATAGTATTCGTTATTACATTAATTCCTTAATTATCGGTTCTAAATTGCAAGGTTTTACTTTAAAAGAAATGTTTTTTTTTTTTTTTTTTTATTTTTTTTATTTACTTTCACTCAAAAAAAATTTATTTATATTATTTAGTTTTGTTTTGTACATAACTATATATTCTACTTTTCCTCATTTTTTTCTTCTTTTTTTTTTTTACTATATTTCTAAGATTTTATATTAAGCCATATGAGTTTGCTATTTAGTATTACAATATTTGCATATAGAAATAAAAATTTTGTACATTATTTAATTTAATTCGTTAAACATTTACGATTGACAATATTATTTAGCTTATTTATACAAGTGTATATAACATATTTAGTTTATTTTAATAATAATAATGGTGAATTTATATTTAAACGAGAATTTATTAAAAATTAAAGAAAAGAAAAAAAAATTTGACTTATCTTGTGTTTTTTTTTTGATTACTCGATTTGTGGTACTCGCACCTGGTATCTCCTTTTAATATTTTTCCTGATTCCGTTGTAAATTAAGTTCACTGCTTCAAGTACTTTGATAATTGCGATAATTAACAGGATTCAATATACGTTGTCGTGTTGTTCTTGGAGTATATCTATTATAATGTTGTTGTTGATGTCACCCTGGGTGTCAATTTTTGATTTAGTTCTACCCATGATATCACTATTTTTTTTTTAGCACTGTTTCTTTTCGTTTTTTTTTCAAAAAGAGTAAGAAAAAAAATTTTTTTTTTTTTTTTTTTTTTTTGTTTATTTTATATTTTTTGATTTTTTATTTTATATTTTTTTGAATTTTCAAATTATTTTAGTGTTTTTCTTTTTCTTTTATTTATTTATTGTTACTTAGTTTTTAGTTACACATAGTTGGTAATATATTTTTTTTTTTTTTGAGGGCTAATAATTCTTGTCCCTTTTTTTTTTCACTAGAATTTTTTCTTTATATAAATTTTTTTTTTATATTAACCCGAACCGAAATAAAAGGAATTTTTTATTAATTTCACTTTTTGTCACGGTCGCCATATAATGGTATTCATAAAAAGAAACAACATGTTTTATCTTCTACTTAAAACTGAATGCTTTATTTTACTTAATTACTATATTTATAAACTTAATACTAACGCTACTAATACTAATAAACTTTCTATCTTATTCTTATAAAATTGTGCCATATCAGTATACACATATACAACAAAATCGATAATTAATATCGATTACTTTTATCATTTACTATAACTAAACATAATATAACCATTGCATTCCTTTAGGTCATTGCCTTTATGAAATATATGAAACATATTTGATTATGATCAATCATTATGATCGTTCTAAATATTATATACCATTGCATGATTAATCATTGCATGTTATTGTAATATATCAGATTCATATTTCTATATTGGTCAATGCACTTATATTTAATCTGATATTTAATGATTTAAATTAGAATGGGCAATCTATTATGCCATACTTAAGTTCTGTACTTGAATGTATATTTTATACTACATTGGTATCCAAGGGTAAATTAACGTGACGGTGAGCATTCACATAGTTTCGAAGACCTTAAAGCATGTTTTCGAAAATAAAAAAGTTAGTAACTTCAAACAAATGTAGAAGCTTCAAATTTGGCGCAAGTGTGTGCTTTACTATTTCCTACGTGTTCTCCTAATTTATAATAAATTGGAGAGGTGGTTCAGGTAACTCTTAGCCGTCCCAAGGTTTAAAAGCTTATCACCGAAATTAATTAAAATAGCTACTTAAGATTAATATAGAATGTTCCAATTGTTAACTAGTATTAAAAGTATGACGGGGACTGCATAAGGGCGAAATCGTACCATGGTTTCGGGTTCTGGAACCTTTGAAAAGTTCAAGTGCTAACAAACATATATCCTACAAACACCATAACTCAGAAACTAATTACACTATTTGGATGAAATTTATATTCTAGGTTACTAGTAATGAAGTACTATAAGAATTGGTTCTGGTCGAGTTCGGATTCTAGAAGCTTTTGATCGAATTGAGGTCAAACTAGTATAATTTCGAAACCAAAGAAGATAGAACCTTATATTTGGGACAAAGGTATTTCTTCTTATTTGTTTTGTGTACGCGAAATTTTGGATGAAATGGAATAGCGGTTTGCGTACCACTCCCACTACTACCCAAGACCTTAAAGTATAATAAATTCGAACTATTTAAAGTTAAAAAAATCAAATTTGATATACTATTTCCTATTTCCGTGCGAAATTTTTTATTGTTTTTAATTTTTATTATATATCTATATTTTATTTAATTATTACCATAGGTAATATATAATTAAGAAATTGTGTACGACACTTAAGTTGTAAAATTTATTTCTATATTTAAATTAATTAATGAAAAGTTCTAAATTTGTCACTGTATTTTAGAAATATTTTTATTGCATATTTTGATTATTAAATTTTGTGATAAAAAGCTAATGAAAGCATTAATGGTTTTAACTAACATTAAAAACCATGAAATTATATAAAACATAATATAAGTAAATTAAGTGAATAAATTTAAAAATTATTGAAAATTGAAATAATTAACCAAGGGTACTATATCATTCAACAGTAAATGCACTACAGCTTAAGATCCTGAAAAGGAGTAATTGCTGCATGTGTGTAAAATTTTATTGAATTGGATAAAAGTTTTAAATATGTAATTTTGTAATTGCATTTTACGAATCCATTTATCTCAATTTAATTTGTTGTTTAATATTTTAAATAGATAAGTTAGTAAGAATTTTTAATATTTTTGAATCGGTAAAATAATTAGCAAATGTTTTTAGTATTATAAAGTAAATTTGGTTAGCCATGTCTTACAATCAAACTAATAAAAGCTTTGTAGGGTATTTCTAAGTTGGTTGCACTGACTGACTGTTTCTTTACTTTTTTCTTTACATTTTTGATATGATTGTCATTTCAAATTATCATCAATTATTATTCCTAGATATTTAACAGTATCTACTCTTTAAATAGGTATTTATTATTTAAAAGAAATGTATATTTAAGAGTGAAATTTTCGTTATTTTTTCTTTGTGTTTTAAATAACAAATAGTTGAATTTTTAAGGCGTTTATGCAGAGTTCATTGTTATCTAACCAATTACATATCGCATTTAGATCCTTATTTAGTATATTTTCTAGTTCTTTTACTGATCTAGTCTTTGCAAATTATATTAGTGTCATCTGGATAAACGTTATAATTTGAAATAAAATTACTCTTCGGTATATTCATTATATATTGAAGATACCACAACGGTCCCTGCAGTGCAGTGCCTTGTGGTACACCAGTTTTTATAATAAGTTCATCGGTAAGCACTTCATTAATTTTAACATACTTAGTTCTATTTGTTAAGTAACTGCTTAATAAGAGATTACTAGTACCTCTTATACCCAATATATCTAGAAAATTAATTAGTCTACGATGATTAAGTATATCAAAAGCTTTTGCAAAATCAATAAATAGTGCCACGTAGAAATACTCTTCATCAAGTACATCATAAATATATTCTAACGTAGCCATTATTGCGGATTCTGTACCGCTGTTCTCTGAGAAACCGTATTGATTTGGATAAAAAATAGTTTGGTACTTTTCATGTACTTTTGATATTGAGTTCAGGATGAAAATTGGTCTATAACTACCGCATTTATCTTTAGATCCACTTTTATGAATTGGCACTATGTACGCGTTTTTTAATGAATCAGGGAATACTACTTCTTCAATCATTTATTTATTAATGTTGCCAATGCTTTTTCGATAACATTAACTAATTCTTGTAAATCTTTACCGTTATTTTATCTAATCCTGGGGCTGCATTTTTGTTTAATTTCATAATAATTTGATAAATCTCCGTTTCAGTAACTGGTCTAAGAAATAATGTGTTCTATAGTTACTTTATTATTTTTATTCCTTTCATAATGGATTCTCCAACTTCATTAAAAAATTATTTTAACGTGTTTGCCGTTTCGTTTTCAGCCTTTGCCCTTTCCCCACATTTTTTTGCAATGCAAGTAATATGTTCTGATTTTATTGTATTGGTTTTTTAGCCTCTTTTATTTGTTTATCAACCTTTGTCTTAAATAAAGTATATTTTATCTTTTTACCTCTGTTATTTGGATCTCCTTTATTGCTATCGTATAGTGATTTTCTAATTTTTAATTCGTTATATATCTACGGTGTTATCTAAGTATTATTCCTAGTTCTAACCGAAATTGAATTTGCATATGAAACTTTTGCTTGTTGTATTATTTTGGTTAATTTCCAAAACGGAAATTATTTCTACTTCCAAAACGTTAGTGTTTCTAATTTATTATTTACAATTTGAGGCATCTAGTTATAATCATTTTTACTTATAGTGTATTTTTCATTGGTATTTTCATAATCCTTATTGCTTTTTGTGACACTATGGCCAATTGGTGATCAGATAGACTGTTATTTTCAATTGTAAAATTAATATCATATCAAATATCCTCTTGATCGTCGAAAAAGACAAAAATAATCTAACGAAATTATATATTCTGTGGTCTCGTAATCCTGATAACACGTAAATACTATCACCATTTTCATCTGCCTTTTTTGTAAATTTAACAATTGGAGGTTCCATTGGATTTAAAAAGCTCTTGTTTACATGTTGTAGATTTTTAGTGTTCGAAGAAGCTTTTTTCATTTTTTCGTTTTGCTGATACAGTGCTCCTTCACTCCAATTCTGGCATTTAGAAGCTAATTCCACTTTATTGGCGCCATCGATTATTAATTTGGAAACGGTTATCTAGTAGAAGATTCAATGGAAAGGAAGCATTATGTAATATAGCGTACAAATTTTACAATTGGCTAGATAGTGAATTTAAAGAGATTGAAGACATAAAAGTATTTAAAAGGAGAGTAAAAAATGAATTATTAAAACAAATTTTAATCAATTATTATGTAGTTGTAAAATGTTTAGGTTAAATCAAAAAAACAAATAAAGGATAAAAAAAATTTGGTGATGAATTAAATTAGAAATATTTTTTTAAATATTTTTTTTTTTTTTTTTAATTTCTTTATTAGTATAAAATACTATAAAATAATAACAATAAATATTTTTCCGAAAAACGAAAATTAACGAAAATTAAATAAAAAAATTAAAATATATGATCAAAATCCATTTAGCTGGTAATCCGAATTACATCTGGTAACGCGTTAAACAAATGAAGACCTTTGTTTTTATTATTATTATTATTATATATATTTAATTATTATTACTCTTCTGAATAGTATTGTGGTTACTATGATTACTGTGGAAATATGTTGTTTCGAATTATATTCAAAGCAGCGTTAGTATCTAAATTAGTGTTTACAAATTTATTTGTGTCCCTTAAAGTAGTACTTATTGAATGTTTAACAGTTTCGCTATTATTAGAATGAATAGTTAGAGTATCAACATTAATTCTAGTATTAGTATTACTATTGTCAGAACTATTATTACCATTTTCAAATCTATTATTATTAACAATATTATTTTTATTATTACTATTATTAATATTATTAGTGCTATTAATATAATTACTATTATTGTAATATTATTATTATTTATATTAATATTATTATTAATTTAATTATTGGTTTTATTATTATTATTACTTTGTTTACTTTTATTAATTTTATTATTTTTTATTACTGGAAATATTTTAATTTTTACTTTTACTAACAATATTTTTATTTTTACTACTTTTATTTTTATTGGTTTTATCTCTAATGTTATCAGGATCGAACACTTTAAATGATAGGTATTTCGGATTCCGGGTAATATTAGGAGTTACTTTTTTACAAATTGCAATATCACATTTAAAATTTTTTTATAAGGCACTCAAGGCTTTTTTCTGTGGTTTTACAATTTAGCCTTGAAATGCAAAGAGTGAACGAAATCTTAGTTTTTTTTATTTTTTTTTTTTTTACGAGGGAATGGAAAACCCCAAAACCTGTATTTCTTTTGGGTAGTATGCAATTTTAGCACACCAAAACCACACCATTTTTGAACCAAACTTTAGGAGAGAACCTGTAATATAAATGTACAGTTTGGTTACAGGGATGAGGATATGGAAGGATTTAGGATTATGGTGCAAGTTATTTGGAATTTCTGGATTATGGCGAATGAGAAAGTTAAATGGGATATTCAGAAGAAAGATGTTAATGTTCTACTTAAATTTAATTAAATCATACATGTATACATTATAAACTTTGGGGAAAACATTAGCTGGAATATGATTCCATACACGAAATGAGCGCATGACAATTTCCATAAGTAGTTTTACGACATCTGGCTAGCTCAACTGTGTAGGGATGAGCATCTGTTGCCTTCCTTGTTTCCCATTGGAAAATCTTGAATGGAGACATAAGTTGTTTGATTTCTTTAGAACACGTTAGAACAGGTACCCTATAAGATATCTGTAAAACAAAGTCAGTGACGCAACAGTGCGACGATGGCTGAGTGGAGTGAGCGTGAAGACGAATAGTTGCACCTTATCGAGATATACCAAGGCCGAAATGGGAGCACCAGGCCAGATATGTGCATTATACTCTATTTTCAGCCTAACATAAGTTTTATAGATGTTAAGAAGATCAGAGGAGGAGAAGTAAGTTTTGCAGCGATACAAGAAACCCAACCACTTAGCAGCGTCCTTAGATACTCCAAAAATTTTATTTGACCAAGTCAGTTTTTGGTTTAGCTCAACCCCCAAAATGTTCAAGTCTTCCGTATGGTGCAAATCTTCTTCTTGAAAAGGTAGGTTGGGAAGTTGCTATAATAGTTGTTGTTGAAATCAACTCTGTTAAATAGTACATTTTTGGATTTTAACTAAATCTTTGTTTAGTTCGCTTATAGTGAAATTTTCTGCTGTTGTATTAATCTTATGACTAATGTTACAGCGGCTATGAAATTCATAGGAAGCAACAAGGACACTGTCGTCTACGAAGCTATGGATTGGATTGGATTGGATTGCTCATTTATAAATATTAGGAAAAGACTGGAGGATAAAACAGATGTCTGAGGGACACCAGCATCTGCGAAGCTATAGAGTGGATTGGAGGTCAAAGTAGCTCATTTACAAATATTAGGAAAATACTGGGGGATAAAACAGATGCCTAAGGACATCAGCATATATTTTAAAATCTTTGGATGAATATCCATCGACAAGAACACGAATAGTACGATTCGAAAGGAAATCTCCAATCCATGTAAAAAAATCCTACCTTTGAAATAAAGAATCATGCCAAACTCAATCGAAAGCTTCAGAAATATCCAAACCCACAAATTCAGATTCCCCAGAGTGGTAATGACTGAAATTAAGCTTTTCGCACAGGAAGGTCATGAGATCACCAGTTGAACGACGGGCTCTGAACCCGTATTGTCGATCATGAAGCAAACCTTCACGTTTTAGATATTTCAAAAGCTTATAGTTTATAACTTTTTCTATTACTTTGGAAAGGACCCATGTAATAGCAATAGGTTGGTAGTTTGAAGAACAGCTTTTACCGCCTTTTTTAGGAATTGGAAAAACATGTGCAACCTCCCATTGGGTAAGATAAATATCCGAAATAAAGGAAAGATGGAAAAGCGTAGAGGTTTTGAAATGGAGGTATATGTGTTTATGAGCACGGTAGTTGTTCTCACCACCTAATACCAGCTGATTATTTAGTATCAAGATTTTTCAAGATTTGCATCACTGCTCGCGTCCTAAATTATATTCTACCAAAGGAGCAAACAACTTCTGAAATAGATAGATTCGCTATTTCTTTTGAATCTGATACGATGTGGTCGTTTATATCAAAAAGTGGAGGAAAAGAAGACACGGGGTTATTAACTTTTGGGGTTATTAAAGCCTTAACTCCAGGTTTTGTCTTATTTATTTTACTCTCTGCTGTTGTGCTAGCTGAAATGTTGTCAGTTTGGATAGATACATCTTTATAAACAATGGGTGGTTTATTTAACTTATCCAGCTGTTGTTTAAGTAACTGCACATCGCACTGAATATCCTTCTGTCAATGAATGGGATCAACCACTTCACGAATTCCAACCAGCTTCTTTAATGTTGCCGAAAGAAGTTGACCCTTCAGATCATATACCAGATCTATCAATGTTTTTAAAATATTTTTTTCCGCCAGAAAGACAACTGCATAACGCTTGATTGAAGTTGTCATAGCTTTTGGCCAGTTAAAGTATACCGAGTTACTATTTAATACATCTGCTACTTTGGTCGTGCAACCTTGGCATTCGCTTTTAATATCATTAATACAAACCATCAACTCGTCTTTTAGTTTCTGAAAAGGCTGGTTCAAATCCAAGTAAATTGCATCTTTGCAAACCCCTAGGGGCATTAATGGGAACCCCATGTAATTTTCTTTCAAAGATTCCATTACAAGTAATGATTTCTGTTCTGAAATCTGTGATAGTACAGAGTACGGCAATACATTTATTTTGATTCATTTTGATTAGACCTTTTTTTTTAGTTAGAACTTTTCAAGAAAAATTAATTTAAAATATATGTCAGTTTTTTAAAGTAAAGTAAAATTTCTGTTACGAATATTTAATCAAAAATAAACGAGCTTAAGTGACCTATATTGAAATTTGATTTTCAACCAATAAAATTACTGTAAAAAAACTGATTTTAAAGTTAAATGAAAATTTTGAAACAAATGAACAAAAATGTTTTTTTTTTTTAAATTAAGAGCCAGTACTTTTATATTTTGAAGTAATAATGTTTAAAGTTATTATAATTTGTTATTAAAATTTGTTCTTTATTAAGAATATTAAAATTAAAAATTTAAAACCAAACCAAAATAAAATAAAAACCCCGTTTAATAAAGATACCTTTATTAACTTATGAATGGTTTGAAAAGAACTATGAATATAAATTATTTAATTAATATAAATAATATAAATTATATAAATAAAATAAGCAATATAAATAAAATAAATGATGTAAATAATATAAATAATATAAATCATACAAATAATATAAATAATATAAATAATACACATTATATAAATGAAATGATTAATATACATAATATAAAAAATACAAATAATATTAAAAATATTAATAATATAAATAATATTATAAATATAAATAATGTAATAAAAATAATAGAAATATAAATAATAATAATAATAATAACACAATTGGGAATACTCCGTTGATCGGTGATTTTTTGAACACCTGAAAACGACATAATATGGATATTTAAACCGAAAATTTTTTTAAATCGAGATTTATACACGGCATCTAGAATATAAATTTTATGTCAAGAAAAAAAAAAGAAGAAAAAACTATTATTGAAAAACGTCTTGTTTTGAAAATTAATTTTATGTAATCTAGTATATAAAGGAGAAAATTTGTTGTTTGCTTGTTTGTCTAGGGATTCACGAGAAAACCATTTTAAGAGAGCCGTTTTAAGCTTTTTCGTTTTTTTTATGTCGAGTCAAAACGGTTTGACCGATTGACTTGAAATTTTGCACAAATATTCCTCTTAGCAACCGGAATTATTTGTATACATTTGGTTAGAATAAATTAACCCATTTCGGACTGGCGAGCTTCCAAAAAATTTTGTGTTTCCGATTTGTGTCCAATTTAACACAGTGATTTTGCAGTCGAAAAGAGAGGCTGGCACAAATTTTTGTTGAGTTCGGTTAACCCGTATGGGCACGATGCCCCAATGAAGTTTTTTCAATGTTTTTGATGTCGAGTCAAAACGGTTTGATCGATTGACTTGCAATTTTGCACAAATGTTCCTCTTAGCAACCGGAATTAGTTGTAGTTTCATTACTAGTAATGTGGAGTACACAATGCAATCACTGATGTAGTTTCATTACTAGTAATGTACAGTACAAATTTCATCAAGATAGCGTTATTAATTGTTGAGTTATCGTTATTTTGGATATATATTCGTTAGCCCATAGCCCGCATAATATTTCAGAATCCGAAGACTACAATTTTGCCCATATGCAAATCTAGCGGACATCGATAAATAAACTCAAGAGATCACGCTGATCACAATATATATATATATTTTTCCATATAGAGCTCGCTTCCTTTAAGTGCTTACAAACACCATACCAAAGTTAATGTATCCTTTTACTTATTTCATAGGTATGAGGTATAATAATGTATTGTTGATTTTATTAATTATTAGATAACTTTTACTATAAAATATATTTAGTTTAAATAACTGCTACTTTTCTTCGGTATTTGTAATTAACTAATTTTGATTAAACACTTTATTAAATATTAGAAATGTAATGTTACTTTTATAAAATTACTAAGTATATTCCCAGTTCTTTTCAGACCATTATCAAGTAAATAACGATATCTTTATTAAACAAGCTTTTTATTTTAGGTTTAATTCGTTTCAATATTGCCTTTTTTATTATTTAGGTATTTTCCATCAAATTTTATGAAAGTTAAAAAAACCTTGTATAAAAATTATTTTTATTCCAACAATTTTTAAGATAGTTTTTTTATTTAAAACTATCTTATATGAGATATAAAACTATCTTATATATCTCATATAAGATAGTTTTTTAAAGAAAAAATTTTACGGGAAAAAAACAATTATTGGAAAACCTCCAGTTTTTAAAATTCATTTCAAGTAATTTTTACAAGTTACAAATATTCATATAAAAATAATACTTACTCTTGCTTATTTAAAACTGATTAGCATATTCGACAACACCTAGTATTTCAAGGTAACAAAGTTTTTTCAACATTTTTGTAGTAACATACCCTTAACTAAATTATTCGTAAATCGTACTACATAAAAAACGAGGAAGAGTGTAGTAGAGTAGACTGTGTCAACTGTGGGATACCTGTATGACCGTAATATAAACATTATATTACCGGTCCGGTTAATTATTTTTCGCAAAATTTCAAACATACAGCTTTATTAGGTGTAGTGTAATGCTCATATAAAAGAAGAAGTTGTATGCCAGCTACTCGAAACCTCTGCAGTAGACCAACCAAATTTTGCAATGTCTATTTTGATTTTTACAATGTCTATCACAACATTATTTCGGAAATGCATGAGGATGGCTCAATCTTTATTTTCGGATACACATAATCTTTTCACTAACACTACTCATAATAACGCAATCATTTACGAGTTTTGCACTTCTATCCCACCCTTCGCTAAATCTTACAATAATGAAATTGTATACGATTTTTTTGATGCTGACTATCAAAGTATCAAAAATGCTGTGACACTTATTAATTGGGACGAACTGCTACTTCAACAGGATATCAATTCGCTTATTTCTATCTTTTATTCTAGGCTGTTTGCATTTATTGACACTTTTGCTCCTAAAATTCGTAAGAAAACTAAAACAACAGAACCTTGGTTAGATAGATATATTAGGAATCTGAGAAATCGAGGCAATAAAAGAATTTGGAGAACAACGAGCTATTAAATTTTTTGTAAATTATATATCATTAGGAGTCAAAGAAGATTTTACTTTCGAATAAATGCAAAATTAAATAAAAAATATATAGTAAAAGGCTGTAATGTATAATTAATATATCTTTACTTAAAGCTCCAAATAATTTTTTTTTTCCATCTTTACAATAATTAAATTTAATTAAATAAAATAATATAATATAATATAATCGAGGCAATAAAATATTTTAAATAATCAATTATTCATCAGCACCAAGCGACGACTTATTAAATTATTATAAGCAACTTGCCATCGAATTCAAACGTAAAGCCAATACAACATACGAGAACTATGTTTCTGACATTGGCAACAAACTAATTGGTGAACTCAAAAATTTTTAGACTTCGTTAACACAAAGCGTTAACGAAGTCTAAAAATTAAGTTATTTTGGTATCCAAACTCAATGATGACCAACGAAAATGTGTTTTCTTCTTGTCCTAAAGAAATTTCAACTTCTTTTCAGATAATTTTCAGAAAGTTTATCGTCCTAAGGGTCCGATGGCTTCTTCCGCTAATTCTTTATCTACCAGCTCAAATTTGCTAATCTCAAACTTACGTCTTTCACATAACGATATTCTTCAATTTTTAGTCTGGATATAAAAAAGATTGCTGCTTCTGGTCTTTTTCCTCCAATCTTTTTTCACAGCTGCGCTCAAAACCTTATTATCCCGCTTCAATCCATTTTCAAGAAATCGCTTTCAGATGGCATTTTTCACAAATGTGGAAATTATTTTTTTTTTTGTTTTTTGCCGGCACCTCTACGTGCTAACTGTTCCCTATGATAGGCTAAACACCCTGACTATAAATGTACATGTCGGAACAGGGGAGATATATTCATACATTAGATTAGAACTGATCAAATGAATTCCACATAGAATTTAAACATGAGATAGTACTACGCCTTATAACATGTAGAAATGTCTTAGATTTTCAATAAACGCAGTTCTATTTTGTTTATATTGAATAATTTTGTATTTGAGTTATATGGTATTCTATATCAGTGAGTTATATTATTTAATTGAATTATTTGTTTACATTTTGTATTTGTTTATATTGTTATATTAATGTATTTTTTAGTAAAGGTATATAATTATTAATTATTAATTAAGCCATTAATTTGAATCGAAAGGCGAATGGTAGCTGAGTCGAGTTGAAAACCAAATAAAAGTTTTTAACCTTATGGTGTATACTTCCGAAATACTGAACCAAATAGAAAAAAGATACCAAGTTGATGCAATTTACACAGATTTTAGTAATGCTTGCGATCGTGTAGATCATTTTATTTTGCTAAATAAGCTATCAACTTTTGGCATTAAAGGTTTTTTCCTTTCGTGGCTTAAATCTTAAAGAAAAAATCCAAAACGTCAAATTTCCAAGTCTCTTTCCGTTTTTATTTCTGGCCTTTCGGGATATTTTACAAAAAATATAGCTTTTGCTGACTACTTAAAAATATACAAAGTTGCAAAAGATAACCCTGAAGCAGTTATACTTCAATCCAGCTTATCAGGTTTGCAAACTTGGTGTATATTTAATAAATTGGAGCTCAACATACAGAAATGCAAGGTTATCAGTTTTACCCGAAAATGTTCTTCTTTAGTATATGACTATAAAATAGATAAATTTTACTCTTGAAAGGGTTTCTAGCATTACTGATTTAGGAATTCTTCTCGATAGTAAACTTAAACTAAACTTAATTATAGTCTTCAGTATGACCAATTAGTCTACAAGGATAATAAAATGTTACGTTCCATTAAGAGAGGAGCTAAAGACTTTAATGATTTAGCGGTGACAAAACCCCTCTATTGTTCCCTTGTTCGATCTATTTCAGAATACGGTAGCATAATTTGGAATCCAGCGCTTTAAGTT
This sequence comes from Dolichopus griseipennis, assembly GCA_963082915.1. Lineage (NCBI taxonomy): Eukaryota > Metazoa > Arthropoda > Insecta > Diptera > Dolichopodidae > Dolichopus > Dolichopus griseipennis. Next base: position 144,757,480 of record OY720441.1, read on the forward strand.
CACTGCAATAGAATTGAATCAGTTAGAAAGCAGTTTCTCTTATTTGCATTAAGAAATGTATACAATTCTTCCAATTTTGTTAATTTTCCTAGCTACAATACAAGACTTAAGTTATTAAACTTGCTGTCTCTATCTGCCGAAGACAACTCTTGACATCATGTTTTACTTTTGGTATATTAAATAACAGTATTTCTACTCAATATCTTAATAATAAGTTTAGACTAAAGGCTATTGTTCGTCAAACTAGAAATACAATCTTTTTAATTGATTATCAGCGCAATACAGAGTATGGAAAAAATTAACCCATCAATAGATGATGCACTACTTTCAACAAAATAAGCCATCTTTATTCTACATCTATCTCCAAAACCACTTTTAAACATACTTTACAAAAACTTTTTTTATAAATTAAAGACCTCAGACAATTAATCCTTATCCAAGCAAAATTTTTTTTTAAAGGATGATAAAGTATGATGATATAATCAAAACATAACACACAGCACACAACACACTTACTATTTTGCATAAAACTTAAAGCAAATGACCTGCCTGTGCGAAAAGCTCAATATCAGTCTTCACCATTCTGGTGAGTCTGATGTTTGTGGCTTTGGATATTTCCAAAGCTTTCGATCGAGTTTGGCATGATGCTTTATTGGCAAAATGCAAGGCTTTAGGTCTAGGTAGGGTTTTTGTTAAATGGATTGGAGATTTCCTTTCGAATCGCACGATTCGTGTTCTTATCGATGGATATTCATCCAAAGATTTTAAAATAAATGCTGGTGTCCCTCAGCTACTCCAAAAATATAAATCATATTTTTGGAGTAGCTAAGGACGCTGCTAAATGTTTGGGTTTCTTGTATCGCTGCAAAACTTACTTCTCATCCTCTGATCTCCTCAATATCTATAAAACTTATATTAGGCCGAAAATGGAGTATAATGCACATATTTGGGCTGGTGCTCCCAATACGGCGCTGGGATATCTCGATAAAGTGCAAAACAGAGCTATTCGTCTTATAAATGATCCCAGTGTTACTTCAACGCTCACTCCACTCAGCCATCGTCGCACTGTTGGGTCACTGACCTTGTTTTATAGATATCTTGTAGGGACTAACACCTGTTCTAAAGAAATCAAACAACTAATGCCTCCATTCAAGATTTTCCAAAGGGAAACAAGAAGGGCAACAGATGCTCATCCCTACACAGTTGAACTAGCTAGATGGCGTAACACGGCTTATGGAAATTCGTTTGTCATGCGCTCTTCTCGTTTATGGAACCATATTCCATCAAATGTGTTCCCCAAAGTTGATAATGTATATATGTACGATTTAAACAAATTTAAGAAGAACATTAACATCTTTCTTCTAAATATCCCATCCAATTTTCCCTATCCCCCATAATCCAAAAATTCCAAATAACTTCCACCATAATCCTAAATCCTTCCATATCCTCATCCCTGTAACCAAACTGTACATTTGTATTACAGGTTCCCTCCTAAAGTTTGGTTCAAAAAGGGTGTGGTTTTGGTGTGTTAAAATCATACACTACCCAAAGAAACACCGCATAGTTTCAATGGGTGGCTTTCGAGCTTTCCATTCCCTCGTAAAAAAAAAAAAAAAAAAAAAAAAAAATCAGCTTATTATGTTTTTACTTTCTTTTTTGTTTTTACTTTTGTGCATTTTGTAAATTGTTTTTAAATACTTAGTCGTTCAATAACAATAAAATATCAAATTACTTTGAAATGCTAAGAAGAAAAAAAGTTAATAAAAATTTATAATTACAGTATATAAAATAACATTTTTATTTTTGTTGTACAAGCATGTATTTTGTGGCTTTTTGCTTAACTTAAGTCTTTGAATTGTATAATTTTAATATAAGTAATAATTTTAAGTATCTTTTTTCGTAACGACCTAGTTTGGTCGCAATGACCTTTGATCAAATTTAATGGGAAGTCTATAAGTCATTTTACAACCATTACTGTTACTTTTCCCTTTGCTTATTTGGTATTTCAAAATAAATACATTTCATTTAACACTTTATTAACTGGTAAAAAAGCCCATCGGACGACGAGTATATTTTTAATTTCTCTTTATTATATATACTGGTATTCTTTTTTCTCCTACTCTTGCGCTACAAAATTAATAAAAGAAAATATCTTACCTAAAGAAAATTAAGTTAACATTCTAATAGTCTTGTTTTTAGTTTTGTAAGTGAATATTTAAAACAGAAGTATACATACAAAAATTAAAGAAATATGCCTTATTCGCTTTTATTAAAATTTTATGTCTGTACTTTCTAACAGATGTACGAGTATTATACGTTCTGATTTTTTAGCACATTTTCAAAAAATTTTATAAAAATGTTCCTTTATAGTCCGTCCGTCCGTCTGTCCGTATGTTTTCAAAAACTTTTACATCGTTTGAATTAGAGAAAAGAAATTTTAACCACGTTTAAAAACATTTACATAGAAGAATATTTTTCTGCAGCCTCACCCGTTACGAAGCAACAGCCCTCCAAAAGCCCTATTTCGGAAAAAGCCCTATTTTTAAATTGATATAACAAGAGTTCTACATACTAAAATTTACCATTATGAAAAACCCAATTTTTGCAAACGTTTTGGCTCCACATATCTTCTAAACGGTTTACACTAGAGTCTTTAAGTGGGAAAAGTTAGACCTTCAGAAATTAGCGGGAATCGGTTAACAAAGTTATTTTGTCACATCCCCTGTTTAGAAGCTATAAGGGCTCCAAAATTAAATTTTCTATTTTTAAACACTTGAAACTTGAATACCTGTTAAAATTTTTTTTTACAAATATACGACATTTTAAGTTTCAGCATTATATTTCAACATATGTTAACGGTTTTGCTTAAATTATAAAGGAGTTCTTGATATTGAAGAAATTGTCTAATAGTCTTAACCATTTTTGGTTAGATAATAAAATTCTAGGTAAAACTCAAAACTTTGATGGAGCCCACAATAGACCTATAAAAATGGAAAGGTGGGGACAAGAAAGGCAGATCCAGCATAAGTTTGCAAAAATTTGGAGCAGGAAGGAATTGAAGGGCTACTAGGTCTTCCAAATTAAAATTTCTATGTTTTTAACAAACAGTAACTTATTGAACATTGAAGCTCCACCATTATATTTCGCACTTGTTAACAGATTTTCTTGAGTGCATTAGGATTATATTCTAAGTATTGATTTCATTATTAGTCATAATTAATAAATTGATGAAATAAACTATAATATTATCATTTATTTTTATATATATTTTTTAATCTTAAACGATTAAAAGAATTTTATTAAAAAAATTTGGATCAGCATTTTAATTATAAAAACCCACAGGGTTAATTTGGTTTTGACCTGTTTACGCGTTTTACACAAAGATTCAATGAAATTTGCAAATTTTTAATACTAACACAAGTTAAATTTTATTCCAAAAGCTCATTAATAATACTCAAAAAGTGCAAAAGATAAATGAAATAATATTTATAATAATAAAAATAAAGCTAATAAAGAATCGGAATAATAATATCTTTAAATTTAAATAACAAAACATTTTCCTTCTCTACATTTTTTCGCAAATCTTTGTTTTTTATCTTCTTTGCAGTTGTTGTTTTTTAAAAAAAGATTTCAGTGTAAAATTACAGTTTTCTTCAAATCAAATCTAAAAATCAAAAAAATTCAATTTCGTATATATTATGCTTAAACACATAGTATTCTAAAACCGTTTTACCAAGGAAGAAGCCTACATTTCTCTCATTAAGTCATAAACAAACGAGGAAGAGTGTAGTAGAACTTTCAGGTAAGTACAAAACAAAATATAAATTGAAAAGCAGACTTTTAAACCTTTTCTAAACCTTCGACAATATTTAATTCAAACGCTGACAATTCAAGTAAACTACTATTTACTTATTATAATGACATAATGGCAAATTTAATATACCCTTTTGACCTCTCAATGGAGCTTTAATTTAAGTTGATGTTATTGAAAAAAATTAACACTAGAATGGTGTACATGTTAATTTTAAAATGTAAGAAAGCAATTTTTTTAAAATGAGTTTTTTATGGATTATTCTACAAATTTTTCAACAAATTTATCAAATTTCATAATTATTAAATAATAACAATAAAAATTCAAGGAGCACCAAATTGTCAAGAAGCAGAAGAAAAACGTATAGAAAACCGAGGAAGATTATAGTTGCTCTTGTCAACTTTTAGATACTCGCGCATACCCACTATGATGTATAAAATAAACCGCTATTTATTTCCCTTATGCTATTATATATATTACAAAAAACATATAAAAAAGTAAAAAACTTAAAAAACATTTATAATTTTTGCTTAAAAAAAATAAATAAAACAAAAAAAATAACAAACAAAACAAAAAAAAAAACCATAAAAATAACAAATTTTAATACGTTATCCCATAATTTTGCTTAAAAAAAACAAAAACCTAAAAACAAAACCAAAAAAAACCATAAAAAAAAAAAAAAAATGAATTTCATTATCCCATAATTTTTGCTTAAAAGAAAAATAAACAAAAACAAAAAACAAAAACAAAAAAAAAATAAAACAAAAATGACCCACCCTAAAAGTCCGGTAGTCCGAGTGTTGTCCAACTTTGCCAAGTAACTTGCCCTATTACTATAACTGCCCAATTTTAATTTTAACCTCGTAGCTTCATTAGATTCACAGTTATTGAATTGAAAACTTTGTATGGCAGCCCCCTGAAAATTGGGCCGTAACATTTTGAAACTTCATATAAGTGCTCGATTCATTATACAACTAACCGTGTGTAATTTTCATCCTCGTACTATACTTAGTTTTGAAGAAGTTCATATTGGTGCAAAGAAGTTGTATGGGAGCCCCCCGAAAATGGGGCCTTAACATTTTGAAACTTCATATAAGTGCTCGATTCATTATATAACTAACCGTGTGTAATTTTCATCCTCGTAATATAATTAGTTTTGAAGAAATTCATATTGGTGCAAAGAAGTTGTATGGCAGCCCCCCGAAAATTGAGCTCTAATGTTTTGAAACTTCATATAAGTGCACGATTCATTATATAACTAACTGTGTGTAATTTTCATCCTCGTAGTATAATTAATTTTGAAGAAATTCATACTGGTGCAAAGAAGTTGTATGGTAGCCCCCCGAAAATGGGACCTTAACATTTTGCAACTTCATATAAATGCTCGATTTATTATATAACTAATCGTGTGTAATTTTCATCCCCGTAGTATAATTAATTTTGAAGAAATTAATGTTGGTGCAAAGAAGTTGTATGGCAGCCCCCCGAAATGGGGCCCTAACAATTTGACACTCTATATAAGTGCCGGATTCATTATTAAACTAAATTTGTGTAATTTCAAACCTCGTAGTATAATTAGTTTTGAAGAAATTCGTGTTGGTGCAAAAAAGTTGTATGGCAGATCTTCGAAGCCTTGGTCCGATTTCAATCAAAAACAAGTAAAGAAACAGTCAGTCGGTGCAACCGACTTAGAAATACCCTACACCTATTTGGTTCAAATTTAAGGACATATCCATAAGTCATTTTAACACCAAAAAAGCTGTTATTAATTTGATCGTAAGACATAGCTAACCAAATTAACTTTATAATACTAAAAACATTTTCTAATTACACTATCTATTAAAAAATATTACAAAATCTTACTAATTTATCTATTTAAAAATATTAAAAAACAAAAAAACTTGAAATAAATGAAAATAATTTATTCCAATTCAATTAAAAAATGAAAAAATTCTAATTATTAAATTTTGTGATAAAAAGCTAATCAAAGCATAATATATTTAATAATCCAAATTTTTCAAAGTTGCAATTGTTTTAAATGGTTAGTTTATATACCTAATAGAAAAGCTTACAAACGCAAAATATGCAATAAATATATTTCTAAAATACAATTACAAATTTAGACCTTTTCATATAATTCATTTAAATATTCAAATAAATTTTACATAAATGCAGCAAGTATCTTTGAATATAGCTGAACCACTACTATTAAGTCTAGATTTCGGAGACACATAGGACATAGGAAATATATTCTTTGGCTTTGAAATTAAACTCAACCAGAACCAATTCCCATGGTACTTTCATTACTAGTAACCTAGAGTTTAAATTTCATCAAAATACCGGCATTATTTTTTGAGTTATGGTGTTTCTAAGATATATGTTTTTTAGTCCTTGAACTTGTCAAGGGTTCCAGAACCCCAAACCATGGTACGATTTCGCCCATATGCAGTCCCGTCATACTTTCAATACCCTTGTATACAATTGGAACGTTCTATCTTAATTTTAAGTTACTAGTTTTATTAATTTCGATGATAAGCTTTTACACATTTCGGGGTCTAAGAGAGGTCCTGAACCACCACTCCAAATGATCCCAAATTAGGGAGGCACGGGAGAAATAGTAAAGAACACCCTGGGCCAAATTTGAAGCTTCTACTTCAAATTACTATTCAATATATAACTTCAAGTTACTATTTTTATTAATTTCGAAAATAAAAACTCGGAACTGAGTGCCTGGTCAACGACCCACTAGTCCAATGGGGCCCAAATTTCAAAGACACTTACGCAATAGGAAGGGACACCTTGATACCAAATTTGGAGATTATATCCTCATTGGTTTCGGAATTACGCTAGTTTGGCCTAAATTCGATCAAAAAGCTCTCAGTTCCGAACCCATTGTCCAATCCTCACCGTACGTAATCACCGCCGTAGTTTCATTACCAATAACCTACAGCACAAATTTCATGAAGATAGCCTCATTAGTTGTTGAGTTATCGTGATTTTTAATATATGTTCGTTATCCCTGACACCGACTAAAAGGTCCAGAATCCGAACCCATTAGCTGATTTCGCCCTTATACAGCCCGCGCTTAACTTATAGTACTAGTTAACCCTTGCACACAATTTAAACGGTCTATCTTAATTTTAAGTAACTATTTTTAGTAATTTCGATTAGAAGCTTTTAAAACTTGGGAGGTCTGAGAGGGGTACTGAACCACCTCTCCAATTGATCCCAAATTAAGGGGACACGCAAGAGATAGTTAAGAATACCCTTGTGGCAAATTGGAAGCTTTTACATTTTTTCAAGTTGTTATCTTTATTAATTTTACAGATATGCTTTAAGGTCTTCGGAAATGTGTGGCTGGTCCCCGACCCAGTACTCCAATTGGACCCAAATTCCCAAGTCACTTAGGAGATAGGAGGGGACACCCTGATACCAAATTTGGAGGTTCTATCTTCATTTGTTTCGGGATTATGCTCGTTTGGCCTAAATTCGATCAAAAAGTTCTAGGTTCCGAACGCTTGGTCCAATCCCGACCTTACGGAATCCCCAAAGTAGTTTCATTACTAGTAACCTACAGCACAAATTTGATGAAGAAAGCGTCATTAGTTGTTGAGTTATCGTGATTTTTTATATATGTTCGTTAGCCCTTCGATCGATTAAAAGGTCCAGAATCCGAACCCATGGGCCGATTTCGCCCATATGCAATCCGCGTCGTACTTTCAGTCCTAGTAACCTACAGTTAAAATTTCATCAAGATAGCTCCATTATTTTTTGAGTTATCGTGCCTACGGACGGACGGACGGACATGGCTATATCGACTCAGGCGGTCACGCTGATCACAAATATATATACTTTTCTATATCTAGCTCGCTTCCTTTAGGTGGTTACAAACACCATACCAAAGTTAATATACCCCTTTACCTATTCTATAGGTGTAGGGTATAACAATAGGGAACCAAAAAATTGTCTAAAAATGACTTTGTGTGAATTTCAAGACTCTAGCACTTTTAGTTTTTGAGTTTTCTTGCTGACACACGGACGGACGGACAGATACACATAGTTAGATCGATTTACTTTTCGATTATGATCCGATACGTACCCTTGACACTATATCTAGCTCGTCTAGATCGATGCGTTACAAACAGAGGAGCATTAAAAGAAACCTATAGTCCTATAGTCAAGCGGGTATAATAATACTTATATGTAAGCTACCCATTACCCGGCGCACGTTGACCCGCCACTCAATGGAGTTTTAATTTAAGTTGATGATATCGAAAAAATTTAACACAAAAATTACATATGGTGTTCATGTTTATTTTAAAATGTAAATAAAGAAATTTTTTTAAAACGCTTTTTTTAGAATTATTCTTGCAATTTTTCAACAAATTTATCAAATGTCACTTGTAACTTTCCATAATTATTAAATAATATTAAAAAAAAAATTCAGTTAACATTTTTCACCGGAAACCCACCATCCTCAACTCTATCGTCAAGGAGCACCAATTTGGCAAGAAGCACCACGAATAGAAAAGCTAGAGATAATCGTTCAAACTGTTTTGCAAACTGTTTTTTAAAGCTTATGTTTCGCAATCGATTTAAAAAACTCGACAAACATTTTTTTTACATTCCCCGAATTCAAAGAAGTTTTACCTACCTTCAAAAATTAGACGTAATTTACTTCCAAAATTTTTTTCATGTACGCACAAAAAATTTAAAGTCAATTGGTCAAGCCGTTTCTGCTTAAGAGTAAAGTAACGAAAAAACCTGTAAAAAGCTGCTGTGCCGCAATGATTTAATGGAACTCAAAAAACCTGTTTTTGAGGCTTTGAACTTAAGCTTTTCAACCCTTCCAAAAATTGGCAGAAACTTGCTTTTTTACAATTTGCAACCTCCCGGGCAACGCCGGGTAAATCTGCTAGTCTAATATATAAAGGAGAAAATTTGTTTGTTTGTTTATTTGTTTGTCCAGGGTTCACGTGAAAACGACTGGTCCGATTGTCACAAAATTTTAAAGGAATAATTCTGGGAGCCCGGGGGGTGACGTAGGCAATACCACATTTTTATAAGTCAACAGGTTGCGACTCCAGAGCCGTTTTAAGCTTTTTCGTTTTGTGGATGTCGAGTCAAAACGGTTTGACCGATTGACTTGAAATTTTGCACAAATGTTCCTCTTAGCAACGAAAATTAGTTGTATAATTTTGGTTGGAGTTAATTAACCCATTTCGGCCTGGCGGGCTTCCAAAAATTTTGTGTTTCCGATTTGTGTCCAATTTTACAGGGTGGTTTCGTAGTCGAAAAGAGAGTGTGGCACAAATTTTTGTTGAGTTCGGTTAACCTGTTTGGGCACGAGGGCGCAATGAAGCTTTTTCTATGTTTTTGATGTCGAATATGACGAATTGCAGTTTTTTCCAAATAAAATCTAAAAATCAAAACTCAATTTCGTATTTATTATGCTTAGGTACATAGTATTTTAAAACAGTTTTTCCAAAAAAAAGCCCACATTTCTCTCATAAAATCATAATAAATCGTGGAAGAGCGTAATAGAACTGTCAGGTAAGTACAAAACAAAATATAAGTTGAAAAGCAGATTTTTAAACCTTTTCTTTAACCATCGACTATGTTTTATTCAAACGCTGGCAATTCAAGTAAACTGCTATTTACTTAGTATAATGACATAATGGGAAATTTAGTATATCCTTTTGACCTCTCAATGGAGTTTTAATTTAAGTTGATGTTATTGAAAAAAGTTAGCACAAGAATGATGTACATGTTAATTTTAAAATGTAATAATGCAATTTTTTTAAAACTAGTTTTTTAGGGATTATTCTAGCAATTTTTCAACATATTTATCAAATTTCACTTGAAACTTTTCATAATTATTAAATAAAAACAATAAAAATTCAAGCAGCACCAAATTGTCAAGAAGGAGAAGAAAAACGTATAGCAAAATTAGAGATAATCGTTCAAACTGTTTTGCAAACTGTTTTTTAAAGTTTTTGTTTCGCAATCAGTTAAAAGAACTCGACAAAACATTTTTTTAAACATTCCCCTAATTTAAAGAAGTTTTACCTACTTTCAAAAATTGGACGTAATTTGCTTACAAAAATTTTTTTTTTTAATTAACGTAGGAATGAAAAGTATATACATGTACGCATACAAAATTTACATTCAAGTAGTCAAACCGTTTCTGCTTAAGAGTAAAGTAATGAAAAAATCTGTAAAAAGCTGCTGTGCCACAATGGGTTAACGGAACTCAACAAACCTGTTTTTGAAACTTTGAGCAAGCAATATTTCGCAAAATTGGGTGTAATATCCTTCCCTAATTTTTATTGAAAAAAATGTCGGGCGGCAACGAGTAACAAATTCAAAGTCTGTTAATAGAGTGAACTCCATTCTCAAAGAGGAACACATATACAAAATTTGAAGTCAATCGGTTAAATCATTTTTATACCCTACACCTATAGAATAGGTAAAGGGGTATATTAACTTTGGTATGGTGTTTGTAACCACCTAAAGGAAGCGAGCTAGATATGGAAAAGTATATATATTTGTGATCAGCGTGACCGCCTTAGTCGATATAGCCATGTCCGTCCGTCCGTCCGTCCGTCCGTCCGTCCGTCCGTCCGTAGGCACGATAACTCAAAAAATAATGGAGCTATCTTGATGAAATTTTAACTGTAGGTTACTAGGACTGAAAGTACGGCGGGGATTGCATATGGGCGAAATCGGCCCATGGGTTCGGATTCTGGACCTTTTAATCGGTTTCAGGGCTAACGAACAAATATAAAAAATCACGATAACTCAACAACTAATGACGCTATCTTCATCAAATTTGTGCTGTAGGTTACTAGTAATGAAACTACTTCGGGAATTGCGTAAGGTCGGGATTGGACCATGGGTTCGGAACCTAGAACTTTTTGATCGAATTTCGGCCAAACGAGCATAATTCCGAAACCAATAAAGATAGAACCTCGAAATTTAGTATCAGGGTGTCCCTTCCTATTTCCTAAGTGTCTTGTGAATTTGGGTCCCATTGGAGTAGTGGGTCGGGGACCAGCCACACATTTCCGAAGACCTTAAAGCATATCTTTAAAATTAATAAAGTTAACAACTTGAAAAAATGTAGAAGCTTCCAATTTGCCACAAGGGTGTTCTTTACTATCTCTTGCGTGTTCCCCTAATTTGGGATCAATTGGAGTGGTGGTTCTGTACCCCTCTCAGACCTCCCAAGTTTTAAAGGCTTATAATCGAAATTACTAAAAATAGTTACTTAAAATTAGGATAGACCGTTCAAATTGTGTACAAGGGTTAACTAGTACTATAAGTACAGCGCGGACTATATAAGGGCGAAATCAGCCCAACGGTTCGGATTCCGGACCTTTTAATCGATGTCAGGGCTAAGGAACATATATAAAAAATCACGATAACTCAACAACTAATGAGGCTATCTTCATGAAATTTGTGCTGTAGGTTATTGGCAGCGAAACTACGGCGGTGATTACGTACGGTGAGGATTGGACAATGGGTTCGGAACTTAGAACTTTTTGATCGAATTTAGGCCAAACGAGCATAATTCCGAAACCAATGAAGATAGAACCTCCAAATTTGGTATCAGGGTGTCCCTTCCTATTTCTTAAGTGTCTTTGAAATTTGGGCCCCATTGGAGTAGTGGATCGGGGACCAGCCACTCAGTTCTTAGGCCCTTAAAGCATATTTTCGAAATTAATAAAGATAGTAACTTGAAACAAATGTAGAAGCTTCCAATTTGCCACAAGGGTGTTCTTTACTATTTCTTGCGTGCCCCCCTAATTTGGGATCAATTGGGGTGGTGGTTCAGAACCTCTCTTAGACCCCCCAATGTGTAAAAGCTTATCATCGAAATTAATAAAACTAGTAACTTAAAATTAAGATAGAGCGTTCCAATTGTGTACAAGGGTTAACTAGTATTGAAAGTATGACGGGACTGCATATGGGCGAAATCGTACCATAATTTCGGGTCCTGGAACCCTTGAAAAGTTCAAGGACTAACAAACATATATCTTACAAACACCATAACTCAAAAAATAATGCCGGTATTTTGATGAAATTTAACAGTAGGTTATTAGTAATGAAAGTACCATGGGAATTGGTTGTGGTCGAGTTTAATTTCGAAGCCAAAGAATATATTTCCTATGTCCTATGTGTCTCCGAAATCGAGACTTAATTGTAGTGGTTCAGCTATGTTCAAAGGTACTTGCTGCATTTATGTAAAATTTATTTTTATATTTAAATGAATTATATGAAAAGGTGTAAATTTTTAATTGTATTTTAGAAATACATTTATTGCATATTTTGCGTTTATAAGCTTTTCTATTAGGTATATAAACTAACCATTTAAAATAATTGCAATTTTTAAAAATTTGGATTATTAAATATATTATGCTTTGATTATCTTTTTATCACAAAATTTAATAATTAGAATTTTTTCATTTTGTAATTGAATTGGAATAAATATATTTTCATTTATTTCAAGTTTGTTTGTTTTTTAATATTTTTAAATAGATAAATTAGTAAGAATTTGTAGTATTTTTTAATAGATAGGGTAATTAGAAAATGTTTTTAGTATTATACAGTTAATTTGGTTAGCTATGTCTTACGATCAAATTAATAACAGCTTCTATGGTGTTAAAATGACTTATGGATATGTCCTTAAATTTGAACCAAATAGGTGTAGGGTATTTCTAAGTCGGTTGCACCGACTGACTGTTTCTTTACTTGTTAATTTATAGCAAAGTAACGAAAAAACCCATAAAAAACTGTTGGGCCGCAACGGGTTAACGGAACTTCACAAATATTTTTTTGAGGCTTTCTTTTTAACCAAAGCAGTACTTCGAAAAAATGGCCGAAACTTGCTTTTTTGCAATTTGCATGCTTCCGGGCAAAGCCGGGTAAATCTGCTAGTCTAATATATAAAGAAGAAAATTTGTTTGTTTGTTTGTTTGTTTGTTTGTTTGTTTGTTTGTTTGTTTGTTTGTTTGTCCAGGATTCACGTGAAAACCACTGGTCCGATTGTCACAAAATTTTAAAGGAATAATTCTGGGAGCCCGGGGGGTGACATAGGCTATGTCGCATTTTTATAAATCAACAGGTTGCGGCTCGAGAGCCGTTTTAAGCTTTTTCGTTTTTTTGATGTCGAGTCGAAACGGTTTGACCGATTAACTTGAAATTTTGCACGAATGTTCTTCTTACTAAACGGAATTAATGGTATAAAGTTGGTTGGAATAAATTAACCCCTTTCGGCCCGGCGGGCTTCCAAAAAATTTTGTGTTTCCGATTTGTGTCCAATTTTACAGGGTGGTTTTGCAGTCAAAAAGAGAGGCTGGCACAAATTTTTGTTGGGTTCGGTTAACCCGTTTGGGCACGAGGGCACAATGAAGCTTTTTCAATGTTTTTGATGTCGAGCCGAAACAGTTTGACCGATTGACTTGAAATTTTGCACAAATCTTCCTCTTAGCAAACGGAATTAGTTGTATAAAGATGGTTCGAAAATATTAACCCATTTCGGCCCGGCGAGCTTCCAAAAAATTATTTGTTTCCGATTTGTGTCCAATTTTACAGGGTAGTTTTGCAGTCGAAAAGAAAGGCTGGCACAAATTTTTGTTGGGTTCGGTTAACCCGTTTGGGCACGAGGGCCCAATGAAGCTTTTTCAATGTTTTTGATTTCGAGTCAAAACCGTTTGACAAATTGACTTGAAATTTTGCACAAATGTTCCTCTTAGCAACCGCAATTAGTTGTATAAATTTGGTTGGAATAATTTAACCCATTTCGGCCTGGCGGACTTTCAAAAAATTTTGTGTTTTCGATTTGTGTCCAATTTTACAAGGTGGTTTCGCAGTCGACAATAGAGTCTGGCACAAATTTTTGTTGAGCCCGATTAACCCGTTTGGGCACGAGGGCGCAAAGAAGCTTTTTCAATGTTTTTGATTTCGAGTCAAAACCGTTTGACAAATTGACTTGAAATTTTGCACAAATGTTCCTCTTAGCAACCGCAATTAGTTGTATAAATTTGGTTGGAATAATTTAACCCATTTCGGCCTGGCGGACTTTCAAAAAATTTTGTGTTTTCGATTTGTGTCCAATTTTACAGGTTGATTTTGCAGTCTAAAGAGAGGCTGCAAAAAGTTTTAGTTAATTCGATTAACCCGTTTTCCACGACGACGCCATGAAGTTTTCTATAAATTTTATTTTCTTATACGATTAAAAGTATTTTATTGAAAATTTTGTACCAACATTTTAATTAAAACCCACATGGTTAATTTGGTTTTGACCTGTTTGTGCGTTTTGAACAAAGATTCAATGAAATTTTCTGTTTTCTTCAAATGAAATCTAAAAATCAAAAAATTCAATTTTGTTATATATAATGCTTAAAAACATAGTATTTTAAAACAGTTTTTCCAAAAAATAAGCCTACATTTCTCTCATCAAATCATAAAAAAACGAGGAAGAGCGTATTACAACTTTCAGGTGAGTACTAAACAAAATATAAGTTGAAAAGCAAATTTTTAAACCTTTTCTAAACCATCGACTATATTTTATTCAAACGTTGGCAATTCAAGAAAACTACTATTGACATAGTATAATGACATAATGGCAAACTTAGTATCCCCATTTGACCAATAGTCATTTTAATTCAGTTAACATTATTCGCCGGGAACCTAACATCCTCAACTCTATCGTCAAGGAGCACCAAATTGTCAAGAAGCACCATGTATAGAAAAATTAGAGATAATCGTTCAAACTGTTTTTTAAAGTTTTTGTTTCGCAATTGGTTAAAAAAACTCGACAAAACATTTTTTTAACCATTCCCCTAATTCAAAGAAGTTGTATCTACTTTCAGAAATTGGGACGTAATTTACTTACAAATTTTTTTTTGAACAATCGTCGGGTCGACAGGGGTTAACAACTTCCAAGTCTGTTAGTAAATTGAACTTCATTTTCAAAGAAGAACACATATACAAAATTTGAAGTTAATCGGTTAAATCATTTCTATTATATACAACAAAGCAACGAAAAAACCTATAAAAAGCTGTTGGGCCACGATGGGTTAACGGAACTCCACAAATATTTTTTTGTGGCTTCATTTATAAGCAAAGTAGTATTTCAAAAAATTGGCTGAAGCTTGCGTTTTTACAATTTGCAAGCTTCCGGGCAACGCCGGGTAAATCTGCTAGTAATATATAAAGAAGAAAATTTGTGTGTTTGTTTATTTGTTTCTTTGTTTGTCCAGGATTCACATGAAAACCAATAGTCAGATTGTCACCAAATTTTAGAGGAATAATACTGGGAGCTCGGGCGGTGACATAGGCTATGTCACATATTTATAACTCAACAGGTTGCGGCTCCAGAGCCGTTTTAAGCTTCGTTTTTTTTATATCGAGTCGAAACGGTTTCACCGATTGACTTGAAATTTTGAACGAATGTTCCTCTTACCAAACGGAATTAGTTGTATAAAGTTGGTTGGAATGAATTAACCCATTTCGGCCCGGCGGGATTCCAAAAAATTTTGTGATTTCGATTTGTGTCCAATTTTACAGGGTGGTTTTGAAGTTCAAAAGAGAGGCTGACACAAATTTTTGTTGAGTTCGGTTAACCCATTTGGGCACTAGGACGCAAGGAAGCTTTTTCAGTGTTTTTGATGTCGAGAAAGAATCCGAATAATAATGTGCTTAAATTTAAAAGTTGTTGTTTTTTCTCTACTTCGCAGTTATTTTTCTTTAAAAATAGATTTCAGTGTCAGATTGCAGTTTTCTTTTTTTTTCTAAAAAAATCTCAAAATTAAAAAGTTCAATTTTGTATAAATTATGCTGAAATACATATATGTTCTAAAATATATACGTATTTTAAAACATTTTTTCCAAAAAAAAGAAGCCTACCTATCTCTCATAAAATAATAAAAAAACAATTTATCAATTTATGAACAAGAAACCATTTACAAATTAATTCTAAATCATAATTTAAATCAGAAATAAGTTTCATCATACTGCTATTGAATATGAGAAGGATGTATTGTCAGCAAGTTCTGTGGTACCTTTAAAATGTGTACCTTTAAAATGTTGCCAAAATAAAGAGAAAAAAATCGGCCCTAATACCGAACCTTGTGGTACTCCAGATTTATGTTCAAAGACAGAGCTTAGTATTCCCTTCATTTTAATTCTTTGTCTTCTTTTGGTAAAAAAAATTATGAACTAATTAAATATAAATCCTCTGAATCCAGCAAAAATCGTAATTAACTTTGATACAGCCTTTGCTATGTCAATGAACAAAGTAGCTGAGACGTTCCCAGTATAAAGACTACTATAAATTTCTTTACAGAATTTTAGAAAAGCATTTTGAGTTGATTTCCCTTCTGAAACCAAATTTGTTACTAAAAAAAATTTTTTTTTTCCAAAAATTGTACTATTCTATATTAATATCTTTTTTTATAATTATTAGGATCATACACATTACCCTTCTTAAACTAATGAATAGTTTCAGCTGATTTTAAGCCATCAGGAAATATACCTTTATAAATAGTTGCATTAAATATATAACACAAAACATTAACAGTGTAAAGTGAAACCTCTTTAATTAATTTATTAGAAATAATTCGGAAGTGACGCCGCCTGAGTTTTTCAAAGTTTTTATAATATTATGCAGTTCAAGTAAACGGTTCAAAGAAAAAACTGGTGCTAGAAAAATCGTCATCTTTAATCCCTAAAGAGTTTTCTACATCAAAATATAATTTTGTATTATTATCCGTAGCTTCAGTTATTTTAATTAAAAAATAAATTGAAGTTATTAGCAACGAATAGAGGATCATCTAGCAATTTAACATTTATATCTAGCGAAATAATTGAAGTGTAATTATCATTATTGAGAATTGAATTGGCTAATTTCCACTCAGCTTTACTATCACCTCTAGATTGAATTAGTTTACGGCAATAATAATTATCTTTGTAAACTTTCATTTTAGCTCTAATATTTTTGCACGTTGTTTTATAATAATTATTTTATTAATATATTTGTCTAGAATGAGGTGTAACAAACGCATTCAATTATACAGAAAAAAAAATATTTGTTAAATCAGAGAATTGGACTTCTTTGATTTGAAAGTTGTTGTTTCAAATAAAACTTTATGAATTTTATAGAATTAGTTTTCGAATTTGCAAAATGCAATTCTTTGTTAACGCCAAAAAATATTCTTTGATTACCAGAATAAAACTGATAAGAATAATGATATTATTTCGTATAAAAGATTTGCGTTGTTGATTAATTTTTATTAAGTAATTTCAACTATTGCATAAAATAAGAAAATTTTCCTTTACTTTCCTATTACAATTTGCAAATAAAAGTATTTTTATGCTTTTTGTATATTTTAATGTTCTGCCTCCTGTCTTATAAAAAGAAGATTTATTATAGCTACTTCTTAAAATAGGAAGAATTACTGAAAACCATGACTATTATTATATATGAGATTAAAAATGGGAATAATAAATTTTGTGCACAAATGCATTACCTATTTTCTAGAGTAAATATGTTAATTTATACATAAGCGACCTATCAAAGGGCTGATAGATCACAAATCGTTTTACAATAACTAAATTTAAGATTAGCTGCTTAAGCTATATGTGTGTGTGCTTGTAGTTTAATATTAAATGCAGATTTGTTGAACTTCTATATTTTAAAATATATTATTTTGAACATTTGTTTTTTTTTTTTGAAACTTAATTTGCATGCTAAAAAAAAAAATATTTTTTAAGATAAAACATTCTTTGATTTTTTAAAACTTTTGTACTTTCACGAATATTTTAGATAATTCCAAAGAATTCATTGATTTTACTATTAATAAATGTAATTCCATAACAAACATTCCGTGTTTCTACAATTTTATTTGGTTTTGACAAATTCATTCGGCAATTCAAACAATTATTCCGTTGTCTTCTTACTTATACCGGTACTTTTGTTTTGAATGTCTGGCGCCTCAAAGCAAAACGCATGTATTGAGTTGACAATTTTTGTTAGTTTAGTTTAATTCATTCTCGTGTAAAGTTCAGACGTACATATTTTATTGTTGTGATAAGTTAATAATTTGTAAAATTAATTAGTGAACCATATTAATCTAAGTATATGATAATTCAATTGAATTACATTAATTAAACCATAAACGTAATATTTGTTCTTTTATTAAAATAAAAAAATAAGCATAAGAAAAAGTTTTTTTCTTAAATAATAACAATTTTTAAATTAAGTTTCTAAGACAAAGTTTATTCTTTAACTATTAGATTTATTAAAAAAAGGTTGGTAAAATTTTAAAAAGGAGTTTGAAGATAATAATAATATAGTTTTATACGATCAGTTGCCAAAAGAGCAACAATTATTAGTGGATTGGAACTGCCAACAATTAATAGCTGATTTTATTTCTAAAAATATTGATATAGAATCAATGCTATATATGGCACTGGATGATGTGAATAATTTAATACCAGTTTCTAAATTAGGTCTAAGAATTAAGTTTAGACAAAATTTGTTAAAGTGGCGTGCAGGAATTGTAAGTAAACAATTTATTTTAATTTTCAAGTGTTTTTACTAAATTTAAGCTATAAAAAATGTTCCCAAGTATAAAGTAAAGTACCCAATTGTAAAGTAATATAAATTTTAAATATAAATATAATAATTCAAAATAAATCTTTTTAACTAAATTTTTTATACAACTCTTAACTCTAACCTATTTATTTTAAATAAAAGGGATTTGAAAAACCATTGGCAGATACGCTGTCTATGAACGGCAGTAGTATTCAAAACTGGTTAGCCAAACAGAGGTCATCGCATGCGGAATCACCCTTGCCAATACGAACTCCAAGTGATTCAACACCTACTAATAAAGAATTTACAATCGTAAGTATTACTATTTTATAATTACATTTACGATTTTACTAATTTAATATATCAAAAGAACTTACAGGAAATTTTGAATAACTCCTTGATAGGAAAAGGTATTTTTTTTTTTTTTTTTTTTTTCTTTATTTATAATATAAATTTAAAGATACATACATAATTTAGCTTTTCAGTACATAGTAAATAGATTGAGACCTATGCCTAAGGCAGTGCGGTCATATAATTTTTTGTAAGAATTATTTAACAATAGAATAAGAAAAAGTAAAACAAAGCAAAAAAAAAAAGAAATTTAATGATATTCATTTACAAATTTTTCATAGGATTTCATCATAAAAATTTACTCTTTTTTTTTATAATTCTTCATATTTTAATTTATTAATTTTTTTTATATTTTTAAAACAGCACAACAAAGAAAATAAAAAATTTTAACTTATTTGATTTATTTATGAATGTTAGTTAGTTAATGTAGGATTTAATTATTAGTTTGTTAGTTATTATAGTGGATTTTTATAGTGGATTTAATCTTTTGTGTAAATAGATTAAGGTTATTAATTAATTTTATTTGTTCTGGAAGTTCATTATAAACCTTAAGGCAATTATATAAGCAGTTATTCTTTTGATGTGATGTTCTAAAAAGGGAAAGGTAGAAGTTCGATTTGTTCCTAGTATTATGGTTGTGTATGTCAAAATTCCTATTTAGAATGAAGTTATGTTTTAATTGATTATTAATGATTTTGTACGCAGTTTTATAGAGTTCCATTAATATTATGTTTCTTAAGCTTAGATATTTTATAGTGTATATAGAATCTGTTGGGTGTAACAAGGGCAAGCCTTGTGCAAGCTTAACACATTTTTTATGCATTTTGTCTAGTTTATTTAGATAAATTTGTGGAGCTCTACTCCAAATAGGTAAAAGATAAGTAATATGTGATTTTATATACGAGGAATATAATGTGTATATCGATTGATCCGAGAGGAACTTACGTAATATTCTCATCAGGAATATGTATGGAGTTATATTTTTGATTACTTTTTCAATATGTTTATTCCAACTTGATTTACTGTCAAGTAACAGACCTAAATAATTGAAGTTATTGACTATTTCTACATTTACATTATTATATTGAACGGAATTAGAGAAGTTAAGAATCTTGTTTTCAAAGAATAAAATTTTGGTTTTATTTAAGTTTAATAGAAGTCGGTGCTTGGTTAGCCACTCCTCAATTAGCAGTAAATCGTGTTGTATAGATAGATGAATATTTCCCTCAGAATCATCTGCATATTTTATTACCGCATCATCTGCGAATAACTGAATACAACCCTTTAATTTTAAATGAGAGATGTCGTCGATATATAATTTAAAAAGAAGTGGGCCCAAAATGGAACCTTGCGGAACCCCTTTTGATATTATTTTTTCATCGCTAAAGTTATTGTTTATACGAACCTTTTGTTTGCGACCTTGCAGATATGACTGGAAGAATTTTAACTGACCTAATGTGAAATTTAATTTCTTAAGTTTTAATAGAAGAATGTCATGGTCGACGCAATCGAAGGCCTTTTTTATGTCAAGAAATACACAGCTAACGAATTTACCGTTATCAATATTTTTGGAGATGAAGTCATTTAAAAAGAGACAGGCAGCTGTTGTGTTAGATTTTTCTTCGAAACCAAATTGTTTCTCACTTAGTGTAGGATTATTTTTAATAAAATTATTAAGCCTATTTTGAATGACTTTTTCGAAAATTTTTGAGAAACTAGATAAAACAGATATGGGACGATAATTAGAGCAATCTGTTGCAGTTCCACCTTTATATATTGGTGTTATAATGGCTGTTTTTAGCGAACTTGGGTATGTGTTCGATGTGAATGCATTATTAATATGCCTGACTAAGGCAGGAGCTAGATGATCTGAAAATTTTTTTATTAGTTTAGTTGAAATATTATCGTACCCCGTAGCAGCAGCTGAATTGAGAGTTTGAATGATTTTGGATACTTCATCTACATTAGTTGGAGAGAGGTCAAAATTACTATAAATATTTCTTCTAAATTTGTCAATGTAATCAAGGTCAATGTTATTAATAGGGATATTTATTTCTTTTGTAATATTAGCGAAATACTCGTTAAAAGCAGAAGCAATTTCGTTTTCATGTTCAATTACTTTTGAGTTATGATGTATTACCTTAATAGATTGGTTTGAATTTACCATACTAGAATTGAACATAATATGTTTGTAACAATCCCATAGGTTTTTACAATTTTTAGAGTTATCAATCACTAAGTTAGAAAAATAATTTTTTTTTGCTTTGATTATTAAAGTTCTCACTATAAGTTTGTATTTATTGTATAGAGTTTCAGTATGGATATCATTTGAGTACTTTTTTTTGAATTTAAATAGCGAATCTCTTATTTTCATTTTGTCTACTATTTCTTGAGTAATCCAGGTTTTCCTCTTCTTATTTTGCTTTACGGGTACTGTTTGGGTGTTCGTATTTATGATACTTTTCAATTTCACAACTAATTCATCAAAGCTTGTGAAGGACTGTAGGACATTCCAGGAGGTATTTGAAATTATCCTTTCATAGTTTAGAACAGTTTTATAATAGGTTTTCCCCTCAGTTATTGGATTCAGACTGGTGGTTATAAAGAACATTTGATGATCAGACAGACAGGAATCTAAAATATGAAACCAGAATTTATTCTGAAAAATATCGGTTACGAAATGATCAATAATTGTTTTTGTATTTCTACCAACTCTCGTAGCAAAGTTTAGTTCAACCTTGTTGCAAATTAGGAATCCATTACTTAATAGCGCGTTTGAGTATGCATTAATTACTGCTCTATCTGTATTTAGTAGATTTAAATTAAAGTCACCTAGAATGTAGCTTTGTTTGTATTGCAATGTTATATAATCTATTTTGTCAATAAAGTCGTCTATAGAGGTTTCGTGTGCTCTATATACACCAAATATATTTAAGTTTTGTTTTGTAAGCTTAACCCCCAAAATATTACTTCTTTGAAACTCTTCGCAGTATATTTGGTAACTATTTATATCATTTTTAATGTAAATCGCAACCCCGCCGTACTTATCTCTATTGGCAAAGTAAGCATTATACCCTTCAATATTATAAAATTTGTTTTCTGAACTATGTAACCATATTTCCGTAAGAACAATTACATGAATCTTGTTTTTAAAATGGTTATTTATCAAGGCCTCGACATTGTATAATTTTTTCCTTAAACTTTGAATATTTAAATACACCATATTGAAATTATTTTTGAAAGTTGAATTTTGTTTATTCGGATCAATATGGGTGAAATAATCTATATTTAATAGATTTTGTATATTAGCTATATCATGGACCATTATTAAATTTTATAAAAATTGTTTGTGGAGTTTGTGGAATCTAAGTTTTTTTTTGACAGATATACAAAGAAAAAATAAAAACGAGAAAAGAACAACAACAAAAACATATAATTTTAAAACATGTGTTGTTAAAATTAGATGATATTTGTTTACTACTACAAGGTGTAAGTTTTTATATATAATCAACTAGCTAATACCCGGTGCGCGTTGCTGCGCCTCTCAATGGAGGTTTAATTGAATTTGATGTTACTGCAAAAAGTTAACACAAAACACGGTTTACACATGTAAATTTTAAAATGTGTGAAAGCAATCTTTTTAAAACGATTTTTCTAGGATTATTCTAGTAATTTTTGAAACTTTCTGTAATTCAAAGCAGTACGAACTACTTTCCAAATTTTGACGTAATTTACTTCCAAAAAAATTTTTTGAAAAATCGCAGGACCGACTGTTAACAGACTCAACTCCATTTTCAAGTTGCTTCACACATGTAAAATTTGAAGTAAACCGGTCAAATCGTTTCTAATTTAGAGTTAAGTAACGCAAAAATCTATTAAAAGCCACTTTGCCCCACTGGGTTAACGGAACTACACTTTCTGTTTGGGCAAAGCAGTATTGCGCAAAATTGGACGTAATTTGCTTCCAAATCACTCAACAAAATTTTTTTGAGGCTTTCTTTTTAGCCAAAGCAGTACTTCGCAAATTTTGACAATATTAGCTTCCAAAATTATTTTGACCGACATGGGTTAACAAATTCCAAATCTGTTAATAGTGTCAACTCAATTCTCACAGGGGAGCACGTATATAAAATTTAAAGAAAATCGGTCAAACCGTTTTTAATTTAGAGTTAAGTATTGAAAAAACCTATAAAAAGCTGTTGGCCCCAATGGGTTAATGCAAGTCAACAAAATTTTTTTGTGGGTTTTCTTTTTAGCCAAAGCAGAATTTCATAAAATCGGACAAAATTCGGACCCAAAATTTTTTTTGACACCCCGTCGGCCCAACATGGGTTAATAAATTCCAAAACTGTTAATAGTGTCAACTCAATTCTCATGGAGCATCACGTATACAAAATTTGAAGTCAATTGGTCAAACTGTTTCGAATTTAGAGTAAAGTATTGAAAAAACCTATAAAAAGCTTTTGGGCCGCAATGGGTTAATGGAACTCAACAAAATTTTTTTAAAGCTAAAGCAGAATTTCGTAAAATCGGACAAAATTTGGACCCAAAATTTTTTTTGACCACCCGTCGGCCCTACATGGGTTAACAAATTCCAAAACTGTTAATAGTGTCAACTCAATTCTCAAGGAGAATCACGTATACAAAATTTGAAGTCAATCGGTCAAACCGTTTCGTATTTAGAGTAAAATATTGAAAAAACCTATAATAAGCTGTTGGCCGCAATGGGTTAATGGAACTCAACAAAATTTTTTTGGGGCTTTCTTTTAAACTAAAGCAGAATTTCGTAAAATCGGACAAAATTTGGACCCAAAATTTT
Source organism: Dolichopus griseipennis (assembly GCA_963082915.1). Classification (NCBI taxonomy): domain Eukaryota; kingdom Metazoa; phylum Arthropoda; class Insecta; order Diptera; family Dolichopodidae; genus Dolichopus; species Dolichopus griseipennis. Next base: position 144,781,063 of record OY720441.1, read on the forward strand.
TTTTGACCACCCGTCGGCCCTACATGGGTTAACAAATTCCAAAACTGTCAATAGTATCTACTCAATTCTCAAAGAGCATCACGTATACAAAATTTGAAGTCAATCGGTCAAACCGTTTCGAATTTAGAGTAAAGTATTTAAAAAACCTATAAAAAGCTGTTGGGCCGCAATGGGTTAATGGAACTCAACAAAAATTTTTTTGGGGCTTTCTTTTAAACTAAAGCAGAATTTCGTAAAATCGGACAAAGTTTGGACCCAAAATTTTTTTTGACCACCCGTCGGCCCGACATGGGTTAATAAATTCCAAAACTGTTAATAGTGTCTACTCAATTCTCAAAGAGCATCACGTATACAAAATTTGAAGTCAATCGGTCAAACCGTTTTCATTTTAGAACAAAGAAGTTTAAATACTTGCACCACAGCCCCAACTTGTCGGTCCGTTAAAGCAAAATTTTTGGGCCACGATTTCTTTCCGTACCCAAAAACCCCTATATACAAATTTTCATGAAAATCGGCTGGGTAGTTTAGGAGTCTATTCGCTACATACAAACAAACAAACAAACAAACAAACAAACAAACATACACACAAACATTCCCTTTTATATATATAGATTGATGAAAAATATAACCAGCATTTATCTCAAGGTAAGAAAGTTTAAATTTAATTTTTTTAGTAAAGTTTATAACATGAGTGATAATATGAATAAATATGAAAAGGATTAAATCCGGCTTAGTATTGGGGTTATGTTTTTTATTTAGTAGTTTTTTAGTTTTTAGAAAATTTAATAAAATTAGTATGAAGTGAACAATTAAGATTATTAAAATTAGTTTTAATATAAAAATATGTTTATAATATATGAACTTGTTGTTGTTGTTGTTTGATTTTATAATATGTGAGTTTGTGAAATAGCTAATTGTGAACTTAGATTGATTAACAATAATAGTAAATAATAATTTATATAAAATTAAATCTGGGTTAGTAGGGTTACATTTTTTGTTTAGTAGTTTGTTAGTATTTAGAAGAATTAATAAAATTAGTATGAAGTGATCAATTAAGGTTAATAAAATTAATTGTAATATAAAAAGATGTTTGTGGTATAAGTACTTGTTGTTGTTAGTTTTTATAATATGTGAGTTTGTCGGTTTGCTAAATGTGTACTTAAATTTATTAACAATAATAAAAAATAATAATAATTTATAAAAAGTTAAATCTGGATTAGTAGGGTTATTTTTTTTATTTGTGAAATTGTTAGTGTTTAAAAAATTCAATAAAATTAAAATATTTAATATGTTTAGTATGATAAATATGAAGAATATAATAAAAATGATAAATATGATAAATATGAATTGTTCAAATAAAGTTAATGAATTTTCAATTAATATTATTATTGTTTTTAATGTATGATATATCATTAGTATTTCTAATTTTAAATACCTTTGAAGATTCAGTTTTTCTAATAAAAATGATGTTGTTTTTAATCCATAGGAATTTCCAATTGTTGTTCTTTTTAATTTGCCTGGCTTCATAGTAGAGGTTTGATTGCCGCTGTGTAAGATGGTCTCGAAAAAATATGTTGCGTGTGCCTTCCCCTGTTAAATTAATATCCAAAGTGTATACATTTCCGGCGATTTTTTTGCGGCTCATTAGTTCAGCCTTAACAATACTGGATTTGCATTCCAAAAGGTATAGATTTGTGTTAATTAAATTGTTATTGTTGTTTATTTTAGAAGGAAGTTCTCTAACCGAAGTGATGTCATCCTCAGTTATTTCAGCCGCAATATGTTTACAAATATTAAGTATTGTTTCTTTTGGTTTGCTTAATTTTGGAGGTAAGCCTGCAACAATTATATTATTTTCAATTTCCTTTTGCTGCTTTTCATCAAGTAGTTGCTCAATATAGTGCAGCCTTTTGTTCAATGAATTATTATTATTTTCAGCTTCATTTAATTTAATTTTTATTTCTTTGTTCTCTGTTTGAATATTTTCATTTATTTTTAGAAGATCATCAACTTTATTATTAAAAAATTCAAATTTTTTATTAATAAACTCAAGCGAGCGATGAAAATCTTTTACAGCTGTTATCAGTTGATTTACAACAACAGCCAGAGTGTTTACAGTGCATTCATCTGATGTTAACTGTTTGAGTTCGGAGATATTTTGATCCTTGGCCTCTTTAGAAGGAGTTGAATCATCAATTTTTTTTTTAATTTGTTTTTTTTTCATTTTAAAATGTTAAAATGTTTTTATGTTATAAATTAAATCAATTTTAAAACAATTTCAGAAACATATCAAGTATTATTATTAATATTTATTTACAAAATGAATTCACTTTCAATAAATTAAGATTTTAGCTTTTTATATTATTCATTTATTTTTATCTTTTTTAATTATTAATTATTATTGAAGAGCCGACATGTTGTATATATTGTATTAAAAAATTAAAACTCATATAAATTTAAAAAAAAAAAAAAAATCAATTTGACTTCAGTCTGATAATTTGTGAATTTAGTAAATTTTAATTTAAATTTTTTTTAAATTTTTTTAATATATTTCAATATCAATTTTTAATAAATTTGTAAAGTTTTATAAAACTTTTATTTAGAGCGCAAAAAAAAACACGTCTTCACCATTTGACAGTTTATGACGTTTTTTTTGATAGGCAAAATAAATCACTGACGCAAACCAATCGAAATGAATTATGTACGTTAATTTACAGCTTATTAATTTTACCATTAACTATATTTTAATAATTAGGTATTTGTTAACATATTTTATACATGTAATTTTCAATTAATAAATAAGTACCTATTAATACAAGAATTCTAAACTTAAAAAAATTTAAGTTTTTTTTTATTTTGAAAATAATTTCAGAGTTTTTTTTCAGTATCGATTAGTTGGACTTTAGCAAAACAATTTGTGATATGTATTAAAAATTTCTTTGATTAAACATATTATTTTTGAAAAACAGCAAATTAAAGATATATATTTTAGAAAACATTCGTTTTTTCAACAAAAATTTAATATTATTTGACAAATTATTTCGTTGAATTAACCAAGCCCCTCGTTATACGATGCATTTAATAATGCCAACAATTTATTTAATTTACCAAATGTTTTCCTTGTTTTAATCATTTTGGAATTTGTTATATTATAGAATTAACTATGTCATATCTACTAAAGAATTTGTTGATTGAAAAATAAAGACAAAATAAATTCTTTGTTTTCACTATTTAAATAAGTCAAATCAAGCAATACATTTTAAAAAGTGTAGAGAAAAGTAGCTGATATTAAGAATTACAGGTATTCTAAAACAAAGAATTTAAATTTGGGTAATTAAAGAATAACATCGTATGACCGGATTTCAAAGACAACATTCGTAAAAAATGAACAATGTTTTCTATGATATCAACATATTTGTTTTTTCTGTGATGTGTTTTGTTGGATGTGTTCAATTATTAAAAAATAAAATATTAATGTTTTGTTGAATGTGTTTTATTTTAGAAAATAAAATATCATAAATTATCGTAAGCAGGCCAAAACATATTTTATTAATCTATATATATAAAAGCGAAAGTTTGTTTGTTTGTTTGTTTGTTTGTTTGTTTGTTTGTTTGTATGTAGCGAATAGACTCCTAAACTGAGCAGCCGATTTTCATGAAAATTTGTATATAGGGGTTTTTGGGTACGGAAAGAAATCGTGGCCCAAAAATTTTGCTCTAACGGACCGCCTAGTTGGGGCTGTGGTGCAAGTATTTAAACTTCTTTGTTCTAAAATGAAAACGGTTTGACCGAATGACTTCAAATTTTGTATACGTGATGCTCTTTGAGAATTGAGTAGACAATATTAACAGTTTTGGAATTTGTTAACCCATGTCGGGCCGACGGGTGGTCAAAAAAAATTTTGGGTCCAAATTTTGTCCAATTTTACGAAATTCTGCTTTGGCTTAAAAGAAAGCCTCAAAAAAAATTTTGTTGAGTTCCATTAACCCATTGCGGCCCAACAGCTTTTTATAGGTTTTTTCAATATTTTACTCTATATTCGAAACGGTTTGACCGATTGACTTCAAATTTTTGTATACGTTATTCTCCTTGAGAATTTAGTTGACACTATTAACAGTTTTGGAATTTGTTAACCCATGTCGGGCCGACGGGTGGTCAAAAAAAATTTTGGGTCCAAATTTTGTCCGATTTTACGAAATTCTGCTTTAGCTTTAAAGAAAGCCCCAAAAAAAATTTTGTTGAGTTCCATTAACCCATTGCGGCCCAACAGCTTTTTATAGGTTTTTTCAATACTTTACTCTAAATTCGAAACGGTTTGACCGATTGACTTCAAATTTTGTATACGTGATGCTCTTTGAGAATTGAGTAGATACCATTGACAGTTTTGGAATTTGTTAACCCATGTCGGGCCGACGGGTGGTCAAAAAAAATTTTGGCTCCAAATTTTGTCCGATTTTACAAAATTCTGCTTTGGCTTAAAAGAAAGCCCCAAAAAAATTTTGTTGAGTTCCATTAACCCATTGCGGCCTAAAAGCTTTTTATAGGTTTTTTCAATACTTTACGCTAAATTCAAAACGGTTTGACCAATTGACTTCAAATTTTGTATACGTGATGCTCCTTGAGAATTGAGTTGATACTATTAACAGATTTGGAATTTGTTAACCCATGTCGGCCCGACGGTTGGTCAAAATAATTTTGGAAGCTAATATTGTCAAAATTTGCGAAGTACTGCTTTGGCAAAGAAGAAAGCCACAAAAAAATTTTGTTGAGTGAATTGGAAGCAAATTACGTCCAATTTTGCGCAATACAGCTTTGCCCAAAGAGAAAGTGTAGTTCCGTTAGCCCAGTGGAGCACAGTGGTTTTTAATAGATTTTTGCGTTACTTAACTCTAAATTAGAAACGATTTGACCAGTTTACCTCAAATTTTATATGTGTGAAACAACTTGGAAATGTAGTCTGTTAACAGTCGGTCCTACGATTTCTCAAAAAAATTTTTTTTGAAAGTAAATTACTTCAAAATTTGAAAAGTAGTTTGCACTGCGTTGAATTACAGAAAGTTTCAAAAATTACTAGAATAATCCTAGAAAAATCGTTTTAAAAAGATTGCTTTCATACATTTTAAAATTTACATGTGTAAACCGTGTGTAAGTTTTGTGTTAACTTTTTGCAGTAACATCAACTTCAATTAAACCTCCATTGAGAGGCGCAGCAACGCGCACCGGGTATTAGCTAGTCTAATATATAAAGAAGAAAATTTGTTTGTTTGTTTGTTTGTTTGTTTGTTTGTCCAGGATTCACGTGAAAACCACTGGTCCGATTGTCACAAAATTTTAAAGGAATAATTCTGGCAGCCCGGGGGGTGACATAGGCTATGTCGCATTTTTATAAGTCAACAGGTTGCGGCTCCAGAGCCGTTTTAAGCTTTTTCGTTTTTTTGATGTCGAGTCGAAACGGTTTGACCGATTAACTTGAAATTTTGCACGAATGTTCTTCTTATTAAACGGAATTAATGGTATAAAGTTGGTTGGAATAAATTAACCCCTTTCGGCCCGGCGGGCTTCCAAAAAATTTTGTGTTTCCGATTTGTGTCCAATTTTACAGGGTGGTTTTGCAGTCAAAAAGAGAGGCTGGCACAAATTTTTGTTGGGTTCGGTTAACCCGTTTGGGCACGAGGGCGCAATGAAGCTTTTTCAATGTTTTTGATGTCGAGCCGAAACAGTTTGACCGATTGACTTGAAATTTTGCACAAATCTTCCTCTTAGCAAACGGAATTAGTTGTATAAAGATGGTTCGAAAATATTAACCCATTTCGGCCCGGCGAGCTTCCAAAAAATTATTTGTTTCCGATTTGTGTCCAATTTTACAGGGTGGTTTTGCAGTCGAAAAGAAAGGCTGGCACAAATTTTTGTTGGGTTCGGTTAACACGTTTGGGCACGAGGGCCCAATGAAGCTTTTTCAATGTTTTTGATTTCGAGTCAAAACCGTTTGACAAATTGACTTGAAATTTTGCACAAATGTTCCTCTTAGCAACCGCAATTAGTTGTATAAATTTGGTTGGAATAATTTAACCCATTTCGGCCTGGCGGACTTTCAAAAAATTTTGTGTTTTCGATTTGTGTCCAATTTTACAAGGTGGTTTCGCAGTCGACAATAGAGTCTGGCACAAATTTTTGTTGAGCTCGGTTAACCCGTTTGGGCACGAGGGCGCAAAGAAGCTTTTTCAATGTTTTTGATTTCGAGTCAAAACCGTTTGACAAATTGACTTGAAATTTTGCACAAATGTTCCTCTTAGCAACCGCAATTAGTTGTATAAATTTGGTTGGAATAATTTAACCCATTTCGGCCTGGCGGACTTTCAAAAAATTTTGTGTTTTCGATTTGTGTCCAATTTTACAGGTTGATTTTGCAGTCTAAAGAGAGGCTGCAAAAAGTTTTAGTTAATTCGATTAACTCGTTTTCCACGACGACGCCATGAAGTTTTCTATAAATTTTATTTTCTTATACGATTAAAAGTATTTTATTGAAAATTTTGTACCAACATTTTAATTAAAACCCACATGGTTAATTTGGTTTTGACCTGTTTGTGCGTTTTGAACAAAGATTCAATGAAATTTTCTGTTTTCTTCAAATGAAATCTAAAAATCAAAAAATTCAATTTTGTTATATATAATGCTTAAAAACATAGTATTTTAAAACAGTTTTTCCAAAAAATAAGCCTACATTTCTCTCATCAAATCATAAAAAAACGAGGAAGAGCGTATTACAACTTTCAGGTGAGTACTAAACAAAATATAAGTTGAAAAGCAAATTTTTAAACCTTTTCTAAACCATCGACTATATTTTATTCAAACGTTGGCAATTCAAGAAAACTACTATTGACATAGTATAATGACATAATGGCAAACTTAGTATCCCCATTTGACCAATAGTCATTTTAATTCAGTTAACATTATTCGCCGGGAACCTAACATCCTCAACTCTATCGTCAAGGAGCCCCAAATTGTCAAGAAGCACCATGTATAGAAAAATTAGAGATAATCGTTCAAACTGTTTTTTAAAGTTTTTGTTTCGCAATTGGTTAAAAAAACTCGACAAAACATTTTTTTAACCATTCCCCTAATTCAAAGAAGTTGTACCTACTTTCAGAAATTGGACGTAATTTACTTACAAATTTTTTTTTGAACAATCGTCGGGTCGACAGGGGTTAACAACTTCCAAGTCTGTTAGTAAATTGAACTTCATTTTCAAAGAAGAACACATATACAAAATTTGAAGTTAATCGGTTAAATCATTTCTAATATATACAACAAAGCAACGAAAAAACCTATAAAAAGCTGTTGGGCCACGATGGGTTAACGGAACTCCACAAATATTTTTTTGTGGCTTCATTTATAAGCAAAGTAGTATTTCAAAAAATTGGCTGAAGCTTGCGTTTTTACAATTTGCAAGCTTCCGGGCAACGCCGGGTAAATCTGCTAGTTTTTAATAAAAAAAAAATAAAAAAAAAATTTTTTATGAACTTAAATTTATTTATTAGTTTATGAAAAAATTGATTTCAGTTTTAAAAATCACAGAAGATTTTCTGGGAATTTTAAATAAATAGTAAATCATTTTGGTATTAAAAACTAAGACTATGTTTCACAGGTACAGTTTTGTAGTAAGTCTTCATTAGTTTCAGTTAAAAACTGAAATAATGGCGAAGGCCAAATGTACGCTTTGTTGCGTTGCTTGCTTTTAGCTTTGGAAAGTAAATAAAGCAAGCAATGTTTTAAAGCAATTTCAAAGCCTCCCTCATCTTATCCCTGAAATAAAGCCAAATGAACTGCACCATAGAAATCAAAGCAAATATATTTTTTTTACTTAATTAGGTAGGTATAATAAAAAAATCAAAAAATTTATTTACATTTGATAATACAAAACTCAATTCATAATTCAATTTCATGTCCATAGAAATAGGTACATAATTAAATACGTTGAGTATGTACATTGTAGAATGTTGGCAACATACAAGTATTTCGATTTGAATCTAAACAAAGGTTATGAAACAATATACAGAGCTTAGCAACCTTTTAAAAATATGTCTAATTTAAATTTAAAAATTTAAAATTTAAACAAGTACGTAATGGAAAAAAAAAATTAATTGAAATTAAAAAAAAAAAATTCACCAAGAAGGGATTTGAACTAACGACCCCGAAATTTTATAAAAATTAAAACATTCAAAAGGCAGACTACATAACTTATTATTCATCTTCAAATTTTTAAGAAACAACAAGAAGTTATATAAGTCATTTTTTTTGTGTATCAATTACTAGAATCGAAATATAATCTACGTATTACAAAATGTAACAGTTTCGACTTTATTTAAGAAAATAGTATTGATATACAATATATGTACATGTATAATGAAATTAGAAATAATTCTTATTAGAAAAAGTTTTTCTTTTAATTGACATTCCGTCATTCTGTGACGGGCCAACAGCTAGTATTAATAGATTATGATTGCTTGGAAATTCTTAACAGCTAGTCTTACTTTATTTCTTTTGCGAACTAACTTTAAGAGAGAATTGGACATCCAAGGTTTTAAGCTTGAATCAATTTTTTTCCGCAACAAGACAATACAGCAGCTGTCTAAAATAACTTTAATTTTTCGCAAAATTAAATATACGCTTCTGAAGGATCCTCAAAAGAATAGACATTGGACCAATTTTCCAATAATAATTTACTTCCTAGAAAATTAAAATCTACTTTTTAAAAACTACTGAATTATTATTTTTCCTATCAGCTGCAGATACGCCATTTATAAAAATTTTAAAACGAATCATACAATGATCTGAAAGATCCAAATCTAAAACTTCACAATCACAAGTAACATTATTCTTATAAATAAATAATCTAAACAAGTGTCAGATATTAAACGAGGAGGTTCATCAATTAAACATTGGAGTCCAAAAGATGACAATAACGAAACATATTCAGCGACATCCCTATTATTCGAAAGTAAATCGAAATTAAAATCATCCAGTTCCAGTATAATTAAATTTTTTTTTAATTTCATTTAAAGAAGCAGAAACCAGCTACACCGCCTGATAAATACGAAGAATTGCAATTAGCAGAAAATGCAAAATTCTGAATTTTATAGCTATCAATTTCATTATTATATATCCAAATTTCACTTACAAATATAATATTTGGCCAAGTGTCCAAAGAATTTAAATATGTAAGTGAATAAAATTTTCCTTAAACTTCTAATATTCTGATGCACAATATTCAAATTTGTTGTTAAACACTGCTCTAAATTTACCATAATTTCAAATATACTGTTCTTATTTCAAATCTTTAAGGAGTAAGAATAATGTTAAAAGACAAATAAAATTTATTTTTTTTTTTTAATTTAATTTAATTTTAGCAATAAAACAACTTTGAGAATTATAGATAGATAAGTAAAAAAAAACGATTTAAAATATATTTTATCCAGAAAGCAGTTAGCTCAAAGCAGTTTATTGCAATCTTGTTATCACCATCATTCTTCATAAGAAAAATTTTAAATTTCTTACCCACAAATATTTAAAATTATTTCCTTTTTTAACTAGCTGGGCCATTTTTAATAGAGAATTGAAATAAGATGTTAATGATTCGTTCATGTATATAATATTATTCTTAAATTCAGCCCCAATATTGCAGCTGACAATTTTCTTATTTTAATTTTTTTTTTAATGATATTATTTTTCGTTTGCAAAGAACTAAACTTCACACAAACAACAATTTTGTTCTAAAGTTGTTTACATTATTGGTATTCTTACAACAGTAATCAACATCTTTCTCCAACACCTTAACATCAAGTGTAGTTAAAATGTAGAAAACTATTCTACACCTATGAAATAGGAAAAGGGTTTATTAACTTTGGTATGGTGTTTGTAACCACCTAAAGGAAGCGAGCTAGATATGGAAGTATATATATTTGTGATCAGCGTGACCTCCTGAGTCGACATAGCCATGTCCGTTCATCCGTCCATCCGTAGGCACGATAACCCAAAAACTAATGAAGCTATCTTGATGAAATTTTAACTGTATGTCACTAGGACTTAAAGTACGGTGAGGATTACATATGGAGGAAATTGGCCCATGGGTTCGGATTCTGGACCTTTTAATCGTTCTAAGGGCTAACGAACATATAAAAAAATTAAGGATAACTCAACAACTAATGGCACTACCTCAATGAAATTTGTGCTGTAGACTACTAGTAATGAGACTATGGCGGGGATTGTGCGGTCGAAATCGGACTATGGGTTTGGATCCTAGAACTTTTTGATCGAATTTTGGCCAAACAAGCATAATTCCGAAAACCTTCAAAATTGGTATCATGGAGTCCCTTTTTATTCCCTTAGTGTCCTCAAAATTTGGAACCAACTGGAGTAGTGGGTCGGGGATCATCCACATAGCTTCGAAGACCTTATATCTTCGAAAATAATAAAGATAGTAATATCAATAAAATGAAGAACCTTCAAATTTGGCATGAGGGTGTTCTTCACTATTTCCTACGTGTTTCCTTAATTTATGATCAATTGCGGTGGTTCAGGTAACTCTCTTAGACCTCCCAAGGTTTAAAGGCTTATCATCGAAATTAATAAAAACGGTAATTTATAATTAAGATAGAACGTTCCAATTGTGTACAAGGGTTAACTTGTATTGAAAGTATGACGGGGACTCCATAAGAGAGAATTCGTACCATATTTTCTGGTTCTGGAACCTTTGAAAATTTTAAGGCAAAATTAAATTTAGGGAAAACAAACTTATATCTTAAAAACACCATAATTCAAAAACTAATGATGCAATTTTGATGAAATTTAAATTCTTGGTTTTTAGTAATGAAAGTACCAGGGGAATTGGTTCTGGTTGACTTCGGACAATAAGTTCGCATTCTAGAAACTTTTGATCGAATTGAGGCCTAACGAGTATATTTTCGAAACCAAAGAAGATAGAACCTTAAATTTTGGGCACAGATGTTTCTTCTTATTTGTTTTGTGTACATGAAATATTGGATGAATTTGAATAGCGGTTTGCGTTATCCCATTACTCCCCAGACCTTAAAGCATATATGCGAAATTTTTTTTTTTTTTTATTTATTTATTTATTAGTAAATTCAAAAAAAAGTGCCATGTGCACTTGTGCAGAATTTCACATTTTAAATATTTACAGTCTGTTATCAAACTTGATCAACAAATCAAAATTACATTTTATATAAAATTCTAGTTATTTAAATATTATGATTATAAATATCTTAAAGTATATAATATACAATTTCATGGTATGATTATTATACTACAATAAACATTATAAATATACATATGTATATCCAAATAAGAAAAAAAAAAAAAACAATTAAATACGAAATATGGATTAGTTAGTCATAAGATACTCCTTAAAATGATGTTTAAAATTCAAGATAGAATTTAAATATTTTATTTGAAATGGCATGTTATTGAAATGAAAAATCAAGGTAGATACGAACGTATGCATCGGAATACTTTAAGCTGATAAATTATTTCGATTTCTTGTATTATACAAATGGGTTTCAGATATTTTGGATAGAGTTATGCCAGACTTTATTTTTTTATGTATCAATTTATAAACCAACATACACATTTAAAAAATCATTTTTTCTGGAGAAGAAATTTTTTGCTATAAACCAAATTTGAAGGATTTAACATTGTTAAATTATTATTAAATTTCAAGGCTTTATTTTTAGGTACCTGTACTTCCTGTATTCTATAGGCAGCAGCAAAAGACCAAACGAAGTTTAAATAAGTTAACCGTAAGTGAATGTGGGCAAAGTATATATTGCATAATGTTTGTTTCGATTATCCTTTGCGTAATCTGTATAATGGATATGGGTTTCCCATTTTAGATTTTTATCAATGTAGATCCCGAGATATTTCAACGAATTCAGATTTTCAATAGTTGTATAATTTATTGCTAGTTTGTATAAATTAGAAATATTTTTTTTAACTATTATATATTTTGTTTTCAAAATATTTATTTTAAGTTTATTGATACCAAAATAACCATTGAGTAAGTTCAAGTTCAATTTTTCAACTGAAATATCACTATAAATCAAAACAGCATCATCTGCATACATAGCTAAAGTACCATGTAAGGGAAGATCAAAAACATCATTAATATAAATAATAAATAGAAGTGGACCAAGAATTGATCCCTGGGGAACACCATTCTTTATTTAATGCTTTTTGCTTTTATAATTTCCTATTTGAACATATTGTTGACGGTTAGATAAATAAGTACTAATCATCTTTATCGCTTCATTTGAAAAGTGTGATTTTTTAAGTTTTCTTAATAAAACTTCATGAACTATTGAGTCAAATGCTTTTTGTAGGTCAATACTAATTAAACATGTAACATTATTTTTGGATAACGATGATTGAATCATATTCACAACTTCAACACAAGCAGAGGTTTTATTTGAAGTTAGAACAAACCCGAATTAATTTTTATTAATTAAGCTAAAACTAATACCATGGCTCCATATTTGACTAAAAATAACTTTTTCAAGAAGTTTAGAAATAAGTGGAAGCACTGATATACTTCGATATTTATTTAAATCTATTTTTCATCCCCCTTTATTTCAAGGGTGTAATTCGCGCAATTCTAAGTTTATCAGAAATTGACAATTATTAATACAACTATTGAAAACTTTAGTTACCAGACTAATTTTGCTATTTGAGAGACATTTCAGATCACCTGCAGACATGCAATCATATCCACTTGCAATATTATTTCTAATGGTCTTTAATACTCTAATATCATTGACACAGAGAACGTTTTAAATACTAAAAGATTTTCATCAAATAAAAGATCTAATTCAAAATTATTTTCGTCACACCCTGAATATTTATTTACATTATTATTATTAATTGATACAAATTATTTATTAAAGCATGCAACAATTTCATTTCGTTCATGTATCATGTGCCAATTATAATTAATATTTTTAGGTAAATAATCATTATTATTTTTTATGGACCTGTTAAATAAAGAATAATTTATTATTTGCCATAATTTTTTTGGTCTTTCTAAATTTTGTGTACACTGATCACTTATAAATTACTTCTTTTTTGTTTTCTTTTTATTTTCAAACCGGTTTCTTATCTTTTTAGACTCATTTCTTATGTAAAAATTATCAGGGTATTGTTTTGTTAATTTATATAATATTTCCCTTTCTCTCGATAGACTTCATAATTCACTTGTCATAAATGGTTTTAAGAATTTTAGTTTTTTTGTTTTAGTGTATTGTCGTGAATTAGAATCAATAGTTTTAATCCATTCGCAAATAAATTAATCGTAATTTAAATTTTCGTTCAAAAATTTAAAATTATTAAATTTAAAAATTGATATTTTTTTTTGTCCATGTAAAGCTAAGTTTTATTTTGCTTATCAGAAGACTTATTTACAGTTTTAATTTGTAATAATAAAATGTTATGATAACTTAGTGAATTTTCATTTATAGAAAGTATGTAATCATACATTAAGAGATCAGTGCAAAAATGATCAATAATAATGGAAGAAGTTCTGCCTGTTCTAGTTAAAATTAAAGGTGAAATTGAATTTAAGATTTTAAATCCATTCAAATTTAGTGAATTTGTGTACATTTGAATAAACCTATTTGCATTATCTAAAAGATTCAACTTAAGATCACCAATTAAGAATGAATTTTTAAAACTATGAGTCAATTGATCAATTGTGTTTAAAAAATCTATAATGGAACTAGAGGAACTGGATGATCTATACACCCCAGATATTTTAAATTTCAATTTTGGTATTTCTTCGATTAAAGTATTATTAAATCTATCGAAATTTTTATAAATAATATTACCACAAACATTTTCATGCAAGAAAATACTTACACCATCGCCTCTATTTTGACTTTCACGAAAAGAATGAAAACCTTCAGCAAAAATTTCATCACTACAGAGCAACCAAGTATCACTTATGACTACAACATCCACATTAATATTAAATTGTTCCAGAATTTCCTCAATTTTATCCAACTTTTTTAAATGACATGATTTTAAAGGATTTCGTGTCTAATTAAGTTTTGATTGAAATAATATTCTATATTAAATGTTTCCAAGCATAGTGAAAAAAAAATAAAATAAACTAAAATAATGAAATTAAATGAATTGAAGTATAACAAAAATTAAATTCAAATTGAGAAGAAAAAATAAAAATTTAAAAAATTAAAAAATAAATTATTATACATTAAATATGTATTTCATTTTGTTTAATTTTATTTTGGTTTAATACTTCAGTGTCAGTTAATAGATCTTTTTCTCGTTCATTTGCCAATAGCGTTATTAAAAACGTTTTAAAAAAATTTATAAAGTTAGTAACTTGAAATAAATATAGAAGTTTTAAATTTGCTATAACGGTATTTTTTTTTATTTCCTTTATGTCTCCGAAATAAAAAAAATAAAAGCTTAAAGAAATAAAAATCTTAACTGCGAAATTAATAAAGATAGAAACTCCTAATTTGATACACTATTTCCTATTTCCGTTCTTATTTAACACTTTTATATTTTTAAACGGCTAGGAATTTTATTATAAAGCATATAATGTATTATCTATATATATAAAAGGGAAAGTTTGTTTGTTTATTTGTTTATTCGTTTGTTTGTTTGTTTGTATGTGTCGAATAGACTCCTAAACTGCTCAACCGATTCTCGTGAAAATTAGTATATAGGTGTTTTTGGGTACGGAAAGATATCGTGGGCTAAAAATTTTGACCTAACAGACCGCCAAGTTTGGGCTGTGGTGCAAATATTTAAACTTTTTTGTTCTAAATTGAAAACGGTCTGACCAATTGACTTTAAATTTTGTATACGTGATGCTCCTTGAGAATTCAGTTGGCACTATTTTCTAACAGTTTTGTTATTTGTTAATGTCGGTCCGACGGTTGGTCAAAAAAAATTTTGGGTCCAAATTTTGTCCGATTTTACGAAACACAGCCTTGACCAAAAAGAAAGCCTCAAAATAAATTTTGTTGAGTTCCATTACCCCTTGTGGCCCAACAGCTTTTTACAGGTTTTTTCAATACTTTACACTACATTAAAAGCGGTTCGACCGATTTTCTTTAAATTTTCTATACGTGCTCCTCTGTAAGAATTCAGTTGACGATATTAACAGATTTGGAATTTGTTAATCCATGTCGGGCCGACGGTTGGTCAGAAAAAATGTTGGGTCCAAATTTTGTCCGATTTTACGAAACACTGCTTTGGCTAAAAAGAAAGCCTTAAAAACATTTTGTTGAATTTCAATAACCCATTGCGGCCCAACAGTTTTTTATAGGTTTTTTCAATACTTTACACTAAATTAGAAACGCTTCGACTGATTTTTTTCAAATTTTGTAAACGTGCTCTTCTGTAAAAATTGAGTTAACACTATTAACAGATTTGGAATTTGTTAATCCATGCCGGCCCGACGGTTAGTCAAAAAAATTTTTGAAAGCAAATATTGTCTAATTTTGAGAAATACTACTTTGGGTAAAAAGAAAACCTATAAAAAAAAAAATTTTGATGATCTATGTTAACCAATCGAGGCACAACAGCTTTTTATAAGGTTTTTCGATACTTTACTCTTATTTAGAAACGGTTTGACCGAAATTCTTCAAATTTTGTATAGATGTTCCGTTTTAAGAATGGAGTTAACTCTATTTACCGACTTGGAATTTGTTAACCCATGACGGCCCGACGATTGTCCAAAAAAAAATTTAGAAGCAAATTACGTCCAATTTTAAGCAATACTGCTTTGGGCAAAGAGAAAGTCTAAAAGAATTTTTTGTTGACTTTAAATTAGAAACGTTTTGACCGGTTGACTTCAAATTTTGTATGCCAGAAGCACCTTGAAAATGGAGTTCAGTCAGCAGGCTTTGTGTTTGGTAACACATGTTGGTCCTAAGATTGGTCAACAAAAAATTTTTGGAAGTAAATTACGTCCAATTTTGGAAAGTAGTTAGTACTTCTTTGAATTACAGGAACTTTAAAAAAATACTAGAATAATGCTAGCAAAAACGTTTAAAACATTTTAAAATTAACATTTCCGCCAAGTGTATTTTTTATGTTAACTTTTGCAGTGACATCAACTTAAACTAAACATTCATTGAGAGGTGCAGCAACGCGCACCGGCAAATTATAAATTTTAAATTTAATTATAATTTTATAAATTAAAAACAAAATTTTTTTTTGTTCTTTTAATTTTTATTATATCATATCTATATTTTATTGAATTATTACCATAGGTAATATACAGTGTGTCCGGGACTCAAGTACGCGCACTACACTCAGTGATTGGGGCATTAAAACAAACAAAAAATTGTACTGGAGGGGGTTGTTTATTGTGGACCTTTTTCGAGATATGAGGGATTAAAGATTTAAGGAGACTTTTCATAAAAAAATCAATAACTTTTAAACAGCTTACTGTAGAGAGATAAAAAAAATTCCATTAATTTGTAAAATCATTTTGAGCCTTCATAACTTTGTAAATGTTGAGTATATGGGGATTATTAGTACACTTATTATTAGTAATTAAAGCTGACAACTTAGGGTGACATCGTAAATGTCGTAAAAAAACTTCAACCTGATACAATGTGAAAATAACACAATGTAAAAATTTTTGAACACATTGTGTCGAAAATACAATGTATTTTGTTTACAATTCTGATTGCGTCAAAATGAAATGTCAAAAAATTTAAATTTTTTCTACAGAAACTTTCTTTGAAAAGTATAAATTAATATTAAGACAAGATGGATATTAATTTCGTTAAAAAATTTTTCTTCAATTATTTATTGGACTGTGGTGAAGAAATAAGAGTTTCCATGACCACAAAAATAAAACTTAACTGACAAAAATTCAAATTAAAACTTCAAAATTAAATAACTTTAAATTTTTTTTTGTGTATCCAAAAAATTTTCGATACTCAATTTAACAACACGCGTCGTGAAAATGGGTCGCGAACACAATGTAAAATGAATTTACGATCATGAGACAATGTGAAATTTTTAAGTTTACATTTACGATCATGCGACAATGTATTCACGACGTCGCAAAGACATTTACGATGTCAGGGTTACTCTACAAAATGGATTTTTTTTATCTCTCTACAGTAAGCTGTTCAAAAGTTATTGATTTTTTTATAAAAAGTCTCCTTAAATATTTAATCACTCATATCTCGAAAAAGGTCCACAATACTTGTTTTAAGCAGTATAAAAAAATAAATAAATAAAATAAATAAATTTCATCACCATTATTTTTTATCCCATCAATTTGAGTTGATTATGGTAGCAATATTTTAAAAACTTCAATTAATCCTGATACAAGGTTTGATTTAACAAAAACATCAAGAAATCTGAGATCTAATAACTGATTAGGGAAAAGATAACAGAGTCGAGCTCAACACTTCCAAGAATCAAAGCTGTCGTATCTCTTGTGAAAGAGATCAAATGACCCTTCTCTTGGAATTCTAGGGCGCAATCGAACAGCGGTCTGAAAGTCGAAACATCTTACGCAGCTTATTCAGAAGCTTATTCAAAAAATGTGTAATGAAATTGACCATATATTTCATGTATCTAAGAACGCAGCCAAAGGTTTGGGTTTTCTCAATCGCTGTAAATCATATTTTTTTACCAGCAATAAATCCAATCTCAGCAATAAGCCTAATTGGTGATCCCTTCTTCCAGACTACGTTCACTCCACTTAGCACTCGTCCTAATATTGGAACTTTAACTCTTTTTTATAAATAGCTTGTAGGTATTGACACTTGTTCTATTGAATTAAAATCAACAATGCCTATGTAAGATAAATCAATAACTAGTTAAAATCATTTATTGTAAGAACTGGTAGAATATGGAACATGCTTCCACCGTGTGTGTTCTTTTTAATACAAATATATCATTATACCAGTTAAAACGTTTAATAAAGAATTAATATAAGTTTGTTTTTAACCTATATATCATTTCATATTTAAAAAAGCATTTAACTAAAGTTTTTGTTTGACTATACGGTTGTAGTTTTGTTTTATATCAAAAAATTAATTATTTTTATATTTACCGGTTAGCAGAATTCATTCCATCTTTTACTAAGCCAGTAAACTTTCGCTCTCCAGTTCTTGTATAATCCCCCTAAAAATATACATTTATGTAATTTATGTTAAAAATATTGTTAGTATGTTTTATTAGTTTGTTTACTTTTAATGCATTTGTGCCAGCATATTGTCGGCTTAAAACATCTCCATTATTTGCCCATAAAATCATGAAAGGATTCTTTAGCTGTACTGGAAGAGGTGTGTATGGTGGCGCAAAGCCCAATTTTACTAATTGTGATTCTAATACAGCTTTACCTAAAGCGGTTTGGACTATATTTGTTCTATCTAAACAGTCCATACAGTTTACTCGAAATATTCCTTTTTGATTACAAATAATTCCATGCCCATCACGCCAATGGAAACCCATAGCCCCCGCTTCTGGCCCTAAAGCTTCTACAAGTACTGATATATTATCAAAACGCATTCCTCGGCTGCAAAAAGCAAAACAAAAAGAAAAAAAATATTGAAAATTTTTTACTTAACCTTACCAATACTCATGAAAATCAAATGTAACGTAAATTATTCTATCACTGTTAAATTTCATTATATGATTAACAAATGCATCTCCAATAAGTTTTTCCTTTCCACTTTGTTCAATTAAATTAATAACACAAATATTTTGATAAAGTCGCAAATCTTGATTGAAATGTTTTTCAAAAGCAACTTGAGTTTCATCTTCATCTAAAAAGCAAATAAATATATTTTTCATTTAAATATTTTTTTATTCCAAAACCTTTATTTAATCGTGGCGGAGGTCTATATTTATATCCCGGTTGACTCCAAAAAACAGGAACTGATCCACGAACTTGAGTAAATGACATTTGATGATGTCTAAATGAAAGCACTTGTTCAGTTTCAACGTAGTTAGCGCAATTTCCATTTTCATCAACACCGCGACGGTTATATCTATTAAATAAAGTAAAGTGTTTAGTTCAACTTCATATTATGAAATACCATTAAATAAATAAAAATATAATTGAAACTTTTACAAAAGAAATATTTGTTTTAAGGAACGTTTTCTGTTTTACAAACCTTCATGAACAATAGTATTAATTAACTTAATTTTGAGATTCTTTGCTAAACTGTAAATGTAAATTTATTTTTTGTTAAACTTTAAATGTAAATTTATTAATAAATGAATTGCATTGTTCTATTCAAACGATTTAGTCAATTTTTATAAAGTTTGTCTTCAACCTAAGTTGATCCGCACATTTTTTTAGTACCATAAAATTTATTGTAACAGATTAATTGTAATTTTGTGTATCACGAACGAAACCTCATGATAAAACATAAAATGAATACATTTCAATTTTTAAATAATTTTTTTATAAGTATCTTTTAAAAATATAAAAAACTATTCACTGAGAAAGGAAAAGAATAACAATGTTTATTTTTTACTAATTTAGAAATTTATATTAATCAACGTCACCTCCTTTCGTCCGTATGCACAATAACTCGAGAATTAATGACGTTTTCATTATGAAATTTATATCGTAGTTTACTATCAATGAATATACGTCGAAAATTGCATATGGGCGAGATCGGGCCTTGACTTCGGAATCCGGAAGTATTTGATCGAATTGAGGGCAAACAAGAATAACTCCGAGGTCAATGAAGATAGAACCTTCTAATTTGGTACCAGGGTTTTTTTTTTCATTTGAAACAGGTTTCTAAAATGTGGGATCAATTGGAGTTGTGGTTCAGTACCTTCCACGCACCTGGAAAGAAATACAAAGCATATTTTCAACGTTAATAAAGACGCAAACTTTAAAATTGATATGAGAGTGTTCTGTTTTGTTTCCATTACGTGCCGAAAATTGGGGATTAATTGGAGGGCAGGAGGGGGGTGGGCAGATCCATCATAAGTTTGCTAAGCAAAATTTTGGGAACCTTCCCCATTGAAGGGCAACTAGGTCTTCAAAATTAAAACTTTTATGTTCTTATAAAACAGTAACTTATTCACCAGTGTAAGTTTTTCCAAAATTAAACGTTAACATTGAAGCTCCAACATTATAATTTGCACTTATTAACAGCTTTTCTTGAGTGCATTGGGGTTATATTCTAAGTATTTCACTATTAGTCATATAATTAATAAATTAATGAAATAACTAAATTATATTATAATCATAATATATATTTTTATAAAAATTAATTATAAAATACTCAGTTAGAAACCGTATATAATTTTGAAAATGTGCTTTTTAAAAGCCCTTGGTTGTTTTCCTCACTTGTTTAAAGAAAGATTTCAGTGTAAAATTGCAGTTTTCTTCAAATAAAATCTAAAAATCGAGCGCCGTTTAAAGCTTTTTCGTTTCTTGGATGTCGAGTCAAAACGGTTTGACCGATTGACTTGAAATTTTGCACAAATGTACCTCTTACCAACCAGAATTAGCTGTATAAATTTGGTTGGAATAAATTAATCCATTTCGGTCTGGCGGACTTCCAAAAAAATGTTTGGTTCCAATTTGTGTCCAATTTTACAGCGTGGTTTCGCTGTCAAAAAGAGAATCTGGCACAAATTTTGGTTGAGTTCGGTTAACCCGTTTGGGCGCAAGGGCCCAATGAAGCTTTTTCAATGTTTTTAATGTCGAGTCAAAACGGTTTGACGGATTGACTTGAAATTTTGCACAAATGTTCCTCTTAGCAACGGGAATTAGTTATATAAATCTGGTTGGAATAAATTAACCCATTTCGGCCTGGGGGACTTCCAAAAAATGTTTGGTTCCAATTTGTGTCCAATTTTAGAGCGTGGTTTCGCTGTCGAAAAGAGAATCTGGCACAAATTTTTGTTGAGTTCGGTTAACCCGTTTGGGCGCGAGGGCCCAATGAAGCTTTTTCAATGTTTTTAATGTCGAGTCAAAACGGTTTGACGGATTGACTTGAAATTTTGCACAAATGTTCCTCTTAGCAACGGAAATTAGTTATATAAATTTGGTTGGAATAAATTAACCCATTTCGGCCTGGCGACCTTCCAAAAAATTTTGTGTTTCCGATTTGTGTTCAATTTTACAGATTGATTGTGCAGTCCAAAAGAGAGGTTTCCAAAAAATTTTTAGTTTCTGATTTGTGTCCAATTTTACAGGGTGGTTTCGCAGTCGAAAAGAGAACCTGGCACAAATTTTTGTTGAGTTCGGTCAACCCGTTTGGGCACGAGGGCTCAATGAAGCTTTTTCAATGTTTTTAATGTCGAGTCAAAACGGTTTGACGGGTTGACTTGAAATTTTGAACAAATGTTCCTCTTAGCAATCGGAATTAGATATATAAATTTGGTTGGAATAAATTAACCCATTTCGGCCAGGCGGGCTTCCAAAAAATTTTGTGTTTCCGATTTGTGTCCAATTTTACAGATTGATTTTGCAGTACAAAAGAGAGGCTGCAAAAAGTTTTAGTTAAGTTCGATTGACCCCTTTTCCACGACGACGCCATGAAGTTTTCTATAAACTTTATTTGCTTAAACGATTAAAAGAATATTATTGAAAGTTTTGTATCAGCATTTTAATTAAAACAAAACTAAAGTTAGCAGTCTACTTTCAACAAATAATTGTGAAACCAGAGTTGATCTCATAAAAATATTACAATTGGTCAAAGAGAACTCCTCTGAAAAAAAGTAATAAGAACAAGAAAAAATAATGATTGGATGACTAATGAAATAATAAACCTCATCCAAAAAAGGAATAAATTATTTAAAAACTTAAAGAAAAACCCTAACTCCCCAGAAATTCAAGCCAAATTTAAAAAATTTAAAAATAGTGTCACGAAGGAAATAAAAAGAGAAAAGCAAAATTATTTTAATAATAATATCTACTTAGCTAGGTCGGATCATAGAAAAATGTGGGAAGTGCTAAACAACTGTATACTGAAAAAGTCGTCTAATTGCAGTAAAGTTATCAATGAAATAAATAGCAATGGCATTAAAATATGTGATCATTTCTGTATTGCTAATACTTTTAACACGTATTTTAGTGAAATTGGAAACAAGTTGGCGGTTAATATTATTGATGCAGGAAAATACACAGTAAAAAACACTATTACAGAACGATCTAGTTTTCTAAGAAAAACAAATGAAATAGAAGTATTAAAAATCATTAAGCTGCTAAAAATAGTTCACCAGGAGTTGATGGTATAACAGCATCAAATCTAAGGCATGTGGCAACCATTATTGCACCCAAGCTCGCTTACTTAATAAATAATTTGTTTAACAACGCAAGGATCAGGTATTTATCCTGAATGTCTAAAATCAAGTATGGTTGTGCCAATATACAAATCAGGAGCAACCAATGATGTATCAAATTACAGGCCTATTACTTTAACAAGTTGCTTGGGAAAAATATTTGAAAAAATAATAAATAATAGAATACAGTATTTTATTCAAAAGGTAGTAGGTTTTGATGATAATCAATTTGGATTTCAAAAAGATATTGGAACCGATTCTGCAGTCTTAGCATCAACAAATTCTATAGTAAGTAAATTAGATGCAGGGAACTTTGTATGTTCAGTATTTGTTGATTTAAAAAAAGCATTCGATACAGTTGATCATAAAATCCTGTTAAACAGACTCTATGAAATCGGTATAAGAGGAACAGCTCTGGATCTTCTTAGATCTAATTTGTAAAATAGGAAAATAGCTACAAGAGTTAATGATCTATTGAGTAACCAGTGTACTATAAATATAGTAATAGGTGGATCAGTACTTGGGCCCACTTTGTATCTGCTTTATATCCATAACATTCAATTTGCTAATTTACAAGCTGATTACAAGTTATTTGCGGATGACACATTGCTCATTTACAGTGCTAAAACCAGAAATGAATTAGAAAGAATAATAAATGAGGATTTGTACAAATATATTAATTGGCTTAAAGGCAACAAATTAAGTATAAATGCTGATAAAACTAAATTTATCACATATAAAATGAGAAATAAAGCTGATATAAATCTAAAAATATTGACAAATAATGTGCAAATTGAAAGAGTTGGTATATATAAATACCTTGGTGTAATAATTGATGAAAAACTGAGATGGGAAAATCATATCAATAAAATAGCATCCAAAATTGCGACAATGCTTGGTGCCATTAAAAGATGTGGAGTTAAACTAAACAAGAAAGCAGCCAATAATATATATCATGCTCATATCATGTCACATATTAGGTATAATATATATAACTGGTCCAGTTGCACTACATGGCTGAAAAAAAAGGTCAGGACTTTAATAAACAAAGCAATTAAAAGTTTATACAAGTTTAGCTGGCTGACACCAACAGTAGAAATTAATAAATAAACGGGGTATTTGATGCTTCCGGAAATCATTATTATGGAAAAAGCCAAATTCATTTTTAAACTGGAAAAAGGAATTTACAGGAAGAATGTTAATGATACGAAAAGAAATAGTGTACATAACTATAACACCAGAAGCCTGAACTATTTAAATCATACAAGATCTAGAACGGAGTTATCTCACAGCAGCGGATTATCCTCAGCTATAAAAATCTATAATAAGCTACCAAATGACCTTAAACAGACCTCTAACATCAAACTATTTGTTAAAAATCTGAAGTACCTATTAAAGCGGAATACCTTATAGCTTGATAGCGTTATGCCGAATGAATAATTGTATTAACATATAATAAATATTATATAACTTTAATAAGTATATTTACATAACTTATATACATATATATATATATATATATATATATTAATATATGTTATATACGTATACATGTATATTTTTGCTTGTTTATATTTAGTTTAGTTTAAGGTTAATCTGTGTTATTTTATACCTAAATCAATTGTTTTGTTTATAGCACAGTTAAAGAAAAAAAAAAAAAAGAAAAAAGTATTATATGTTATATAAAAGTAAAACTATAAAAAACAAGTAAAGAAACAATCAGTCGGTGCAACCGACTTAGAAATACCCTACACCTATTTGGTTCAAATTTAATGACATATCCATAAGTCATTTTAACGCCATAAAAGCTGTTATTAATTTGATTGTAAGACATAGCTAACCAAATTAACTTTATAATACTAAAAACATTTTCTAATTACACTATCTCTTAAAAAATATTACAAATTCTTACAAATTTATTTATTTAAAAATATTAAAAAACAAAAAAACTTGTTATAAATGAAAATATAATTATTCCACTTCAATTACAAAATGAAAAAATTCTAGTTATTAAATTTTTTGATAAAAATCTGATCAAAGCATAATATATATAATAATCCAAATTTTTCAAAATTGCAATTATTTTAAATGGCTAGTTAATATACCTAATAGAAAAGCTTATACGCAAAATATGCAATAAATGTATTTCTAAAATACAATTACTAATTTACATCTTTTCATACAATTCATTTAAATATAAAAATAAATTTTACATAAATGCAGCAAGTTCCTTTGAAGAAAGCTGAACCACTACAATTAAGTCTAAATTTCGGGAACACATATGATATGATTTCTATTCTTTGGCTTCGAAATTGTACTCGTTCGGCCTCAAATCGATCAAAAGCTTCTAGAATCCGAACTCATTGACCAAACTCGACCTGAACCAATTCCAATGGTTCTTTTATTACTAGTAACCTAAAGTTTAAATTTCATCAAAAAAGCGGCATTATTTTTTGAGTTATGGTGTTTTTAAGATATATGTTTGTTAGCCCTTGAACTTTTCAAAGGTTGCAGAACCCGAAACCATGGTACGATTTCGCCCATATGCAGTCCCCGTCATACTTTAAATTCTAGTTAACCCTTGTACACAATTGGAACGTTCTATCTTAATTTTAAGTTACTAGTTTTATTAATTTCGATGATAAACTTGTACACATTCGGGGGTCTAAGAAAGGTACAAAATTAGAGGGACACGCAGGAAATAGTAAAGAACAGCCATGTGCCAAATTTGAAGCTTCTACATTTGTTTCAAGTTACTATATTTATTAATTTCGAAAATATGCTTTAAGGTCCTTGGAACTGAGTGGCTGGTCCACACCCAATACTCCAATTGGGCTCAAATTTCAAGGACACTAAGGAAATCGAAAGCGACACCCTGAAACCAAAATTTGGAGGTTCTATCTTCAATGGTTTCGGAATTATGCTAGTTTGGCCTAAATTCGATCAAAAAGTTCTAAGTTCCGAACCCATTGTCCAATCCTCACCGTACGCAATCGCCGCCGTAGTTTCATTACCAATAACTTACAGCACAAATTTCATGAAGATAGCGTAATTAGTTGTTGAGTTATCGTGATTATTTATATATGTTCGTTAGCCCTGAAACCGCTCTAATACTTAATAAAAAAAAATAAGCTCTTAATACTTAAGAGGGTCTAAGAGGGATACTGAACCACCATTTCAATTGATCCCAAATTAGGGGGACATGCAAGGGATAGTAAAGAACACCCTTGTGCCAAATTTGAAGCTTCTACATTTTTTTAAGTTGTTATCTTTATTAATTTTATAGATATGCTTTAAGGTCTTCGGAAATGTGTGGCTGGTCCCCGACCCACTACTCCAATGAGGCCCAAATTTCAAAGACATTAGGAAAATAGTAAGGGACAACCTGATACAAAATTTGGAGGTTCTATCTTCTTTGATTTCGGAATTATGCTCGTTTGGCCTAAATTCGATCAAAAAGTTCTAGGTTCCGAACCCTTGGTCCAATTCCGAACTTACGAAATCCCCGAAGTAGTTTCATTACTAGAAACCTACAGCACAAATTTGGTGAAGAAAGCGTAATTAAATATATTTATTATTTACAAAATATTATTTTATTAGTTATTCCAATAATTTCTTTATTAGACCTTACCCGTAACTTTATGGTCTCATAAATTACAGACGTATATTTTTTATACCCTACACCTTTAGGTAAAGATGAATATTAACTTTGGTATGATGTTCGTAACCACCTGAAGGAAGAGAGCTAGATATGAAGAAGTATATATATATTTGTGATCAGTGTGACCTCCTGAGTCGATATAGCCATGTCAGTCCTTAGGCACGAAAACTCAAAAAATAATGGAGCTATCTTAATGAAATTTAATTTAACTGAGAGTTACTAGGACTGAAAGTACGGCGGGGATTGCATATGGGCGAAATCGGGCCATGGGTTCGGATTTTGGACCTTTCAATAGGTCCAAGGTCTAACGAACATATATAAAAAATAACGATAACTCAACAACTAAAGACGCTATCTTTATCAAAATTGTGCTGTAGGTTACTAGTAATGAAGCTATGGCAGAGATTGCGTACGGTCGGGATTGGACCATGGGTTCGGAACCTACAACTTTTTGATCAAATTTATGCCAAACGAGCATATATCCGAAACCAATGAAGGTAGAACCTCCAAACTTAGTATCAGGGTGTCCTTTCCAATTTACAAAGTGTCCTTGATATTTGGGCTCCTTCGGAGTAGTGAGTTGATGACCAGCCACACATTTCCGAAGGCCTTAAGGCATATCTTCAAAATTAATAAAGATAGCAACTTGAAAAAACGTAGAAGCTTCAAATATGGCACAAGGGTGTTCTTTACTATTTCTTGCGTGTCCCCCTAATTTGGGATCAATTGGAGTGGTGATTCAGTACCTCCCTTAAACCTGCCAAGGTTCAAAAGCTTATAATCGAAATTACTAAAAATAATAAGTTAAAATTAAGATAGAACGTTCCAATTGTGTATAAGGGTTAACTAACATTTAAAATACAGTGAGGACTGCATATGGGCGAAAACAGCCCATGGGTTCAGATTCTGGACCTTTTTTTTTTTTTTTTTTTCTTCTTTATTCAATTCACAATATAATAACAATTCATATTTAATTTAATAATATAAGTATTAATGTATGGGAGTAGTGAGTCGATATACACAATTGGAACGTTCTATCTTAATTCATTATATAAAGTAATAGTAATATTTAAATAACATACACTAAAAAAAAATATTGTTTTTTTTAACGACCCTAGCCTTACCTTTTTGGTCTCGTAATTTTTTTAAAATTAGGTTCAAACGTCAGACAATATCAAGATAAACAAAACAATATGTAGCTTATAGGTTTAGAGATTAAAATCAAATAATTAAAATTAAAATAATTAAAGTTAAAAAAACAAAAAAAAAAAAAATTCTCCATTATCTTTATTTTGCACTAAATTTTATTATTGTTCTCACATTCTTGTGATACTAAAATGAAAGTTTTTATTTTTTTTTTTTTAATTTTAATATATTCAATTATTTTTTATTCGTTAGGTAATTCATTAAAAGATTTTAGACAACTGTACAAACAATTACTTTTTTGCTTATTACTTTTAAAAAGTTGTAAATAAAAATTTGCATTATTCCTAGTGTTGTGACTTACATAGTCAAATAATAAAACATAATTTTATATTAAATAGGAATATTGATATACATTATCAATATTCCTATTTAATATAAATACATTATCAATATTCCTATATAATATAATAATTACATTATTAATAATTTTGTACGCCACTATATATAGTTCTTTTTTACAAATATTAGAGAAGCTTAAATATTGCTCTGTATACAATATTCTTGTTGGAAATCTTGTAGGATAAAAGTGAATTATTTTTACAGCTCTTTTATGAAGGATATCTAGCTTATTTAACGCAAATTGAGTGGATCTACTCCAGAAAAAATTATAAAAATTGCAATTATAGTTTTTTTTATTTTTTTTTTCTTTTTATCTGTTATAAATTATAATTAATGTCTGATGCACTTTTATACAGTGTATAGTAAAAACAAATTATATGTAAGTTTTTCTTATATTTTATTTTTCATATATTTTGATATTATTTTATATATTTTTAACTTATATATATTATTATATATATTATTTTAAATATTTTTAACTTTTTTTATTCGAATGTTATTTTAAATTAATTTTTTAATTTAATTTTATTCGCGCAAAAAACGAGCTCAACCTTCACGTTTGACGTTTGACGTTAATTTCCTTTGACCTTTTAATCCGTCTACTAAGGGCTAACGCACATATAAAAAAAATCACGATAACTCAACAACTAATAACACTATCTTCATCAAATTTATGCTGTAGGCTACTAGTAATTAAACTACTGCGGGACAAAAAAATTACATACAAAAAAAAAATTTAATTTAAATATTAATATTTAAAAAGTAAATATGCTTACAGGGGCCTCGGTGGTGCAGTGGGTAAGCATTTGGCTTATTAACCGAGGGGGTCCGGGTTCGATTCCCGGTCAGGTTATACAATATTTAATTTAAAAAAAAAAAAAAGAAAATTATTGAAAAATAATTTTTCTTTACGAATCCCCATGGTGACCAAATATAATATAAATATACAAATATATATAATATAAACAAAATAAATAATATAGTAGTTATAAATAAATAGAAAGTATTTAATGAGGGGTGCACAACGGGCCGCAAGGCCTAGATGTAAGGGAGACTTGCTTTCCCCCCCTGTCTAAACAACAACAAATATGCTTACAATGAAAAAAAGAAGAACAATTTTATTTATTTTTCTTTTTTTCTTGTTTTGTTACAGGAAAACAACATAATTGTTTTTATCCAATTCAATAAAATTTTACACACATGCAGCAATTACTTCATTTCAGGATTTTTAACTGTACTGCATTTACTGTTGAATGATTTAGTACTCTTGATTAATTATTTCAATTTTAAATAATTTTTAAATCTATTCTCTTAATTTACTTATTTTTTAATGTTTTATGTAATCAAACTCAAAGTTATTTTATTTATTAAAATTTAATTTGTAATAATTAAATATTAATTTGTAATAATATAAATATAAAGTTTATAACACAAAATTGAATAATCAAAATATAAATGTATTTCTAAAATACAATGACAAATTTAGAACTTTTCATATAATTAATTTAAATATAAAATTAAATTTTACAACTTAAGTATCGTACACAATTTCTTAATTATATACTACCTATGGTAATAATTCAATAAAATATTGATATGATTTTATAAAATTAAAAAAAAAAAAATTTCGTCGTTTATTAAAAAAATAATTTGGTTTTTAATTTATAAATATAATACAAGTTGTATTGACAACACTACTTATTCTAGTCCAGAATAAACGTAGCAAAAGTAAAACTAATAAAAAATTAGTCAGTTCTTGCCTGTATTTTAAAACGAAAGGAGTAAAAAATAAACGAATAATAATTAAACTTAAAAGTGTTAGTAATTTCATTTTAATATTAAACAAAGGAACTTAAGCCCCACAAAATTGGTGTCAGAAGTGGGATATAATTATTAAAAACAAGTGCATTTGGGTAATTAATAAATAAATAAATATTGTGTGCATTGAATAATTAATATTATGCTCTCTTTGGAGTTAAAAATTAAACTTTAAACATGAATTAAACTTAAAAACGTAAATTAAGCTACAGTGCAATAATATAAAAAGAGTTTGTGATTAAACTTAAAACTGATTTTAATAAAATAAGTGAATAAAATTAAAACATTAAGTTGACTATTTGAAATCTTAAGAAAACGTATTGATTAGTGCATATATAAAATTTGAATTTAAAATGGCAAATGTAATATGTAATATAGATATGATTCTAGAATTATCTAGAATAGCCGGGCAAACACGAAGGAGTGTATAAAAGAAAATAAAAGAATAAATAACAATAAAAAAAGAAAAAAAAACAACAAATACATACATACTAAGTTTTTTTTTGATCTATTACCTACTGTAAATTTAGAGATCTAAAAAATAACAACGTTAAAGAAAAAAAAAAGAAAAAAGAACGGACGAATGAAACATTTAAAAACATGAAACAGAAGCAAAGAAGAAAAACTATTGTTCAATTTCAAAAGTTTTACAAAATAAAAAAAAGCATTGCGTTTTACATAATTGCTAAAAATTTTCGTTATTTTTTTAATAAGTTATTGGATCGTAGTACTTTATTTACATGTTTTAAAAAAAGAAATTTAAATTAAAAATAAAATTAAATCATAATTGAAAATTTAACCAAATTTAATGTCAAACAATCAAAAACTATTTTGAAAAATAAATCATTAGCGACAAGTGAATCAAAACGTGAATTAATATGTAGAATCTTAGAAAATGAACACAATAATAGTCTAGATAATGATAATAATGAAACAATAACTAATGAAAGCGGCCAAAGTAGGATAAATGAGGACGTGGTTTTAGAAAGTAGAAGAAAAGAAATAACAGAAAAAGAAAAGCAGTTAGAAAAGCGGGATTTTAATAGAGAATGAAAATAGGCTGAATCAACCAATTAGAATTGAACCGCGTGTTACTTATCAGTTAGGACTAAGAGAAATAATTGAAATTTTACCTAATTTTGATCCAGGAAATGAGAACACTTAGGGCGTAACCTAGTGGATTTTTTTTTTTTTTTTTTTTTGCCGACACCTCTACGTGCTAACTGTTCACTGTGATAGGCTAAACAGCCTGACTATATATGTGCATGTCGGAACAGGGGAGATATATGCATATATTAGAACTGATCAAATGAATTCCACATACAATTTAAACATGAGATAGTACTACGCCTTATAACATGTATAAATGTCTTAGATTTTCAATAAATACAGCTCTATTTTTGTTTATATTGTAATAATTTTGTACTTGAGTTATATGGTATTCTATATCAGTGAGTTATATTATTTAATTGAAATATTTGTTTACATTTTATATTTGTTTAAATATTGTTATATTTATTTATTTATTATTAAAGATATATAATTATCAATTATTAATTAACCCATTAATTTGAATTAAAAGGCGAATGATAGCTGAGTCGAGTTGAAAACCAGATAAAAGTTTTTCCACTTTCACTGGGATTCGAACCCGGGGCCTCTCGTATGAAAGTCGGCACCACTGAGCCATTCAGCCGTTAAGGAAGAGTTAATTATAGAAAGTGTGGTGTTCAAGATAAAAGGTCAGACGAAATTATGGTTCGATTCGTTGGATAAAATCCATATTGAATGGAGCGAATTCAGTAAAGAATTATCTCAATTTTTCCAAAGTGAAAAAAATTAATCTGATATTATCAGTTAGGACTATGATGCAAAGTAGAAAGCAACATTTTAATGAATCTACAGAAAATTACAAAATGAGAACAGAATGGGAAAAAATGCACATTTCTCATATAGAGTCATAATCAGATATATAATAAATGGATTGGCTGATGATAATTTGGAGAATTTATTAAAGACAAGTACTTTTAAATCTATTAATGAACTTTTAACTGCTGTAAATTATTTTGGTAATTTTAATTTTAGGCATAGAAAGTATCCTTCGATGGCAACGAAAAACCATACAAAGCATATTGGTAAAAAATATAATTCTGAAGTAGTAAGAAAAGATTATGCTATATCAAAAACATCGGTATGTAATATTTGCAAAAAAAGAGGCCATTTGGCAAATAATTTTTGTTTCAAAACCAATTGCAAAACTAAAAATCGATGTCATAATTGTAAAAAATACGATCATTTTGCCAGAGACTGTACTATAAGTCAAAAAGTAACTAGAGAAGCCAATTTTACCAGAAACAACAATATATATAAAATAAACAAGTTATTTTTGAAAGTAATGTCACTCTAACAGCGTTGATAGATACAGGTTGCACAACCTGAATTAATAAAATTAGCTTCTCAAAAAAAAATAGAACCGTGCAGGCTGAAATTAAGTGGTTTAGCTAATTCAGAAATGGAAACAGAATATAAAACAGAATTAAAATTTAATCTCGATAATAACAGCTACAATGCAGCATTTTATAGAGTTCCTGAAAATGCAATACCATATAAAGTTATCCTGAGTACCGACTTCATCAATAGTGTTTCCAAATTATTGCACCGATCCGAAATGAAAATAACTCCATCAAATGAAAAGTTATTTTTATTAAGCATAACTATACAAGAAAATGAAAAATTAAATATACAAACAGTCAATCAAAATAGTATAAAAAAAATTAATAAATTATATCATGAATATAAAAGAAGTTCAAGAATAGAAATAGAATCACCAATTAAATTAAATTTGTTGTTCACCGATAACAAACCAATATACCTAGACAAACAAATTGTGGAAGATCAAATTAAATTATGATTAAAAGAAGGAATCATAACAGAATCATATGCTAGCCCTATAGTTTTAGCAAAGATAATGAATACAACTAGATGTGCACTCTCATATAAAAATTTTTTTAAAAAATAAAACCCTAATATGGGTCTAATATCATCACACATTCATACACGTTAAAAATTAAAAAAGCTTTAACAGAGTTAAAAATATAAATATGTCACGTGACTGTCAAATAACTATAGTATAAAGATTTAAAGAAGATAATTTGAGAAAGAATTTTTTATTTGCATTTTTTTTTGTAAGCATGTATATGAATGCGATATGTATACATGTATTAAATATTATTGTTGAATAAAGTTTAATAGATTTTTTTTCACTTCATAAAAAGGTTTTTAGATAAAGATTTAAAGAAGATAATTTGAGAAAGAATTTTTTATTTGC
Source organism: Dolichopus griseipennis (assembly GCA_963082915.1). Classification (NCBI taxonomy): domain Eukaryota; kingdom Metazoa; phylum Arthropoda; class Insecta; order Diptera; family Dolichopodidae; genus Dolichopus; species Dolichopus griseipennis. Next base: position 144,813,736 of record OY720441.1, read on the forward strand.
ATTTTTTTTTGTTAGCATGTATATGAATGCGATATGTATACATGTATTAAATATTATTGTTGAATGAAGTTTAATAGATTTTTGTTTTATTCATATGCAAGAAATTTTACATACAAAAAATTTAATTTTTTGCTTTATTAGATTTCTATTTTCTGAATTTAAAAGATCATATACTCATTCGATGGCTCCAAAAAATAACAACGTAAGTCAAGTTTGATATGACGATTAAAATATTTGTCTTAGGTATAAGTAAATTCATATATTTTTTTTTTACTTGTTAATTTTTTATAATTAAATTTCTTATAAATAATATTTTTTTGGTTTTAATTATAGTTACAACGAAACAAAATTAAAACAAGGTAGAATGTAAACCAAAGGTAAGCCTTCTTATATTAGCATTTTTAGGAGAAATAAAGAAAGAAAAATATGCCGTAAAGAACGTCATAAGTCTTGAAGATCCCAGAATAAAATTGTTTTAAATATTTTTCAACGGTTTTTTCAATTTTACATTTAAAATCGCGAATTTTAATTTGTATTCTTAATTTATTCAAAAAAATAACAAAGTTATAATAAAATATATTTCCAATATTTTTGAACTCATTTTTCTTAAAACATCATTTTAGATTTACATCGTTATAATTTGGAGCCATCGATATATTATAATTTCATAAATCGTATTTATTCATTTTTCAAAATTTTTAATAAAAAAATAGAGTCAACAAAGCTTTTATTTTGTTTTTGTTTTTTTTTTTTTTTTTCGTTCTCTAATTTAATATTGAAGAGAGTATAAAGCTTTAAGCTTTTTTTTTTATTTCTTTCTTTTTATTTTAAAGAGCTTGAATTTTAAGGTTTTTGTTTTATATGGACTGTGCACATCTAGTTGTATTCATTATCTTTGGTTTTAGTTAACAAAAAAGAGGAAGGTAAGAGGCTTTGCGTAGACTATCGAGAGCTTAATAAGAAGATTATTAGAGACAGACAGCCAATGCCTTTGATAGAAGATCAGTTAGATAGATTAAGCAAGTATAAATGTTTTTCAATAGTATATTTAAAAAACGGAATGTGGAATAAAACATTCCTTTGGAAAAATCAAATAGGCATTATACTGCTTTTATAACACATAATGAACAGTATGAGTTTACAAGGGATCCGTTTGGTTTTGCAACATTCCCTACAATATTTTTACGCTATCTTCAATATGTATTTAAATAATTAATTGAATTGAAGTTGTGTTTCACTTATATGGACGACATAATTATTCCAGGTATTACAGAACAAGACGCTTTAAATAATTTAGAAAAACATTAAACAGAGCTACTCAGTATAATGTACAAATTAATTGGAAAAAAAGTATTAAATATAAATCATAAATCACCGGATAGAATACTTGGGGTATATTATATTTAACGGAGAAATTAGACCCTCACAAACAAAAACAGAAGCAGTAAAAAATTTGCCAAGAATTGAAACAATTAAACAACTAGAAAGATTTTTTGGGATTGACTAATTATTTTAGAAAATTTGTAAATAATTATTGAATGATAGCAAAACTTTTGAAAGATCTAAGAAAAAAAAACATAGCATTTTTAATAGGTGTAAAAGAAAAATCGACTATTTCAAAAAACTACATTCAATATACTACTGGAGGAAGAAAACATCCGATATTGAACAAAGATATACTAGTTATGAGCTAGAGGTTCTGGCTGTAAAATCAATTAAAAAATTCAAAGTTTATTTGGAAGGCGTTCACTTCAAGGTGGTAACTGACTGTGTGGCTTTTAAGCAATCTATAGATAAAAAAGATACAGTATCGGCACGAGTTAATAAATGGGCAATGATATTGTCTAATTTCAATACGGTAGAACACAGAAGCGGTAATAATATGAAGCATTTTGATTCATTGAGCCGACATACTCTTTTGATTGAAGTGGAGTACCGAATTATTGAAAAGTTAAGCTGATGCAAAAGGATGATGTAGATTTATTAAACATAATAAAGGAATTAGAACACGGTAAAAAAATGTGAAAATACATTATCATTGAGAGATAAAATTTTATATAATGAAATTAACGGGAAGCTACTAATAATAGTACCTAAAATGCTAGAATCGCCGGTTATTAAGTATTCACATGATTTTGGTCATTTTGGAGTAAACAAGATGAATTTATCAAGAGAACCTACTATATAACCAAAATAGAAGATAAATTAAAACAATATAAGGAATCATGTGACAGATGTATGTTGATAGATAAGAAAATAGGAAAACAAGAAGGATCTTTACAATTGAGCAGGAAATGATAAAATCTTTCACAAACCAAAGAACAGAATCACCAAAACGAGCTGCAGATAAAATTAAGAAAGTACAAAAACAAAATAAAGACTACTGTGGTAGAAAACGGAAAAGAGAAGCATATTATAAAATTGGTGATTTAGTAACTATAAAAAAAAACACAGTTTAGTTTTGGTTCCAATCTGGGCAAACATTTTCTACGTCCTTATAAAATATGTGCAAGAACAAGTCAAGAAAGTTAGCGGGAAAGGTAATTCTGAGACAACTGCAACTCCCGATCAAGCGTTGGGAAATATAAAAAATATATTAATGTGTTATATACTGATTGCCAGACAAGAAATATTGTTTTGCTTCATATTTTTAGATACAAATGTTAATGTATGTATTGTCATAAAATTTTTGCTTTAATTTAAGAACTTGAAAATTTTTAATTTGTAGTTTTGTTTAATTTAATGTAGTATGCAAGTATAATAATGGCAGTAAAATGAAATGAGTAAGAATCTAGTAACTGGTAGAAATAAAAAAAAAAAATCTAAAGTGAATAGAAAATAATGAAAAACAGTAATTAAAAATCAATAAAAAAAGCAAGTGATGAAAAAAAACCAAGGATTTTTAAAAAAGTACATTTTCAAAATAAGATAGTGTTTCATACTAAGTATTTTATCGGAATATAATGTTGAAGCTTCAATATTAACGTTACAGGAAATATATACGTTGGTGACTAAGTTACTGCTTACTTATAAAAACAGTAATTTTTTTATTTTAAAGTTCTAATAGCCCTTCAATGGGGAAGGTTGCCAAATCCCTCAAGGACCTAACTTCATCTAGGAATTAATTTGTGAATTCCACAAAAATTTAGAATTTTACTTAGAATTATATTATCTAAGCAAAAATGAGTAAAACTGAGAGATACTTTCTTCAATTTAAGGAATCGCTTTTAAATTAAAGAAAAACCTTAACATATGTTAAAATATAATGTTGGACCTTTAAATTTTGTATATTAATAAAAAAAAAATTGGACAGGTATTCAAGTTACAGGTGCTTAAAAATAGTAAAATTTCAATTTTCGAGCCCTTATAGCTTCTAAACAGGGGACGTGACAAAAATATTTTTGTTAGCGGACTCCTACTGATTTAAGAGGACTTCCCTTCTCTCAAAATTTCAAGACCCTAGCTAGTACCGTTTAGAAGATATGTGTGGTCAAAAATTTTGCAAAAATTGAGTTTTGAATAATTGTAAATTTCAGTACCGTATGGCAATCCTAAACATTTGCCTTCTAAAAGTTTATAAAGTTTATATAACCAGCTATCTTTTGCCGTTTTCAGATTGAAAATACACTCAACAGAACTCTTGTTATAACAATTTAAAAATTGGGCTTTTTCCAAGTTTGGGGGGCTGTAGCTCCGTAACAGCTGGGGCTACAGCAAAAAATTCTTCCACGAATTAACTTTTTTTGTAATATCTACCCGTGGTTACTCTATTTCAAACGGTGTAAAATTTTTCTTTTTTATTTCTATACTCTCTTTCATATATAAATTCTTTACTCTATTTCAAACTATGTAAAATTTTTGTAAACATACGGACGGACAGCGTGAAGCTAAATAGGCACATTTTTACAAAATTTTTTGAAAATGTGCTAAAAAGAGATAAATAAGAAAAAAAAAATAAAGATATATGAAAAGTAAAAAAAAAAAAGGATATAAGTATGATTATAAATTGCTAAATTAAAAATCTATTTATAAACCTGTATACACGCAAATTTTGAACAAGTAGTTGCAAATACTGTTCAATAAAATTACAGTTATGAATACATAAATATAAACGTATTTTAGAAAAGTATGTTTTGAAATATATATGTTTGTAAATAGTCGGATGATTGGTTTCGTCTGTCCGGTTAAACAAAAATTATTAGTATTAAAACAATATATGTTTGTAAATAGTCGGATGATTGGTTTCGTCTGTCAAACTAAATAAAAATTATAACACTAGATATTGACGTTGGGGGGTTTCGTCTGTCCAACTAAGCAAAAAATATCCGTAATGGATGAGTAAAAAACATATAATAAAAACAAAACAATAGAAAAATACATAAAATATATATATAAAAATAATATACATACGCAATCCTAAATCATAAAATATAAGCAAAAACTATCCGTAATGTATATTAGTAAAAAAAAAAAAAAAATAAAAACAAAATATAGAAAAATACATAAAAAATATATATAAAGATAAATATAAAGTTATTATAAAAAAAAAAAAAAAAAGAAACAACATACATTTTAAGGAAAAATGGTTTTGTCTATTACCTAAAATTAGAGTAGAAAAAAAAATTAAATAAGAAAATATATTTTGAATAATAACAATGAGTAAGTCAGTTACTAGATTGATGTGAATAAAAATTAATAAATTATTACGGTAACACTACTTACTCTAGTCCAAAATATACTTACCAAAATTAAAACTAATAAAAAATTAGTAAGTTCTTGTCTGGATTTTAAAACGAAAGGAGTAAAAAATAAAGGAATAATAATTAAACTTAAAAGTGTTAGTAATTTCATTTTAATATTAAACAAAGGAACTTAAGCCCCACATACATAATATGTTTTATAGTAAAATTATTAGCCTTTTAAAAATATAAAAGTCTAAAATAAGAACGGAAATAGGAAATAGTGTATCAAATTTTGCAGTTTCTATCTTTATTAATTTCGAATATATGCTTTAAGGTCTTCAGAACTGTGTTGATGATCCCCGACCCACTACTCCAATTTTAAGGACTCTAAGCACATAGGAAGAGGCACACTGATACCAAATTTGAAGGTTTTATCTTCACTTAAATAAGTTCTACCCCAACATGTAAGCCCGTACTGCAACTTTGAATGAAAAAGCGCATAATACACTATTAGAGCAACTTTATTAGAACTGTATAGGTTAACATTAAAATGCTGCCTAAGAAAATTATTTAGATATTTTTTTAAATAAGCCGTATGTTCATTCCATGACAGTCTATTATTGGTGATAATACCTAGATTTTTAAATATTTTCACATTTTCAATTTTAAAACAATCAGAATGACAAGCTGACTTAATTAAGTTTGAGACTATTGGAGTCTTATTACAATAAGGCGAATGATAATATAGATTCAGGTCTACATAAGGTGAATTTTAAATATTGATTGTATATATTTTGTTTTATTACTAAAAGTTAGTTTATATTTTCCGAACCAGGTTCTGAGAAGCTCTGAACCAAAGTTCATATTTTCACAAATGTCAGAAATATTTTCACAGGTATAAGAAAAAACAGTATCTTCTGCAAAAGCTGTTGGATTTATACATAAAATATAGAATTAATATAAATTAAAAATAAATCGGACCTAGGACAGAACCCTGAGGGACATCACAAGATATTTCAAGAATATAACTTATAGCATTATCTAATTTAACTTTTATATTTCTATTAGAAATGGATGACTTAAGCCAGTCATAAACATATCCTATGTTAAATAATTTTGACAATAACAATTTATGATCAACTTTTGAAAGGATTTTGTAATGTCAATAAACAGAACAGAACATTCTTTATTTTTATTTAATCCATCATAGATTTCAGCACAAAATTTCAGAAGAACCCCTTCAGTTGATTTGCCTTTTAAAAAGCCAAACTGGTTAATACTGAAGAATTGATTTCTATTTAAATAGACTAGCATTCTCTGTTTCATAACTTTTTCAAAAATTTTTGAAAACGAAGACAAAATTGAAACAGGCCTATAATTGTTCACACTTGTAGTATTGCCTGTTTTAAAAAGCGGAAGAACCTCAGCAACTTTTAATTTTACTGGAAATATACCGTTTATTATTCTTTTATTTAAAATAAATGAAAGTATATCAACTATTTGAAAAGATTTTCTTTTAATAGTAGCACTAGATATTCCATCAGAAGTTTTCGAATGAGAATTATCTAAGTGGTTTATAATTATTAATAATTCATGAGAAGAGATCGGTTGTAAGAGAAAGCTACATGCCTGATGAGTATCTTCTTTAGACTTTAGACTAGATTCCATTCTTTTTTTGTGTTACACTTATATCGGTTGAAATTGCGCTAATAATTTCATGTTTAATTTCATTACAAAGGCTAAGATAATATTTATTTAATTGATTGTTGTTTGGATACTTACGACATAGATTTTGATATTTGTTGAGCTTCCTAATTTTGTACAATAATTTATTTGACATCCATGGATAATTTTTTAATTTTATTGTTAGGATATATAATATAACTCACTGATATAGAATACCATATAACTAAAGTACCAAATTATTACAATATAAAACAAAAAATAGAACTGTTATTGAAAATCTAAGACATTTATACATGTTATAAGGCGTAGTACTATCTCATGTTTAAATTGTATGTGGAATTCATTTGATCAGTTCTAATATATGAATATATCTCCCCTGTTCCGACATGCACATATATATATATAGTCAGGCTGTTTAGCCTATCACAGTGAACAGTTAGCACGTAGAAATTTATCAATTGCTTAGCATACATCATTCTCCGCATAATCATCAGACCACATCTCATAGTATTAATTGACGTTTTTGTAAAGAAAATATTAAGCATCATATGATCAGATATTTTAAAATCAGAAATAAATGTAACGAGCGAGTGAGAATTATTTTTATTACATCTATAAAAAATATGGTATATACAAGAAGAGCTTGTAGAAGTATTTCGAGTACGTTCATCAACTAAAGAAATAAAACCATTTGTCTATATTAAGATCTCCCAAAATAATGCAATTCCTTTAATGAAAACATGTAATACTGGAATTTGCATGTAATAATGCAATTGCATGTAATAATGCAATTCTTTAATGAAAACTAGAAAGCAAATTAGAAAGTTCGTTTAAAAAAATTTTTATACAATACTCACGTAGCCTATAAATGCACAGAAAACAGTAAGATACGTCATTAATAAAACATACAACTTTAAGAATATCAGTACTAATAAAATTTCAAAATTTCAAAATTTAAAATTTAAAAAACATCATATTTTATCTCGTTTTTAATAAAAACAGCAACACCACCAGCTGCATACTTATCATAACAATTTGCGTAAAAGTTATAATTAGGTATTGAAGAGCTATTTATTTCTTTCTCAAATATCCAAATTTCCGTAAAAAATAAAATTTCTGGAAAATTATCTAAAGAATATAGTTTAACTAAGCAAGGGTCAAAATTCTTCCTAAGGCTTCTGATATTTTGAAGTATGACATGAAAATTATTGTTTACATTTAACAAATTAAAATCAAAACAATTTCTCGTCGTGGAAAGATCGATGTTTAATAGATCACTCATAACAAAACTATTAATACTTTGCATGATAATTTAGCAAACAAAACTTTTACACCAATTTATAAAAATCATCGAATGATCTAATGTCAATAATCTTACCACCAACAGTAGTAATAAAATTAAAAAAAATAAACGTAGTAAATAGTAAAAATAAAAACGGTAAAAATATTAATAGTAATAATAATATTAACAATAATAATAATAACAATAATAATAATATTAACAAAAGTAATAATAATAATGATAATAAAAATAATAATGTTAATAATAATAGTTCTGAAAGTAGCAATAATATTTCTGACAATAGTAATATGAATACTAATATTAATGTAAATACTATAACTGTTCATCCTAATAATAGCGAAACTGTTAACAATTCAATTAATACTTCTTCAACAGACACAAATAAATGCGTAAACACGAATTTATATACTAAAACTGATTTATTTATTTATTTATTTTTTTTATTTATTTATTTAGTTTAAAACTAATTTAACAATTATCACATTTTGTTTTTATAATCTTTTTTAAATATAAGAAATATTTTCTTAATATACTTAATAATTAATTTTTTATAAACTTCTAATTTCGATTCTATTTTTATTTCATTTGGTAAGGCATTATACATTTTTAATCCATTGTAAAACAATATTTTTTTATTTCTTTCATTTCTTACTACATTAGTACCTCAAATTCAATACCGCAACATTCCAAAACTCGAGTAAATTAAGCCTGAAGTTACACTAGTTTTGTATGGAAAATCCTAAACCGAATCATTTCGTTTTACGCTCTTATTGCTCTCAAAATTAAACAAAACTAAAAATTTAAAACAAAATATTGCGGTGTTGTAATTGTAAAAACAATTAGTTACATCATTTTAACCAATGCAATATTACGACATTTTGATTTATTTCGTTATTATAGTTTAAATTTGTTAAATAATTTAATACAATTCGAAATGTTGCAGTATTTAATTTAAAACTTTAATTGTTTTCGTTAATAAAATTACCAGAAAGCGCATAATGCTAAAGACTTTAGATTAATTTTTTTTAATTCATCCATAATTTAAACCCTTATTTTATTTATTTTAATTAAAAAACTGACAAAATTAATTGTGATATCATTATTTTATTTAAGTACTTAAAAAACAATTTAAAAACATAAATATTTTTTTAATTTTCTTCGTGTGTTTTTAATCCCAAAAAAAAGGAGTGATGAGATCGGGGAATCAATATCGCATTACATAAATTTATTAAATCTTTTTTCTTTAGTCCAGAAATTCCACGAGGTGTGCTATATGCCTTTCCTATGGTTGAAGGCATTTCGTTTTTACTAGTTCTAGTTTTTTTGATAATTTCTATTTCAGAAAATTTTTTATCATTGTAATTAGTTTTATAAAAAATGGTTCCAGGAAATCTTTTATCGGCTTTGAAAACTTTAATGTCTCTCCAGGTTACATTTTGACCATCTTTATTGGTCCTGAATTTATCTCCGCAGGAAGCAGCCAAGTCTTTTAAATCCAAAATATCATCAAAACATAGTTCATTAACAATAAATTTAGAACCTTTTTTTTTAGCATTTTCAAGGATCATTGGCCATTGTGTAGGTGAATAAATTGAATTTCCTTTACAATATCTTTCTTTTTCTTTTTCTATGACAGAATGCATAGAATCACCTTCATTTTGCGTGTGGCCAACAATTAAGAAATTATGTGTAATAGAGGCTACATCAAAGTTTTGGACAATGTACATGTATAAGCAAATCATGTATTTATTTTTCTGCTGACCGCCGCAGTTATCCGTGTAAAAGATAGCATTCTTTCCTAAACATTCTGAAACCAAGAATTTGTAAATGCAAGAGCAAATTTCATTCGCCCCTCTTTTTGCCTGATCTTCGTTCCATAAGAAACAATGGCCTTGATTATTTGCCATATCATAAACGGTTAGGTTGTATGATGCAAATTTTCTGGAATAATGGAAATCAGAAACTTTTCCTTCAGGAGTTGTTAGGACTGCTTGTAAATCATAACATGCTATGATATGGTTTTCCGGATTTTTTATGACAAATTCTTTGTCTAATTCTTTCAAATTTCTAGCGTCGACTACAGCTTTCTTATGTTCCTCAATTTATAATTTTAAATTTTCCTTTTCTTCAGCATTACTATTTTCATAACGTGTACACAAAGAACATTGGTCTTTTTTTGGCGTAAAAAATGCTAAGTTAAAAGACTCATTAAATATTTTTCTGTAGAAGCATAACTTTTGAAAATCAATATTCTTTGTTTTACATCTTTCCACGTAGAGTCTGTACATTTCACAAATATTTAAAGAAGCTGCAAAATATAAAAAGAAAGAAAATGAAAGAAAACAGAAAGTATCTGCAATATAAAAAATAATTATTTGCATTACTCAATTTTTTTTCTAGGATCAAATTGTGTAATATACATAAATAAATGATTTGTTTTACCTGATAAACATTCTCGAGAAGTTTGTTTTCGAAGGTAATGCGACTCAATTTTTGGAAAAGAATTAATATGATCCTTTATTTCTTTAACATGTTCTTCATTGATCTTTTTGTGTTTATCATGTTTTCCCCGTAGATCTATTTGATTGAGATCTGAATTTTCACAAAACTTAGATATAGCAGTAGTAATTGTTCTGGAACCGATATATAAGGTAGACATAAAAAATTTTTTACATACTCTAACTCGACTATTTTCATTATCAAGGTGGTAAGACTGATTCAATCCTATTCTTCTTGATCCTTCACGTACATATCGGTATCTTGAAGTAATTTTGTTTATTCGCTGTGATAAGTAAATTCTTTTTAAAGTAATGTCACCGAGACTCCAGTATTTTTCCAATATTTTTTGACGCTGTTCTAATGATACATTTTCATTGCACTTGAATTTGCAATTCTCTTTACAAGGACTTTTTAATTTACGTTTGGGAATCAGCTTTCCTGTTTTTGTGATATATTCTTGGCCAGAGTTATGTTTAGTTTTTTTAATATTTTTCTTCCAATTATCAAGACGTTTTATTCTTTTTCTACTTTTTTCTACATGAATTTCATTATTAGTTTCTGAAAGGTGAAGCGTATTCTCTATCATGGTAGGAATTATTTCTTGAACAGAATTTTCAAAACCATGACATTCAGTTTCTGTTTCTACTGTTTCAGGACTATTCGGAATATAATCTTTATCTTTTACAAAATCGTCACTATCAAAATTGGCAGTTGATTCTTCTTCAAAATTAAATTCATCTTCGGAATTTTGAAAATTTTGATCTGCCGTTTCAATCACAATACTTTGTTCTAGAATTTGATGTTAGAATAAACAAATTAGTACGATAAGAATAAAGTTTAAAATTGTTAATATAATACCTAGGTACGAACCATCAGTAGAATGTTTAAAAACCATATTTTCTTTATTTTCAGCTTGAACTTGTAATTCATTTTGAGTTGATAAAATTTAATGTATTTAATTGTATTTCATAGAATAAATAAAAATTTTAAATATACCTTCAGTAACTGGATTTGAAACCCAATTTTCTTTATCTTGAATTGGAATTTCATTTTGAGTTTTCGAGGTGTAGTTAAGTTCTGTGATTTTATTTTAAATTAATACGAACTTTATTTTATTTTATATCATAACTAAAGCTAACTTACCTTGATATAATTTACGAGCACCCGCAGTTTTTAAGGGCTCAAATAAGTTTGAATCTACCTCAGGACTACTAGCTATTATATTCTTTTTAAAAGCGCTGCTTTGTTGATTTTTTCTAGCTAAATTTACTAACAATTTTCCTCTAAAATTATCCATTTTTGATTTAGCAAAAGATAGTATTATACTTTTTTATATACTACTTAGTATTTATATTATTTTATTTTATTAACTTCAGTTACATAGGTAATTTACTAAAATTTTATAACTTAACAAGTTTTTCAAACTAGTCACAGTAAAAATCAAATCACCACTAAATATTATTTTACACTTCTCATAACAAAACACCAATAGGCAATAATAAAAATAGTCTGATGTAACTGTAAATAAACCGCTATAACTCAAAATATTAAAGCTTTTTTTTCTGAATTTTTGAAGTGTTATCAATTAAACACAGCAACAAAACAAAATAAATAGCAAACTTTCATTTTATTATACAAGAAAAACAGAGATAAATAAAGATGTTGCAGTATTGCACTAAATTTTTTTGGGTTATTGTTATTTTAATGTAAATACAATACTGAAATAATTTGTGATATTGCAAAGCTTTTTTTTCTTTTGAGAGTAAAAACGCGACATTTTGATTTGCAGCTGTATTTCTTTGAAATTTTAAAGTAACAATATAATATTGGTAAAAGTAATACTGCAACAATTTTTGTTGTCCCATAATTAGAAAACTTTATTTTCAAAATAATGTATATACATCCATATGTTGCAGTATTTTATGAAAAAAAAAACTTAATTTAAAAAATATTCCAAAATTTTGCGGTATAGAATTAACAAAAAAAAACACATAAAAAAAATGTCAAACTTGTGCTCAGAAAATCTTTAGTAAAAATCGTAGTTTTCGAGATATTGCTATGTGGATTGATTTGAAATAAAGAGAAGGATTTTGCGGTTTTGACCATATAATTAACTAAAAAATTCACTATTTTGACTTGTTGCAGTATTGTTTTCAAGGTGCGATCTAATCTAAAATCTAATCTATTTCTTAAATAATAATTATGAACTTCATTTACATACAATAACTTCATTTACATACAATAACTTCATTTACATACAATAACTTTAACTTAGATAATTAGGTAATAAACCATACTTAATTTTAAATACTTGAATTAAAACATTCATTATTACTTTTTGCCTTACGCTTAACCACTTTAATGTATTTAACATATATAATCTAGCTGTATATCTATTAACTTTTAATATAACCCTCATTGATTTATTTTGCAGTTTTTGTAACCTACTCATCATACTTTGGTTTGACATAAACATTATTGAAGAGCAATACTCAAAGTGGGGTTTTATATTAACATTATATAAATTAATTGCACAAGCTAATGTGATATTCTTTCTAATTTTTGAAAAAAATTAAATTTTTTTAGCAATTTTTTTACAAATGTAGTCAATATGCGATTTGAAATTCAAATTATTATCAACAATCACCCCTAAATATTTTATTTCATTAACTATTTCTATATTTTCATTATTAAAAACAACAAGGTTATTATTTAATTTACTATTAATTATCAAACATTTAGTTTTATCAATATTTATTTTTAGTTTGTTCATTTGGAACCATTCATTTAAATTTTGTAAATCTAAGTTTATTTTATTAACGCAATCATTTACATTATCACCTATCTAAATATAATAAAGGACAAACTGCTGCTGCTGACTAGCGTGCTCTATGTTATGTTAAGTGTTATTCACACATGTAACATACTTCTAATTACAAATACTTACATACAAAAGAGAAAGAAAAAATGAAACTGATTAAATGTAAATTATGAACAGATAGAAAAAGAAATGAAAAAGTATAAGAAATCTGTTAGAAGGTAGATACAGAAAATTATAATAAAAACGTATAAAGCTATTTTTTACATTTCAGTATTTATACTTCCATTTTGTTATCACTTACAGAAATAAAACAAACTATTATAATTTTACCTTAAAGTTCTTTAGGTAATGAATTTCCTTTTATTAATTCTGTAGCGCAATAGTAGGAGAAAGAGGAATATAATATATAAAAAGAGAAATTAAAATTATACCTGTCATCCGACAGGCTTTTTTACTAGTTATATATAAAAGAGCATCATCCGCGAAAAGTGCAATTTCATTAAATTTAATGCATTTCTGAATATCGTTGATGTATATTAAGAACAAAAATACTCCAAGAACTGATCCTTGAGGTACTCCAAGCTTTGTGTCTATTACTTCTGAAATGCATTCTTTTACTTTTGTACGTTTCTTTCTATTTTGTAGATACGATTCAAACCATTTTATTTCAGTACCAGTAACACCATACCTTTGAAGTTTTTTTAATAAAATTAATCTATCTATTGTTTCAAAGGCTCTGCGTAGGTCGAGAAATACTGCAACAATTGTCCTTTTATCGTCTACTGCATCCTTCCAATTAGTTATAACCAGATTAAGTAGAGATTCACAACTGTGTCCTCTTCTAAAGCCTGATTGCAATTTAGCGATTAAATTATTTTTTTCAAAATAGTTTTTTAATTGTTCAAAAACAATTTTTTCTAATATTTTTGATTCAATGCAGTTCATTCATATTCACAGGACGAAATTCTTTACAATTTTTTGTTCCAGCTACTTTCGGAATGGGAATTACAACAGTTTCTTTCCAAGTATCAGGGAAAGTACCTGATTTCAACGATTCATTAACAATAGTTAAAAAATTCTCTCCAATTAAATCAAAACATTCAACAAAAAAATTCTTATTCATCATATTAAGATCTCTTTTGTTATTTAATGATTTTATAACTTTTTTTAATTCTTCAATACTAATTAACTGTAATTTAAATTGATAAGAATAGTTGTCAATTATATTACTATATCGCTTAAATGCTATACTACTATTTATTTCACTTATACTATCTACAAAATATTGATTAAATTTTGTAGCAATCTCAGCCTCTTTTGAATATATTTTACTCCCGAAACTAACTTCTTTGATTTCATTCCTTGGTTTTCTTAATATATAACTTTTTAGATAGATAGCCACATAGATTTTTGGTCTCTTGCATTTTCAATTTGATTATTAATAAAACTATTTTTTGTTTCAAAAAGTTTGTTGGAATAAATATTTCTAATATGTTTATACCTATGCCACTCATTTATATTATCTATCAAAATTGCTCTCTGGTATTGTTTAACTTTTTCTATATTCATAATTCTTAGTTCTTCTGTATATCATTGATAACTTACCCTTATGGTTTGCTTTTTACAAATTCTTTTAAAATTGTAGTTAGAGATTTACTAAAAATATCAGCTTTCAAATTATAATTTGTATAATATACTGTTAGCAATTCACTTTGGCATACTTTTGCCCTAAATATATTCTTATTGTATTTAAAATATTTAATGGTTTTTTTAACATCTATAGTATTTTCATTTTGTATACTTATTACTATTGTTTCATGATCACTTATTTTTTTTTTTTTCTTGATTAACAATTGATAAAAATTAATATTATACATTAATGTTACAATTAGAATTTAATTTGACCTTAGCCGAAGCAATCTGGTCGTATAGAATTTTACAATATTAAAGTATAATTTATTAATAGATAATAAGATATAATTATTGTTTTTTTTTTTTTTTTTGTTTGGATCATAAAATATTTAAAATAATTCATATTATAATTAGGAACCAAGATCTAGTTAATATTTTTTTTTATTTTTACTTTATTTTTCTTGACATATTATGTAAACATCAACTATAAGAAATTATTTTATTTTTTTTTTTTTTTTTTTTTTTATTTATTATTATTACTTTATTATTTACTTAAATTGCGATAGTTTTCAAAGATCTTCTTATAATTTTATTTTTGTTTTGTTTTAATAACCTGTTTTGATTTTTTTTCTTTATTATTTTTTAACTCAAGCCCTTGCTAATATAATGTTATGAAAGTACTTAAACAATTGAAATTCCGTTTGTAATACCTAAACTTATTAAGAATATTTTAATTTTATTTTTAAAAACACTATAACTCTGAATTTCCTTCAATTCTATTGGTAAATTATTAAAAGCCTGTAGGCAATTATAAAGACAATTATTCTTTTGCTTGTCAGTTTTAAATAGCGAGAGATAGAAATTGGATTTGTTTCTGGTATTGTAGTTGTGAAAGTCTATGTTTCGATTTAGAATAAAATTATGTTTAATTTTGTTGTTTACTATTTTAAAAGCTAATAAGTAAAGTTCACGCTTGCATATGTTATCAAAAGAAATGTACTTATGTGTGTATAATTGATGTGTAGGGTATCTTAACGGATAACCATGTATAGATTTGATAGCTTTTTTGTGTAAAATATCTAATTTATCGATATAGGATTGTGTCGTTCTACACCATATAGGATTTAAATAACATAAATGTGATGAAATATAGGACGAGAATATTAAGAATAAGACATCTTTACTAAAGAATTTTCTTAGTTTCCTTAAATAAAAATATATGGGGATACTTTCTTGATAACGTGATCGATGTGAGGAGACCATTTTAGTTTATTATCTATAACTAAACCTAAGTAGTTAAAATGCTCGACTATTTCTAAAGATTCTTGTTTATAATTGATGTTGATGTTATTCCAAGTTTTGTTCTGAAATAACAAAATTTTTGTCTTTTTTATATTTAGGGACAGTTTGTTTTTCTGAAGCCATTCCTCAACTATAGATAAGTCAGATAAAATGGCGTTTTTTATCTCGCTTTCGCAGTCCATAGAATATTTTATAACGGCATCGTCTGCGTAAAGTTGTATGCTGCCTTTGAGTGCTAGATGAGTGATATCATCTATATAAATTTTAAATAGGTCAGGTCCCAGAATTGAGCCCTGCGGAACGCCCTTTTTCACATAGATAAAATTACTACAACTATCATTTACGCTTACTTTTTGTTTTCTTTGCATTAAGTAAGTTTCAAAGAAGTGTTTGTCATTATAGCTTAAGTTTAGTTTAAATAATTTAAAAAGTAAAATTTCGTGATCGACACAATCGAAGGCTTTTTGTAGGTCGATAAAGATACACCCAGTGTATTTGCCTTTATCCATACTTCGAGTAACAAAGTCCGTTAATGCGAGACATGCGGCGGTAGTATTTGAATTCTCTTCGAAACCGTACTGATCTTGGTGCAGGATAGCATTATTTCTCAAAAAGGAAGTAAGGCGTTTTTTAATAATTTTTTCAAAAATTTTCGAAAAAGTGCTCAAGACTGATATTGGTCGATAATTAGTTGCATTGGTGACATTTCCACCTTTATAAATAGGTGTTACAACCGCAGACTTGAGCGAATTTGGAAAAGTTGAAGTGAGAAACGACTTATTAATATTCTCTATTAAAATTGGACAAAGTTGGGTCGAGAACTTTTGTACAAATTTTGCAGAGATACAATCGTACCCTGTCGCTGACGAAGTTTTAAGAGAATCAATTGCTTCTTTTACCTCCGTTAAATTTGTTGGGTTTAGTTGAAGAGGAGAAAATATGTTCCTACTAAACTTCCCCAAATATTCCTCATCAATCGGACTTGAGTCAATGTCAAGAGTATCGGTAACGTTGACAAAAAATGTATTTAATAAGTCACTTATTTGGTGTTGATTTTCTATAACCTTATTATTATCTGTTAAAGTTTTTATCTGACTACCGGTTTTCAAATTACTTTTGTTGTACATTATTTGTTTATACAAGTTCCACAGTTTCCTCCCATCACTAGGATCCTTGGAGATAATTGAATTACAATAATTCGTTTTAACTGGTTGTCCACCATTACCTTGACATTATATTTGTCTATATACACGCATGGTGATACATGTTGGTTGTCACACTACCTGTTTAAACCCATTATCATGAATTATACCTTCTAAAAAATTTTTTGTATTACTGTTCATTAGCCAATTTACGTTAAAGTCTCCCATAATAATAGTTTTTTCTGTTTTTTCTCCAATATCTTCTATCCATTTTGAAAAATTCAGATAAAAATCTGAATTGATATTTATATATTTTGGAGATCTGTATTAGAGATCTGCACAAATATATTCCTTTATAAAAATTATCAAATGTATTTAAATACTGTATTCTAATTCTATCCATTCGTTCAAAACGATTTAAATAGTGTGTATACTCAAACTACAACTTAACTATATTTATTCTATTCGTTGTATTTCAAATACAAATATTGAAAAGCTTTTTTTTTTAACAAATACTTTGATGTTTTGAAAATCAAATTTGAATACTTCAAAACATTTTAAAATATACCAAGTATACCGAGTACTCTAAATATAATGACAAAGAAAAAGAAAAAAAAAAAACAAAAAGAAGATAAAAAAACAAACAAAGCAGTGATAAAACAAACAAAGCTACATATTACTCATCGATATAATACATACTGGTTATACGTAGTACATATTAAAATTTTTTTTATTATATTTGGTGTACTCGGTATATTAAAACAAATACTATAAATATTTTTATTATATTTGGTGTACTCGGTATATAAATACAAATAGTATAAATATTCTATTTTCGGGTACACATAATAAATCAAATACATATTCATCCTATTCTACAATAATTTTGTATTTCATTTACTCTATTCTATAATCATTTGTAATGAATGCATTTGGTTTGAAAGCTTTCAAAACGGAATATGAAAAGTTTTACTTATTATAGAATGATTTGAAAGCGATTTTGAGTACAATTGTGCAGATATCTAATCTGTATACCACCACTACATTAATATATCGATTTTGTTTATATATTTTTACATTTATCCCCCACTAATTCAATGCTGAGCTAAAGTAGCTTATTATCTCATAATTGCAACATTTTTTTAAATAAATTAGTATACCACCCATATGTTTTGAAGTTGAATCTACTCTTATAATATTATAATTCTCTATATAAATTAAACTATCATCATCATCCTTCGTTAAATGAGTTTCAGTTTATGAAATAAAATCGTATTTTTTAGGAATAAGTACCGATTCTATTTGTGCAAAATTATTTATCGTACCTTGTATATTAAGACAAACACCTTCAACCTTCTTTAATTGTTAATATGCTGTTTTACTTCTTGCAACATTTAATTTTTTTACATAACTAGGACATGATACACTTCTGGAGTCGTGTTCCACATTCAAGTCTGTAAGACCTAATTTAATCTTAGCTCTTATACAATTTACACATTTTTGAACAGCTTCCTGACATTCATTTGATTTATGATCAGTTTCACCACATTTAAAACAACAAATTCCATTTTTACAATCTGTAGCCTTATGATTAAAACCATAACAATTAAAGCACCTTAAAATTTGTTAATGTTCATACAACGATCCCATTCAATATTAATTTTTCCAATTTCCATAATTTTTTTAAATGCATTTCCATCCATTTCAACTATTGCATTAAAATAATATTTTTGATTTTTTTGAGCCTTATATATCTTTAAACATTTCACCTCACTAAATTCTATACTATTTTGCTTCTTTATTACATCCACAACTAGTTCTTTAGATATTTCTTCACTCATTCCCACAATTAATATCTTGGGATTTATTTCCTTAGTTACATGAATTTCATAATTTTTACCTAATTTTTCTTTTATTGCATCTTCTACTATTTTAACAGATTCTTTATTTTTACAAGTAATAGCAATTGTACCATCATTTTTTAATTCTTTTAATTTTTCGATTTCTACTTGCAATGTTGAGGGAATAATTTTTGATTTTATTTCATTTTTTGTTACATCAATTTTTTGTTTATTATCTTTTGGTTTCGCAATTATTGGTAATTTCAACATATCAGCATAACTTGTTGATTGTAAATTTTTTTTTAAATTGTTTTTTTTATTATCTTCTAATTTTTTAATTTCTTTTGATATAAATACTTTATGTTCACCGAATGCCTTATTTATATCAACATTACCATCTTTTATGTTTTTATTATTTTCACTCATTATTTCTCTCATTTCTTTTAATTCTAATGATAATTTTAAAGCAGTTTTGTTAATGTTTTGTAAACCATTTTTTGAGCATAAATCACAACTATACTTTATATTTTTATTTGTATTTATTAAATGAATTACACTATTATCCAACTTAGCACATTTTATATGTATAGCTTTACTACACCCATATACACATATTATATAGCTCTCATTATTCTTAATTGGTTTATTACAGCTTTCTAATAAGCAAATAACACTCATCTTGGTTTTTTTTTAATATTTGCTATTTTCACTCAATAGAAAAATTTTGAGTAATTATTGCCAAAAAAAATTACAAAAAGAAAATAATTTGCATTTGCATTTTTTACAATAAAGAACTTTTTATATTGATATTTTATAATTTATTCAGTTTGACAATTAAAAAAGAAAAAATTTGAAGTGATCTTTATATTTCTTTATCACTTAAAAAAGTTATTTTTCACAATTATCTTCTGTTAATATATTTTAATTTATTTTTTGAAGTTTATTATTTTCACTCAAGAGAAAAAAATTTTGAGTACTCAATGTCAAATAAATTACAAAAAGAAAAAATTTGCATTTGCATTTTTGCAATAAAATGTTTTTTATAATGCAGTTTTATAATTTATTCAGTTTGATTGACCAAATTTTTAATTTAAAAAATTGTTCTTTATAGTTCTTTATCACTTAAAAAATAGAATTCCACAATTAACTTCTGTTTATATATTTTTAATTATTTTTTAAAGTTTTAACTAAAATTTCTCATCCACCCACGATATTTTAAATCACTCTATCAAATCACTAATTATTAAATCACTAATTCAAATTCTATTGCAGTTAGGGAACCTCCTCCTTCTTTTTTGACTTCTCCAAACAATCCTTCTATTTCCAAATTCATAAATTTTGTTCGAGGTGAAACTGCCAACAACGATTATACAATGGCTCTTTCTAGGCCTAGAGATGATAAAGTTTATAACATGGTCAGATTATATGTTTGATGATGAATATAATAAAGTATTGGAAGGTAAGACCAGAACAAGTATAAAAGTTTTAATTGATAACGAAGGTTTACCAATCGGATACAAAGAATTATATAAATTATATATTAAAATTCATGAAACTAAAGGCATACCTTCCAAAGATTTTTACAATCACTTACAGGTTTCAAATGATAATTTTAATAAAATTTTTCATGCTAAAAAATAATTTTAACAAGATCTCTACATCTTTGTTTGATCCTACAATTTTGACAAATTTATCATTATATTATCAAAATTTCAGAGGTCTTAAAACAAAAACAAGACACGTCCTACTTAACTCAATAAAGTTAAATTTGACGTATTTGCGTTAACTGAAATTTGGCTTAATTCTTTTATTAACAATCTTGAGCTTTTTGATAGCTCATACTCTGTTTTTAGAAAAGACAGATAATCTCAACTCAATGTATCTAATTGTTACATTCCTAAAGTGGAGGAGTATTGATAGCCGTTAAAAACTCTTTTAATGCACATTAAATTCCTGTTTCTAATGCGGACTGTCTTGAAATAATAGGTGTGAATATAAAATTTTCAATATTGTAAATATTGTTAACACATAATAGATAATAGATTCGATTTGCTGTAATTTTGATCCTAATGATGAGTTAATTCTATGTGGAGATTTCAATTTTCCTAATATAACTTGGGTCAATCATGACGAAGAATCTTTTTGATTCCTGATTCTTCAGTGAGTGAACTTGATTTATTGATGGCAAGGCAATTTATTGATGGTTTAAATACCAACAATTTACAACAGGTTTCCCACTGTCGCAATTCTAAAGATAAACAATTGGACCTAATATTTACTTTTGATTGGAATAATATTATTTTCTGTGAATCGATGTTACCACTTGTGGCGTTGGACTCCTATCACATTGATAGGATTGTGGCAATACAAAAAAATTTTCTTAGATTTGCCTCCCATTATCTATATGAACAAAGGCTAAAATGAATTGACTTGTGTACATTAAATTTTCGTCGAGTGGTTTCTGATGTCATCTTTATTACAGAATTTGTCAAGGGTAACGTTAAATTTACTTTAATTTCTAATAAATTTATTATTAGAAATCTTCAACGCCTTCGCTCTTACAATTTATTTAAAACAAATAATCATAGGACTAATTATGGAAAATTTGAACCTTTTAATAGAATGCTTATTATAGGTAACAAACACAAACTTAATATTGACTTTACACTTTCAAAACATTCTGAATTTTTAAATGTAAATTTTAATTGTTACTTGTAGACTTTTTGTTAACTGTAATACAAACAGTTCAGTTCAAACAAATCAGCTTTTTTCATCCTAATAGATGAATTTACGAACCATAAATACTTATATTCATTATCTAAAAATAACTCATCTACAAATTTGGTAAAACTGTGGTTTATGAAAATATTATTATTAATCGTATTACCAAATGCTTCATATTTTAGTTTGCTACTATCCGCTGCTTTTGCTTTCATTATTTTATATTTCACATTATTATTTGATAATTGTAAACAGATGAAATTTTTTTTTTATTGTTATTTTTGATTTCAACATTCTTCACGTAACATTTTTCTTTTTCGTTGTCATTTACATCTAAATGCAAACAATTTTTTAATACTTTTTTTGTTATTGTAAATGCATTCTCCTTATTTTCGTTAGATATATTTTTATTAATTTTTTTATTTATTTATTTTATTTATTTAGTTAATATAACTACTTTATAATTAAATAATTTCAAAATTCCTTCATTACAATTATTATTACATAAACTTATTTCTTGCATATTCCACAATTTTGTTTTTAAATATATTTGTATTTATTTTATTACTTAATTTGAAAGGTAATTCATGGAAAAATTTTAAACTATTATACATCAGCATATTTTTAGTCTTTTTATTTCTAAATAGATTTAATCTAAAAAAATTTACATTTCTTAAACTATAATCATGAATATCTGATACATAAACTAAACGCTCACCTAAATAATTTGGATATTTACCCATTTTCATCTTGTGGATTATAACTAACACTTTCATTAAAATTCTTTGATTGACGCTTAGCCATTTTAAAGTATTTAACACAAAATCACTTGATGTGAATCTATTTGCTTTGAGAATTATTCTCATAGCCCTATTCTGTAGCCTTTGCAGTCTAATTTTATTAATATTACTCATCATAAATAAAATGGTTGAGCAATATTCAAAATGCGATTTAATAATTGTATTATAAATTGTAATTGCACTTGTAAAACTTAAACTCTTTCTTATTTTTGAAAAAAAATAAATCTTTTTTGAAATTTTACTACAAATGTAATCGATATGTTTTTTAAAATCTAGCTTATTATCGAATACAACACCTTAATATTTTATTTCATCTACTTTTTTAATTATTTCATTTTCTATTTTAATATTGTCAATTGAATTTTCATTAATAAACATACATTTGGTTTTTTCACTATTTAAACAAAGTTTATTCATTCTAAACCACATACTTAAACTACCTAAATCATAATTAATGTTTTGTATACCTTCTTCCACTGTATCGGCAACAGAATAAAGCAAAGCATCATCTGCGAATAAAATAATATTTGATAATACCACTCGTTCTATATCATTAACATTTATTAGAAATAGTAGCACACCAAGAATAGAGCCTTGCGCCACACCTTACAAAACATCAACAGCATGTAATAAAATATCATTAAATTTAGTTGTTTGCTTCCTATTAGATAGATAAGAATGAAACAACTCCATTTCTACTTCCTTTATACCATAGCTTTCTAATTTTATTAATAACAAATTTCTGTCAACCGTTTCGAATGCTCTTCTTAAGTCCAAAAATACAGCCAATATGAACTTGTTTTCATGCACCGATATTTTCCAATACTGATATTTTTCATAAACTTGATATGTAATTATCAAGTTTAACAGAGATTCACAACTATGATCTTTTCTGAATCCCGATTGATATTTAGCTATGAAGTTATATCTTTCCATATAATACAGCAACTGGTCATAGACTATTTTCTCAAAAATGTTTGCCTCCAATGTAATTATATTATCCGGTCTAAATTCTGTAACCTTGTTAGTACCTTTCTACTACCGCTTCTTTCCATATCTCAGGAAACAGTCCACCCTGCAATGAGCTGTTTACAATTGACACAAAGTTGTTACCAATAAACTCTAGGTTATCCAGTATAATCTGTTTATTTACGAAGTAAAAGTCTTTTTAGCACATTTTCAAAAAATTTTGTAAAAATGTGCCTATATAGTTTCACTCTGTCCGTCCGTCCGTCCGTCTGTCTGTCCGTATGTTTACAAAAACTTTTACATCGTTTGAAATAGAGAAAAGAAATTTTAACCACGAGTAGGTATTACACAAAAAATAATTTCGTAGAAGAATTTTTTTCTGTAGCCCCTCCTGTTACGGAGCTGCAGCCCCCCAAAGTTGGGAAAAGCCCTATATTCAAATTGTTATAACAAGAGTTCTATTAAGTGTATTTTTAATCTGAAAACGGCAAAAAATAGCTGGTGTTATAAACTTTATAAATTTTTAAAAGACAAATGTTTAGGGTTGCCATACGGTACTAAAATTTACCATTATGCAAAACTCAATTTTTGCAAAATTGTTGGCCCTACATATCTTCTAAACGGGCTAAGCTACGGTCTTCAAATTTTGGGAGTAGTTAGATCCTTAGAAATAAGTAGTAGTCGGTTAACAAATTTTTTTTGTCACGTCCCCTGTATTGCAGCTATAAGGCCCCGAAAAATGAAATTTTACTATTTTTAAACACCTGTAACTTGAATACCTGTTCAAATTTTTTTTTTGTGATTTACAAAATATAAAGCTCTTTAATTATATTTCAACATGTGTCAAAGGTTTTTCTTAATTTTGAAGAGTGGCGAAGCTGCAGCCCCCGCAAATTCCAAAAAAGCCCTATATTTAAATTAGTATAATAAGAGTTCTGTTAGGTTTATTTTCAATCGAACAACGGTAGAAGACAGCTGCTTTTATAGGCCTTACAAATATATGGCGTAGTAATGTATAGGGTTGCCATACGGTACTAAAATTTACCATTATGCAAAACTCAATTTTTGCAATATTTTTGGCCCCACATATCTTCTAAACGGGCTAATCAAGGTTCTTGAAATTTTGGGAGTAGTTAGATCTTTAGAAATAAGTAGAAGTCGGTTAACAAAATTTTTTTGTCACGTCCCCTGTTTAGCAGCTATAAGGGTTCGAAAATTGAAATTTTGCTATTTTTGAACACCTGTAACTTGAATACGTGTTGAAATTTTTTTTTATTAATATACAAAATTTGATGGTCAAACATTATACCTTAACATATGTTAAAAGATTTTCTTAAATTTGGAAGCGGTTCTATATATTGAAGAAAGTGTCTCTCAGTTTTAACCAGTTTTGTTTAAACAGTAAAATTCTAAGTAAAATTCCAAATTTTGGTATGATTTACAATTTAATTCCTTGAACCTAAAAAAGTTTGGAGAAGGGGAGTAGTGAGTATTAGATCCTTGATAAATTGGGCAAGCTTCCCCATAGAGGAGCTATTAGGACTTAAAAATTAAAAAAATTACTGTTTCTACAAGTAGTAACTTAGTCACCAACTTATATATTTCTTAAATTAAACGTTAACATTGAAGCTTCAACATTATATTCCGATAAAATACTCAGTATGAAACACTATATTATTTTGAAAATGTGCTTTTTTAAAAACCCTTGGTTTTTTTCATCACTTGTTTATTATTCATTTTATTTAAGATATTTTTAAATTGATTTATATTTATAGATTTATATTAAAAAGGATTAATGTTATTATTTTCAATTATATTTATAAATTGTACTAATTTTATATTATTATTTATACCATTTATACTTTCAACAAAAAAATTATTAAATTTATTAGCAATCTTTTTAGGTTCAATTATTTTTTCATTATTAAAAATTACTTCATTAATGACATGTGGATTTTTTTTAAGAACATACTTTTTTTTATTTCTTCACATTACAGTTTGATCACTAGTTTGAATTTTATTACTGATATAAGCATTTTTTGTTTTAGTTAAGGCGCTTTTATATAAATTTCTAATATGCTTATAATTAAGCCAATCACTATTATTATTAGTTAATTTTGCTTTAGTGTACTTTCAATAACCTTAGTTTATTTGTATACCAATTAATTTGATTTTGTTTAATATCTTTTACTACCACAAAGTCTTTCACTATATTATGTAAATTATTACTAAATATTTGCTTCACTATTACAATCTACAAAGTAAGTTGTTGCAATATGATTAAAAATTATTCGATTTCTAAATAAATTTTGTTATATTTCAAAAATTTTATTTTAAAAAATGTCTTTTTACATTATTATCGTCTTTTATTATTATTTTCACTGTTTCATGATCAGAGATTTTAAGCTTTTCCTCTATTTGTATCTCAATCTTATTAATCTTATTAGTTAAAACCCAATCAATTAACGATTTACTCTTTTTTGATATTCTTGTGTATTCACTAACTACTTGTTTGAACGCATTATCAACTAATATTTGGCTAGCTTTATTTTTAATACTATTTTCCGTTTTCCAATCCACATTAAAATCCCCCATTATTAAAACATTATCCTTTTCAAATAGTTCATCCATTAGATTATTCAGGTGACAAAAAAATCTGCTTCTATGTTCAGGTATTTTGGTGCTCTATATAATACACAGAGGTAAAATATTCTATTATCATGATATGTTTTCAAAACCAATACCCATAATTCATTATTTATAGTAATTCTCTTAATAACCTCAACATTCCAATAATCTCGTATATAAAATACTATACTCCCAGTGTGTCTTGAATTACTATCCGTTCTTAATAAACTATATCCATCGATTTGTAATAGAGAATCCCCATCATCATCAATTAAATGCGTTTCTCTTAAACACACAAACTCACACTTATTAATTTTTAGCACCTCCAGTTGATCAAAGTTATTTCTTAGCCCTTGGATATTTAACGATAAACACACAATTTCATTTAATTGCTAGTAAAAAATTCTATTCGATTCTTGTTTCAATTTTCTTTGGTACACCTTGCAGTCGGAACTCGGAGGTAAATGGAAAGTGTTGCAATCATCATCAATTAAATTTAATTTTTTTTTTAATTTTAAACAATTAATGCATTGATTTTTTTTTACATTTTTAACACAATCTAATTTGCTCTTTCACCACACTTATGGCAACGCTGCTCTTCCTCTTTACACCTATTACTTGTATGATTACGACACTTATATAGTGAGACACTTATAGTACCTTAAAATCCTTTTTTTTTCATATACTGGACATATATTCCATCCCACTCTCATTTTTCTTAAAGTTATAATTTTTTTAAATGACTCTCCATCAAATTCTAAAATAGTGTTATATACTTTCCTATTATTAAATGATGGTTATGTTTTCAAACATTTAATGGTTAAACAATCTATAATATTTTGATTTTTAATTGCATTAATAATTTTTTCGTCGCTTAACTTTTCGTCCATCCCACTTATTAAAATTTTTGGATTATGTAACTTTGGTACTAACAGATCATAATTATCGCTCATTCTTGCTTGTATTTCACTCTCAAGTTTTTTTTACCGATTCTCTATTTGAGCAGCATATTGAAATTGAACCGTTATTTCTCTCATATACTCTATTAATTTCTACCGATAAATTACATACGTCAATATTTTTTTTTAAATCAGATTTAGTTTTTTTTTTAAATCAGAATTTGCTTACTTCCTTTGCCTTGTACACTTTGTTTTGGTTTAGTAATTACGGGAAATTTTAATTTTTTTGCATAGGTAATTTTTTTAATATGTGATTCTGCTTCACTATTGGCTTTAAGTTCTTTTTTTAATTTCGTTATTACAAGTATTTTTTTTTTCAAATTTTGTTTAATTTTTTTCTTTAAGTTCTTTCACCATACTTGAAATTTTTTGCATTTCACTATTACAAGAATTTTTAATCTCAGTTACATTCTTTTCACTCGCACTTTGTGTATTTATCATATAATTTAGCCTTTCCTTATATCTTAATTCTATCGCCTCTAATAATTTTTTAATTTCAAATTCCTTTTTTTTGTAAAGAAATTTCAAATTCATTTTTATATTCTTTAAGTTGAAAATTATTCATTTTAACCTTATCTTGAATATCTTTAAGCACTGGATCAACGTTTTGTATATAAACAAAGCAATCATCACAAATAAATTTAATCATTGTATTAGTGTCCATTAAGGTATCAATTAAATTACTTGCACTCTGATCTAAACCACTACATTTCACTCCTGAGTGAAAAATTTTGCCACATACACCCATGCAACTTCTACCCGATTCTCCTCTAATTGTACCTCTACACTTATTGCACTCTTCTGGCATGTAGTATATGCTATACACACCATTAAATATAATATAATTATATTGTTTTCAATGAGTAATTTTAAATTAAGTCTATAATTAAATTGTTTTTATACGCGTTTATACACATATATATACACAATACAGTTTGTAAGTACCACTCATTTTTTAATACTTTTTTTTTATAAATTAAAATTGTCATTAATTTAATTTTAAATTCAAATAATATTAATATAATTGCTATAAATTATAATAATAGAATAGTAATCAATGATAGCTTAATATATAAAATTTCACCATTTATAAAATTTATGCAATAATTAATCTTTTAACTCCTTTAATTAAATATTTAAACCGGAGATGATCCAACAACTGTATGACAGCTAATTATTTTATTGCGTTTTTACTTTTACTTAACAAATATACCACTAATTTCAATAATTTTGCTCTCTGTTTCTTATTGACATCTTATTATTTTACATAGTTATTTACATAAGCTAATTATTTTATTGGGTTTTTACTTTTAATTATTCAAATATTTTAAATTTTGTTAATTTTTTAATAGAAAATAACTGTCTATCGGACCATGAGTTATAAAAATAGAAGAACATATTAAAAAAACATTATAAATACCAAGTTGTTACTAACTGGTCACAAAATTTAGACAATAGTAACTCGATGTTACTTATTCCAGCTATAGAAGCAGAAATCTCTCAAATTATTATGAATTCAAATAAAAATGCAACTCCAGAATTGGATAAAAAACAGTAAACAGTAAAAGATCTACAAGAGTTGGTCAGCATTATAACCCAACCTTTTCAGTTTCACTAATGGAATACTTCCTGATTCGTTAACAAAAACATATATAGTTCCTATTCACAAAAATGGGTCAAAAAAAAATTGAGGCAAACTATTGACAATTTCAATTCTAAACTCAATTTCAAAAATTTATGCGAATAGCTATAGCAAAAGCGAAAACATTAAAAGAGCTTGAAAATATACTAAATGCCGACACTATATGTAAAGGCAAAACAAAAACTAATTATATGATACTTCAAACGCAAAAGAAAATAAATAAATGATAATATTACGCTTAAGGTAAAAGATACTATAATAGAGCAATATAATAGAGCAAGTTGATAATGTTAGGTACTTATAAAGACATAAAAAACATTAACATAAAAATTATTCCTATAACAATAGCAATCAGAGAAATGGGGATTATTCCGAATTATGCAGTTAAACTTATATAAAATGGATGCATATTAGGTTTAATATATTCAGTTGGAGTCATTCTTCGTATTTTCATAAAAATCAAATAAGTGTAGCAATGAATATTGATCTCAAAACTTTATTTAATTTGAACTAATAATTAATATAAAAAAATTTAAATTACAAAAAAAATCTTAGAATTTAATCCTTGAAATTAGAAAATTTTTAAAAAAATTCTAGAAATTAGAAAAATTGCAGAAAATCAAAAGTTATAGAAATTGTTATTTAAATGTTAGTTATAAACTAAAGTTTTAGAATTACATAATTACTTATACACAAATTTATACACAATTGCAAAGTTATCTGAAATTAAATAAAAATTGAAAAAAAAAAATAAAAAAACAAAATTAATATTTTCCATCATGATATTTTTGATCATCTAGGTATTGTTGTAGAATTGGAAAGTCCATATTTAATCACTAAAACAACTAAAATTGCAAACTATAACAAAATAAAACATTCTTATGTCAAAAAACAATTAAATTAACATAAATGTCAATGAAAATGAAGTAAGCAAAATATCTACTACTCTGACATCTCATATACAAAAAATTATCAATAGTGCCACACTTGTGAAAAAAACATAAAAACGACAAAGGAAATATGTTGCAACTTAGATTGATCAAGAATGTGTGGATATGTTAAATTTGAAAAATTATAGGCACAAGCAATTCACAAAAAATAAAAATTCTCTGTCTTTAAAATTAGGGTTCACGTTCTGGTTAAATATAGTGACAACCATGAAGCGAAAAATACGGAAATAGATTGATAAAAAGATAGTGTGATATCCAGCTGGTAATGACCAAAAAAAAATTAGAACGGTGTGAAAAAGCTAATGTATAGCTGAGATAATAGAACAAACTCATTCTTCTTAAACGACGAATTAAATGACAACGACACATATGAAAAAGCGAAGAAATTAATCAGTTTTTCTGATATGAAGGTCTAAATATGTTTAATGTTTTGAAATCAACAATCTACTTTCCTAAATTTAAAACCACAAAAAAAAAATAAATTTAGATTAATTGACAGGTATGATACATCACGACTGATTGATAAATTACCTAACACACATTCTCATTGTGCCGACAAAATTACAGGGTTATTTCAATAGTAAGAAACTGTAAAGAAGAACACATAGATCACTTAAAAATATTAATTAATTTCTCATTAATCCAAAGTATTATGCCGGAAAAGTGTTGAGTAATAAATTCAATTTAGGTAAGTTTACTAAAGGCTTATTTTAATAATTTATGATTAGTTAATAGATGAACCGATCTTAACTATTAATGAATTGTATCCAACTTGAAAATAGTCAAAATATTTAAGTGTAAATAAATTGAAATAAAACTGAAATGTATAAAATAAAATAAAAAAATATTTCTTTCAATATGTATATTAAAGTAAAATTAACCCCGTAAAATATAGAAAGTAAAAAATGGATGATAGAATTTGGGAATTTATTACTGTTTTAATATAAAAACGAGGAAGAGTGTGGTAGAGTAGACTGTGTCAACTCTGGGATGCCCGTATGACCGTTATATAAACATTATATCATTATTATTAAAAACATTAATTACTTTTGGCAAAATTTCAAACATACCAGCTTTATTAGGTGTAGTAATGGTCATATAAACCAAGAAGTTGTATGGCAGCTACCCGAAC
The DNA here is from genome assembly GCA_963082915.1 of Dolichopus griseipennis. Classification (NCBI taxonomy): domain Eukaryota; kingdom Metazoa; phylum Arthropoda; class Insecta; order Diptera; family Dolichopodidae; genus Dolichopus; species Dolichopus griseipennis. Next base: position 144,844,445 of record OY720441.1, read on the forward strand.
CCATGGACCAAAATGGCTGGATTTAAATAGCGATGACGACAATTGCAAAAAACGTATTTGCGAAAATATCAAGATCCTAGCTCCTTTAGTTTTTGAGTTATCGTGGTGACGGACGGACATACATAACTAAATCGATTTATTTTTCGATTCTGATCCGATCCATAAACTTGAGTCTATATCTACCCCCACTCCTTCTCTGCGTCACAAACGTAATGGCAAATTTATTATACCCTTGGACTATATAGTCATACGGGTATAATAAATTACTGGTATAAGAAACAGCTTTTTAATTCTTACAAGCTTTTAAGCTTATAATATTGAAAATTTTTATTAATCAAAAATTGATGGTTGATATTTTGCATTTAAAATTATTTTAATACAAAAGTAAATTGCTGGATTAGAAGTAATAGAAAGAAATACTGTTTATAGTTTCAGTAATTTACTTTTATATTAAAACACTTTTAAATGCAAAAGATCTACTATCAATTTGTGGTTAAGTAAAATGCTCAAAAGTATAAGGCTCAATGTTTTAAGCACTCAATATTAAAAGCGCATTTGAATTTTGTGTGAAGATCCTAAAGTAGTAAATCGATATATTGCCAAAACTTTTGATCCTATAGGTAGAATTATAATTCCAGCCCGGACCATTTCAACGTTTAAAATAAAGTATCATATATAAAAATACGACAAATCTTTATCTCAAAATAAAATTTTGGGCTCAATTTGCCCATAATTAATTTACTCAAAAGCAAAAATTATGCAGACAAATGGAGAGCATTTAAGCTGAAGAAATTCTAACAGTAGATTTTCCAATTTATTTTGCTTCAGCAAAGTTCAAATTGGTATCCCTTGGGTTCCACCCCAAGACAGAAAAAAATTCTTCAATTTTATATGCTTCTATTGCTAAAAACCAATCAAATCAGAAAATATATTTAAATTTATATCAAGGCTGTTATATTTTAAAACAACGGATCAAACTGAATTGCTTCAATACCATAATAATCAAAAAAATTTACTAATTTTGTTGACAGTTGGCGTAGAAAACAATCCAATTTTTACATACAAAAGATTTATACATAAAAATTTTACGAAAGAATAAAAACTTTTTTTATTGAATACATGTATTTGATATACCTGTATCTTATGTATTAAAAACGAAACATCTAATAGATTGCAAAAAAAAAAAAAATTATTTTTCTTAAAAAAGAAAGAGTGGAAACCTTTTACAAAGCCAAGCTGAGTATCTTGATACACATATCTTTGATTATAATTTCTACAAAAATAAAATTATTTTTTTTTCTATTTTTGCTTTTACATAGCAATTTGATTCCAACTATGTGCCCAGAAAAAAAGCAGTTGTAAATTTTAATGCCTAAAAATGATTTTAAAATTATAACCGATTTACAAAAAAATATTGGTAAAAAAATGTTAGGAGTTATTAAAAATTGAGAAGAATCTTTTAAATTTTATAAAAAAAATAAATGTAAGGTGAAATTAATTCTAACTTACCTAGTTCCAGCTCTGTATCTTGAACGCCGGGAAACTAAAGCCAAGGTAAAGCAATCATCTCCTATAACACAATGGTCAACCTGAACAAACCCTTGAATAACTGGAAGAATCCATATTTTACTCTGTTAAAAAGCATGTGTTTGAATTAATTAATGTATACAGGGCAAAAATAAATTTTTACATTTAAACTTAAAATATTCTCGACCATATGTCTGTTCCAAAAAAATCTTTCATCGGACGTATTTTCAAAACGTCTTTGCAAATTATTAGTTATATCATTATCTAAACAGAAATAAAAACTATCAGTATCATCAAATATTTTATGGAGTTCTTCTGTAATTTTTTTTTCGATTTTTGACGGATCTTTTATTCCAGTAGCTCTGATTTGGTTTGAAGCCATTGCAGCAGCATGTTGTGTTGTATTCCTTATAGATGTGCCAGCGCTTTTAACTGCACCCCATGTTTTATTCATTAATTGGCTCGATTCGAAGAGTCGCGATTTATTTGAAGGTAAGGTACTAAGCAATCTAAAAATTAAATAAACAAAGAAAACAAACATTATCATCATATTAAAAATATATTCGGTTAAAAAATTTTTTAATAGTATAAATAAATAATAATCGTACAGAAAAATTTAAATTTTTGTATTAATGTTTTCTTAATCTAAAAATTTTCTATTAAGATAAAGCTTATAGTTAACTAAATTAGAAGTACATTGAACTCTAATACGTCCGAATGATAATCACGGATGAACTAAAATTTCTAGTTTTATTTTATTTTTTGTTGTTTTTTTTTTGTTTTTAGTCTTTAATTAGAAGTCAAAAAGAACATTGTATTAATTTGAAAAGTTAAATAAAAGATTTTTCTCAAAACAAAAATAAATAGTTTTTATTGATTTGATATTTTTTTTTATAATTTTTTAAAAGAAATTATATAAGTGGCGCAGTCGGTAGGAATGCTAAAATAAATTAAAAGCAATTCAGTGATCGACTCGAAAAACAAAATAAATTTAAAACAAACTCTACTAAAATAAATTAAAATTTTAGTAAAATAAAATAAAAATTTATTAAAACAAAAAAATAATTAAGAACAAACTAATTCGAGAAAGAGGAAAACGAAGTACAATTATTTAATTTATTAAAAGTAAAAAGTGCATAGAAACAAACTTCTCAGTTATATAAAATTGTTTATGAGAATATTAAATAAAAACGAACTATTTGACTTAAACCGAAAAATTAATACAAAAGTAATAAAAATGGAAGAGTTACAACAACAAATCCAAGAAAAAGATATAAGATTAAATCAAATGGCAGCAGCTCTTCAAATGTACCAACAACAAGACTCAACTAACCAACAACGGGAAAGAGTACTTAGTACTTACGGTAAAGGAGATGTGTCTATTAACTCATTTATAAGCAACGTGGAGTATTATTTAGCTGAAACAAATAACATCGATTTTAAGAAACTAATGACAAGAACCATATTTCACGAGAAGATACAAGGAAAAGCGAAGAACGCTATAATCAACCTTCCTCAACCAGACAACTGGGAATGAATTAAAAGTACATTAAAGCTGAGATACAAACCAGACATCGAACCAACAGAAATTTATAGAAGAATTGGTGACCTCAGAGTAAACACGGTAAGTGAATTATTAATTGAAGTACAAAAAATTAAATGTAAAGCTGATGAATTAAAAATTTACTATAAAAATGATAATTATATAAATTTAGATAACGTAGATTCTATATTAATCAATACAATTAAAGGAATAAGTCAAGGAACATTACTTGACAAAATTTATGAAGAGAATAAAGACAAAATTTTACATATAATGAATGTTAGAAGATTTGAAGACCTTTGTATTAGGTCTGAATTTAAAAAACCCAAAAATGTAAATTTTAGTAGAAATAATAATAATAAAAATATGTCAAATGATTATAAAAATTACTGTACTCAAAATCGTACAATTAAATATAATAAAAATTTTTCAAATTGAAGAAACTTTAATAAAACAGATCCTGTTAGAAAACATTTTAATAATCGGGAAGAAATAAATAAAAATAAAAATGAATAAAATTTTAGGAATAATTATTCAAACAATCATTATTCCAAAAGGGATTCTAATGATAATCAATATAACAGAAATTATAATAACAATTACTATCAAAATAGAAATAGGTCAGCTTTATAACTTAAGGGCAAATTTAGGCCAATATAGCCATATAAAACAGAATACTTTTAGAGAAAATTACCAACATAGGGACGACCAGATGGAAGTTGAAAACATAGAAAAAAATGATGAATCCAACAATATCAATTTTTTTTTAAACTAGTCTCGGAAGAACTACCCATTATCAAAATAACGATTAATAAAATGAAATATTAAGCTTTAATAGTATTATCGTTTAGTATTATCGATAAAAAAATAAAAATATTTAAAAAGTTGAAATACCACCTTTGCAGTTCTCCACTATAAATGGTAAGGGCTCAATAAAGTTAGAAGTTCATACACCAGCATTTGATGATTTAAAAGCTGATAAAAAAGCTTTAATCAAATGGAAAGTAAAAGACTTACCCAATCGCTCATATGACTTTATAATAGGTGTATACTTAGTTAAAAGCTTAAATTGTACAATTATTTTAGAACAAGGTACTGTAATACTTAATCGACAAATACTGAAATTAGAAAATAAACCGTACATACTTAACCAAAACTCAGTTGGAACCCAGTCGCACCTAATCTTGAAAATTTAAAATTAAACCATTTAAATGAAGAAGAATACGTTGAAATAAATAAACTTATAAAAAATTTTAGGAAATTATTTTTTAAAAAAGGAATAAATTAAGCAGTACAACAGCGATTGAACACGAAATTATAACCACCACCGGCCAAGCACTAAACGCGAAGATATATAGATTTCCACCACAACATGAGAAGGAAGTAAGAAGACAAGTTAGAGAAATGGAGGAAAAAGGAATCATCAGCAAAAGCAATTCCAGATATGCCAGTCCACTAATAGTCATACCAAAAAAAATTGACAATTCTGGTAAGAAGAAGTTCAAAATTGTAGTGGATTACAGGAAGTTGAACGAGATAACAGTAGATGACAAATTTCCAATTCCAAATATATATGCCATTTTGGACTATTGATGTCGCAAAAGGATACCGCCAGATTTTAATAAACGAGGAAGACAAAAAGAAAAGGGCTTTTGTTACACCTCACTGACTCTACGAATTTAATAGGATACCATTCGGACTAAAAAATGCACCGGCAACTTTTCAAAGATTGATGAACGAAAACTTATGTTTACTTGGAAGACATCCTAATATTCAATACAACTTTAAAGGAACATGTCAGAGCAATAACGGAAATATTTACAGTTTTAGAAAAACACAACCTAAAAATACAGACAGACAAATGTAATTTCATGAAGAAGGAGACAGAAGTAGGTATTGGGACACTTTGTCCTGGGAATTCTGTGCCAGAAAGAGATAGCAATAGTTTGACATATTGACCTACATTTTTAATTAATGGCCAGGTCCTCCGGAAGTAGGGCACCCGAAAGTAGGTTAACTCTTAATAAACAAGTTTGTTTACTTAGTTTAAAGTAATAGGTGCACATGAAAAAGTAATAAGAAAATATGTTTTTATAAAATTGGAAGAGTAAAATAAACAAAAATTTAAAGGTCAACAATCTTTAATCTTTTGGAATAAAGAAAAAAAAATAAGTGCTAACCAGTTTTCTACTTTTTAATTTTCTGATTACATAAAAGAAAAAGATATAAAAATATTTAACCTTCAAAAAAAATTTTTTTTTGTTTTTGTTTGAAATAACGTTAAAATATTAATTAAAAGAATTATAAGAAAACAAAAATATGGAAGAGTGCTTAAAGATTTATAATTTATTAAGATTCGTTTGGATTCAAAAAAAAGTGCAAATTCTTTAAAAGTAAACCAGTTTTTGTGTTTAAAAAAATATAGTTTTGAATATGCGAATAATAGATAACGAGAAAAAAGTAACTCTTTGTAAAGAAGATGTGTTGTGTACCTTTATATAAAGAAAGAAAGAAAACAAAAGTTCAATTAATAATTATGTAGTAAGATTGCCTGATACTGAACATATATACTTACTGCTATGTCTGATCTACATATATAACCTTGCTGTAAAGAATGAAAAATAAAAACATGTTAATTGCTTTTGGTACCTATAGTAAAAAATAAAACAGATGAGTTAAATAATTTTTATTTAACTGAAAAAGCTTTAACAATTTTGCGATGATCAGATGTTAAAATTCTAGAAATAATGATCCCAACATTTTCAATGCGTCTTTCTACCACACACGTATTGTTGCCGATGACCTTTGCGAGCAGCTCTGTAGGCATAGTCCCATACATGCATGACTTGAATTTCTATATTTGCGTTGAAGTGAACTTTTTTACTTTTATTATTTAATTTCATATTGCATGTGTGAAGGTCTTAGTTTAGAATTTTTTCTTTTAAGAGATACATATGTACGTTAAAACAATTTTTAACTGCACATCTAAAATTGTGGTTTGATAAATGTATAGGACATGATGTTTTAAAGTTATCAATCTTTTCTAATGGCGGCAAAACTCTGCTTAGATCTTCTAATTTGATACTGTCGATGTACTTTGGAAAAGTTTTTTTTGTTCTCCTTTAACATAAATTTTTTCAGCTGGTTCTAAATAATGTTTTATTATACATTTTACATCTAAATATTCAACTAAACCACTACCCCATTTCAGTCCACTTATTTTATTTTCTCAATGCTTATTGGCATATCTGACTTCTTGACTAAGTTCTTCTGCAGGGTATGGTGATTTAAAGTGATATACAGTCGGAATTAAACTTCCTTTTTCAAGTATGGCTAGTTCTTTTATGAAATTTTGTTTATCATTTGCTAATAAAAATTGAAGATCAACTACTAAAACTTGTTTAACCATGTTGAAGGTTATTGGTGGAATAACCTTTTCATTATTCAAAGTTCTATTAATATTTATTTTTAAAAATAGTTTTTATTTAAATATAGGTTAGTAATATTAGTCTTCACTAATACAACTATGTTGTTTCACCCATTTACTATGATGGTGGCAGGACCATCCTGTTGTCGTAAAACAACTTTTATTCATAATTTAATTAAATATAAAAAAGAAAATATACAACCAGAAATTAATAGAATTGTTTGGTGTAATCCGAACAAAAATGCTGTTTCACAATACATGAAAGATGTTGAATATAGTAAAACTATACCAGATTTTAATGATAATCAAGAACCCTTGTTGATTGTAATCGATGATATGATGTTAAATTCTCATAATAAGTATGTGTGTGATTTATTTACTAGAGGTTCACATCATAGGAATTTGTCTGTAAAATTTGTAACTCAAAATATTTTTCATCAAGGTAAATTTTCAAGAGATATTTCACTTAACTGTAAATATCTAGTTCTTTTTAAAAATCCAAGAGATAAATCACAAATATTACCTTTAGCTCGTCAGATTTATCCAAATCAAATCAAAGCATTTGAAAAAGTATATAATTAAGTGACGTCAGACCCATACGGGTATATATTAATAGATCTTACTCAAGACATTAATGATATATTTCGATTAAGAAGTGATATATTTGGAAAAAATTTCTGATTTTGTACAAGAGATCAATTAGAACAATTTTGGGGGAGAATATGAAACGTTTGAAAACCAATCGACACATATTGCATCTATTAAAAAGTTCTAAACCAAAATTTCAAAAAGTAATAATAAAACATTGTGATGCCGAAGTAATAAAAACTTTTTGTGAAATTGCTTTAAATATTTTAAAAGGCAATTGTAATCTGAGTAAAAAAGAAACAACTCAATTACGAAAGTATAAAAAGGAATTGAGATCAGTCATTTGCCGTAAAAAAACTATAAATAGCAAAAGAAAAATCATTATTCAACGAGGTGGATTTTTACCTACACTTCTTGGTGCACTACTTTCAGGAATAATAGGAAATTTTATAAAATGAATAATACAACATTTAACAAAATGATTATAGTCAACCAGAAGTTTATGAGAAAATGAAACAAAATGCAGACGTAGAAGTGAATGAATTGGATAAAGTTATGAAAAAAAGTTTGTTAAATAAACACCTGACAGATACACAAAAATGGTATTTATATCGTCAAAATCTATTTAAAGTCAGAAACAAAAATATAGTTCTTCCTCCAAATAAAGAGGAGCAAGTAAAAATTACAGAAACAAAGGGTACTCAAACTCGTGCAAAACCCATGTATGTAGATGTAGAAACTCAATCAAATGTTCATGTATATAAGGATGCTGCAACACAAGCTTTTCCTCAAGAAGATGTATATGAAAAAGAAGTTGAGGAAGTATTCGATGACGAAATGGAAGAAGTTTTTAAAAAAGCATTGTCTGCTGCTTCAGCTGGAGAACGTATAAGGAAAAGAAAATCTATTAGAAATAAAAATGTACAAATTTTTGAAACTGATACAGGAGACATAATATCAGTTCCTTTAGACAGCCCAAGCCCACCAACGAAGAAAGAAAAAACTATAAATAGCAAAGAGTTAAATAGTTCAGCAAGGCGTGTTTTCCGGTTAGCAGCAGGTAATACTCAAACAGAACTTAATTTTCCAATACGAAAAAATAAATCAACAAGGTCATGGACAACATACAAGTAAATGATAAATTTTACGTCACTTTACTAAGCGATTCATCCATGAATTATTACCCGGAAAATACATTGTCCTCTTTTACAAATAAAATGGATAAATACATGATTGATTCAAATTGGAAAGTCGGTATTTCTGAAATATATGTTAATAATTTTATACCAAATGTTGAAGAGTGGGATAAAGGTACACAAATTTATATCTCAGGTATGAAAAACATTATGCTTGGTGTAGGATCTACATACATATTATACAATTCAACACAAATGTTATGCGACTGGAAGATATTTTTAATACCAACATTAATTCAAAATGTACGACCATTTCCTGGTTATTTTAGGAACGAAGTTGTGCGGCAGTTGATTTGGGGAATTTTTAACTTTTTGAATGATGATAAAAACAACACTGCATCAGATTAAAAGGATGAATTTCCTACAAATTTGACCTATAATACTATCTATTTAAGTAAACCAAAGGTAGATATTAAGATCAAAACAGAATTCGCATATACTTTAGAGCCACTTTTAAAAACATGTTTTCAGCAAGTATTACTCAAGACAAAGTTGGAGCTTAAACAACATAAACCTCGAGTACTTGAAGCTTACAAACTTTTAATTAATAGTTTAGGTTTATTTCCTATAGGAAAACCTGATATGCTTTTAATATATACTGATATTATTAAACCACAGAATGTAGGTGGAAAAGATGTAAGATGTTTAAGAACTATCAACGTAGAAAACACTTTTACAGACATAGTGAAGGAATATAACAATATTCAATATTGTAATGTGGAAAAATCATTTGATAGTATTTCGATATTATTATGTGATAAATATGGTTATAAAATAAATTTTTCCGGAAGTAGTATTCCCACAAAAGTTGTATTGCGTTTCAAAAAAGTATAAATAAAAGGAATTTAAAACATTATATATTATTTATTTAAACATTATGGAGAGAGCATACTATAAATATTATTTAGTTCAATCAGGAAAAGGTCTTGACGATATTGGCCATTTGTCGCATTCAGTTGTACCTTACCAAAGGGGGCGAGGATTAGGAAGCTTTTTCGGTAGACTTTTCAGATATTTAAAAATAATATTTACGTCTGGAGCTAATGTACTAAAAAAAGAGGTTATTAACTCTGGTATTAATGCATTGTCTGATATTGCAACAGGTGCAAATTTAAAAGAAGTTGTACAAGATCGAAGTAAAGAGATAATTAAAAATGTAAGATGGGGTGCAGTTCAAAAACTCAATGAAATGTATGGACAAGGGAAAATTAAAAGAGGAAAACCAATAAAAAGACCACTAATTAATAATTTAAATTATTTTACGTCAAAGCGACGCAAAGTGAGTAACAAAAAGAAGCAAAAAGATATTTTTGGTTAATTATGATTGAATGTATGAAGTCTGAGTTGGATATTTTTAGAACACAACCTATTCAATCGAGTATATTACGATCTGAAGAAGTTTCCTACAACCCTCTTGCTTCTTTGGGTAATCCATCAGTCATAGAATTTGTTTCATTAGGTCATGGCGACACATAGAGGGATCTTTCTTCTGCATATCTAAAATTGAAAGTACAAATTTAAAAAAAAGATGGAACTCAATGGTTTAATGATAAAAACACTGAAGGCAAATTAATTCAACAACCAAGTGTAGTCAATAATCTTTTACATTCATTAACAAAACAATGTAACGTTCAGCTAAATGGAAAGAATATATCTCCATCTGATGGAAATTATCATTATAGAGCTTATATTGAATCATTATTAAATTATGGTACAGATGCCGCTACTACTCATTTGGAATGTGCAGGATGGGGTCTCGATAAACCAAATATAGGAAAACCTGATAATAGTGGTTCAAAAGAATGTCAAAAATTATAACAAAATAGCAATGTAGTAGAACTTATGGGGAAACTACATTTAGACATTTTCAATCAACCTACACTCCTCATTAACAATGTTGATATTCGAATTCTTTTAACACTTGAAAAACTAGACTTTTACTTTTTTGCCGATGATTCTGACGAATCTCAACTAAAAATTTTAGAAGCTACTTTATTTATGAGACATGTAACTATTAATCCAAGTGTACTATTAGCACACAATGCTGTATTAGATAAAACTAATGACAAGTACAATTACAAACGTGTAGAGATAAAAAGTTTTACCATTCCACAGAATAGTTCATCGATATTACTTGATGTTTTCATTGGTCAGTTACCAAATTCAATAATATTTTGTATGACAGAAAATATAGGTTATTCTGGAAAAATATCAAAAAATCCTTACAATTTTAAACATTTTGATATTTCACAATTTGTTTTAAACGTAAATGGATTCAAATACCTAATTCAGCAATTGAAACCAGTTTTTCGGATGAAAATAGTTGCTACACAAGAGCATACAGTACACTATTTTCTGGTACTGGAATTTACCACAATGATAAAGGTCATCAGATAACAAAGTCTATGTTTAGTAATGGATTTTTCATGTTAGCTTTTGATTTAACTCCAGATGCATCAGGAAATGAAGTGTGTCAAAGTTTATTAAATCAGGGTACAGTTAGAATTGAGGCAAGGTTATCAAAACCACTTCCATCTACACTAACCGCTATTGTTTATGGAGAATTTGATGCAAGCTTACAAATTGATAAAAACCGAAATATATTTATAAATCTATAAATACCACACATAAAAATGAATTTAAATAATTGACAAAATATCGCTGTCTTGTGCAGTACTGGATGTAAGGTTTTGTTGCAATGATAATTATACCTTATTTGTAAAAGATATTTGTATAGTTGGTATCAAAGAACCTTGTAAAAAGTTTGTGAAAGAGCTCAAGTATAAATTTCCAACGAGAGAATTTATAAATGATAATTTTGAAAATTATTCTTTTGGAACTGTGCATAACGATAAAATAAATAAAGAGCTCTGTCAAATACTAGAAAAATTTTATGTTATTATAACAAATAAAAAAATTAAAAAAGAGTTTTTATCGAACTACATAAAAGAAGCAAGCAAGGTATATGACTTGAGTCAATTTGATTAATGAACACACTGGAGATAAATAAAGTGTTGAGATGTAACAAACAAACGAGTAAAAATTTTAAAGGAGTTTTTGCTTTAGATCAACTTCCCAAAATAATTAAAAAACAAACTTTTTTAATTGTAAACACAGATAAAACTAAAGATCCAGAAACACATTGGTTGGTTATTTATATTCCTAAGCATGGTTATATCGAATATTTTGATTCTTTTGGCAGAAAACCTGATAAATTAGAAATTTTAAGTTACTTAAAAAATCAATGTGTAGTTTTTAATTAAAAACAATTACAAAGCAATTATTCAGATGTCTGTGGATAGTATTGTTGTATTTATTCATGGTATAGATGTTGCGTTTATAGTATGAATACCTTTTTAAAAAAATTTAATATAGCTTATCATGTAGAAAACGACAAATTAATTATAAATACCTTTCAAAAGCTTTTTAGAAAATACAAGTCGTTACAAGCTTGTGTTCCTAAAACATATAAGTATTAAAACACTATAAATAAATGTTAGTAAAATTAAAGAAATGGAGGCATTAAGTCAGAGTTATAATTTATTGCTAAGTTATACATATTTCCTCAATAAAAGTCACACATTAAAAATTTCTGTTGGATTTGACTGTAAGACGTTTGAAGCTTCATGCATATTTCATCGTATTGGTAAAAGGGAGATTGTCTTAAAATATCACGAATGGACTAAATTTTATTATCAATTTAACGCAAAACTCGATATGCAGATGATAAAAGACATAAAAGAGAGCTTACATCATGCGTTAAGATCTGTGAATGGGCTAAGCATAAGTATTAACAGAGAAGAAGCAGAACTGTTTTACAATTTAAACGATTTTATTCAAGCAGTGATGACACAGTATAAATCTGCTGAGTTAAATGTTAAAGAATATGTTGCAGAATATCTGAAATTATGTGATGAACAAAAAGTATTAAGGTTACAGAAAGAAATTTATATACCAATTTATAAACCAAATGTACAATGTAATTATTCCAGATTATTTTTTGAAATCCCTGTAATGTTAAAACAAAAAATTTGTAACAATATTCATAAATAAATAAAATAAATCACAATGAATAATATAACTAATTTTTTTTTTTTATTTTTATTTTAAACAGACTAAAAATTATTTCTAAAAATATCTGCAAAGTAGTCAGGATCTCCCTGCTGATTATTTATATCCCAAATTTGATTAAATGGAATTCCTTCCTCATCTTCAGCAATTTCTTCTTCCACATCTTCTTCTTCATCTTCCGATTCAACTATGTGAAAGGGAAGTATAAATTCCTCCGTTTCTGTTAATTCTTCATCATCTATGGTGGACGTAATTTCATTCTCTTGTATCTGGCATTCTGTATTTACATAGTCAGTTTCATGAAACGGATATGTTGTAGAGTCAGACTGCATTTTATTGAGTTGCTACTAATAGTCAAAATGGAAATGAAATAAAATTAAAAATAAAAGCCCAGTTATATACTCATGTAGAAAAGTATAAAAGCAAATTAAACTCAATCAGATGATTAGTTTAAACCATGCTTTGGTCTATCATTTTACGTATAATAATTATTATATCATTACCTTTAACATTTTTAAAACAAAATGTCAAAAGCTCAAATAGTGGCTGAAATTCATAGACAGGCAAGACCTAAATTTCTTAGAAGAAAATTCAAACAAAAGGGTTTAAATGACACATGACAATTGATTTAGTAGAAATGTTACCATATGCAAAATTTAATGAAGGTTATAAATATATGTTGACAGTCATTGACACTTTTTCCAAATATGCCTATGCTGAACCTGTGAAAACAAAAAATTCTGAAAATGTTTTAAATGCCTTAAAATCGATTATTAATAGAGCTAAAGTTATACCAAAAAACATTCACTCTGATCAGGGTAAGGAATTTTTTAATTCACAATTTCAAAATTATATGAAAGAAAAATCAATCAAACATTATCATACATTTAGTGAATTAAAAGCATCGATTGTTGAACGATTCAACCGCACATTAAAAAATTCGATGTGGAAAAAATTTAGTTTAAACGGGAATTATAATTGGTTACCTATTATACCAACACTATTAAAAGAATATAATTCTACAAAACATAGTACAACAAAACTACCTCCTGAAAAAATCACATATAAGAACGAAAAAAATATACTAAGGTATGTGTATACTGAACCTAAAATTATCCAAAAAAATAAATATAAGGTTGGAAATTTTGTAAGAATAAGTAAATATAAAGGTCATTTCGAAAAAGGTTATCAGCCGAATTGGTCATCCGAAATATTCAAAATTGAAAAGATCAATAATACTTATCCTGTTACATATCAATTATCAGACTACACTGACACTCCAATTTCTGGAGGATTTTATCAAGCTGAGCTTACACTTGTAAAATACCCAGATACCTACCTTGTTGAGAAGATTATTAAAAAACAAGGAAATAAAGTATACGTAAAATGGCTTGGATTTGATAACAATCATAATACATGGATAAATAAAAAAGATATTATTTAACTATTGAATCTATTGAATATTTTATATTCTTTATTGTTTTAAATAAATATATATGTACAAACAAATACAAACAGATATTTTATTGTATCCTTTGTCTCTTATACCCATAGGGAACTGAACTGCCATCTTCATTGAATTTTCGTTTTCTCTGATTTTGGTTGATATTTTTTTGTTTCTTGAACAGTTAACACTTCATGTTCTTTGTTCCTTCTAATTTTTTGTGAAATGACATAAATTTCATTGCAGTTATTTGAATTTAATACTGCTTCTTTGATAGTATCAAAATTAATTTTTTGTAAGGTTGTATGATTTAAACAAATTCCTTTAACCTTACATACATTTTCTTCAGTATTATATTTCGTGCTATATATTTTGTAAGCGTAGTTCTTAGAACCCCCACTCACAAATTCAGTTATATAACTTCCCAAACCATAGCATTCTACTTCATCTGTCATGTCTCCAATAAATTCTACTGTTGGAGCATCATATTCTCTTTCCCGGCTTACATTCAAAACAGAGTCGGTGTCATAATAAAGAATGCTTTTACCAAGTTTTTCCAAATAACCGTAAAGTTTAAGGCATGCTTCCGCTGTTGTATAAGCTGCAATACATACATTGACAGTTGGCAATGGTTCAGCTGCTTCCTCTTTATGTTGCCAGCTAACTACGATGTTATATTCATTAATTTGAAAAATATGATTGACTTCAATAGCTGGATCTGTCAACATATCATATAATTCAAAGCTTTTATTTATAATTTTAGTTTTTTGTTGATTTTCTTTTTGTCCAAATTTACCCCAGAATGAATTTAAAATTAATTTAGCTAAAGATCTCTTTCCTGGGTTTTTGTTTATTTTAGTTGATTCCAGTTTGACATCCTCCTTATTTAAGAAATCTTCAATATATTTTATTTTTTCTTCATTGGTCACACATTTGTTTGGCCAACCTGAAGCTTTTTGTTTAACTTTTATAAATTTATTCATCATATCGGTGAATAATCTGCTTGTATTTTTATTTTAATTATACATTACGGTTTCATATTCCCAAATTTCATAAATTTCTAACAGTTTGTACTCCTTTTCAACAGCTTTTGAAACCTCATCAATTATCCATGTTCCTACAAAAGCCCTTTCTTCGTCTGAATGTAGACAAAATTCCCCAAATATTTTTTTTCACTGCAAGTTCGACATAAAGAAATCATTAGTTTGTCATTTTGTTTTAGTGGAAGAACAGGTATAAATTTTAGGGTGACCAATAGGAAATATTCCCCATTTACACACATACGGATATAAAGAACACACATCTATATATTTAATTTTTTCTCCAGGTTTACATTTATAGTGTGAATATATATTTCCTGTTCTACCTGCATAAAATGCATCTCTCAGATTCAAAGGTACTTTATTGATTGATGAATGATTTCGCAAATAATCCATGTTTTTATCAATTTTCATTTGTTCTTGAAATTCACATTCCCACATTTCAATTAAATTGTAACGGAGTGATTTTAAATGTTGAGATTTTGCTAATGTTCTCTCATACCTTTGGTTTAATGTATCATCATTGCTGTTGAATAAAGTTTTATCTCGGTTAATTGTTAAACATTTTGGCTGTCCGTGGTAATAGCAACCATGAAATTCAAATATTTCGTTGGTTTGCTCACAAAATCCATCTACCTTTACACCTCCAATAATTTTTTCTTTACCATTAAGTGCACACTGAATATCAATTTGTCGCAAGTTTTTTTCCCAAATCAACCACTGGAGAGATATTTTTGAATGGTTATCTACTAATCTATACCCATTTTTGGAATAAGACCTATGGTGTTAGCTTTCAAAAAATTTCTACGAAATAAAAGGTTACACGCTGAAGCTATTGTAGTGGCTTCCAAAAAGGGTTCTACATTGCATTCCTCTAAAAACATTTTTCTGAATTTAAGACATGCTTCGGTTAATATTTCGACATCACTTAAGCAGTAACTCACAAAATTTTTGTGAAAGTTGAATTCACTATTTTTATTTTTATCATACCATTTTATAAATTCATCATATTCATCTTTTTAGCACATTTTCAAAAAATTTTGTAAAAATGTGCCTATATAGTTTCACTCTGTCCGTCCGTCCGTCCGTCTGTCTGTCCGTATGTTTACAAAAACTTTTACATCGTTTGAAATAGAGAAAAGAAATTTTAACCACGAGTAGGTATTACAAAAAAAATAATTTCGTAGAAGAATTTTTTTCTGTAGCCCCTCCTGTTACGGAGCTGCAGCCCCCCAAAGTTGGGAAAAGCCCTATATTCAATATTGTTATAACAAGAGTTCTATTAAGTGTATTTTTAATCTGAAAACGGCAAAAGATAGCTGGTGTTATAAACTTTATAAATTTTTAAAAGACAAATGTTTAGGGTTGCCATACGGTACTAAAATTTACCATTATGCAAAACTCAATTTTTGCAAAATTGTTGGCCCTACATATCTTCTAAACGGGCTAAGCTACGGTCTTGAAATTTTGGGAGTAGTTAGATCCTTAGAAATAAGTAGTAGTCGGTTAACAAATTTTTTTTGTCACGTCCCCTGTTTAGCAGCTATAAGGGTTCGAAAATTGAAATTTTGCTATTTTTGAACACCTGTAACTTGAATACGTGTTGAAATTTTTTTTTATTAATATACAAAATTTGATGGTCAAACATTATACCTTAACATATGTTAAAAGATTTTCTTAAATTTGGAAGCGGTTCTTTATATTGAAGAAAGTGTCTCTCAGTTTTAACCAGTTTTGTTTAAACAGTAAAATTCTAAGTAAAATTCCAAATTTTGGTATGATTTACAATTTAATTCCTTGAACCTAAAAAAGTTTGGAGAAGGGGAGTAGTGAGTATTAGATCCTTGATAAATTGGGCAAGCTTCCCTATAGAGGAGCTATTAGGACTTAAAAATTAAAAAAATTACTGTTTCTACAAGTAGTAACTTAGTCACCAACTTATATATTTCTTAAATTAAACGTTAACATTGAAGCTTCAACATTATATTCCGATAAAATACTCAGTATGAAACACTATATTATTTTGAAAATGTGCTTTTTTAAAAACCCTTGGTTTTTTTCATCACTTGTTTTCATATTATCAGGACTATAGTCTTCCATTGGTGGTAAGCATCCAATATAATTTTCATTTTCTTTCTTGTTGAAAAGATGAGGAAAATAACCTTTTTTGAATTCTTTTGAGAGGTCAAAAGCTTTTGGTAACTTTGCCAAAGACATTGGGAAGTAATTCAAAGAATCTATAAATGTTATATTATCTATTAGCATTAGTATAATTTTAGTCCCTCGCATAATTAGCTTTGGCTGAAGATCAGTTTTAGTTAATACATAGTTTAAAACAAACTGATGATCAAATGCTTGACCATTGTGTGCAATGACAACAATATGTTTAAATGTTTTTCTCAATTTTAAAATATGTTCCATTAATTAATGTATTATCATTTCTTTTTCGAAAATTGTTGTTCTAAATTTACATTTTTGGCAAAAGAATAAAGATTCAATATTGATACAGATATCACATCTTTGTTGAATGACACACAAATTAGGTTCATGCAGTTTCAAACCCTTAGATACAACTTTTTCTTGTCTTGTCTCTTAATCATAAAAAATATATAAAAAGTTTTGGAATTTCTCCTAATTTTTGTTGTGTTGAATGTAGCACAGATGATTATCTGGAATAAAATTTTGACAATTTTTGCAAAAAATCTTTCCACATGTATGATTTCTATTTGTTTTAAAAACTTTAAAGCAATTTTTACATTTTTTAATTTGTTTACACTTGCTTATTTTGGTTGAAGTAGAAGCTTCATGATTCTCCAAACATGTAAGACCTCGAAAAGATCGATTACAGTCTTAGCACAATATATTTTTTATATTACCAGAACAGGCGGTCTCTTTTTGACAGCAAGGACAGCCTTTTGAGCATCTATGTGAATTTTGTTCTGAGTATGGAATGGTGACATTCTTCACAGTAATACCTTGCAACAAAAGCAGCGGTGAGAGAGCCAATTACATTGTAATGTCGTTTGTAGTGTAACAAATTTAATCTTTTACCATCATTAATTCCTTTGAATATTACATTGTTCTCTTGTTCCATATTTATAGACAACTATTTTGTATTTTGTTAAATACTCCTGATATTTTTTCAATTCAGGAATACCACAACCATCTGGTGGTATAATTACCCCTGCCCTTTTGTTAATTCTGTAGCTAGTGTAGTTTGAAGTTCTCCTGTATTCTTTAAGATACTCCGATAATTAACAGATTTTTCAACTTTGGCTATTGAAACAATAATTGCGAGGGATAGACATAAATTATCCGTGTTTTTGATAACAATAATTCCTTTTCTTTTCTTGCATTCTTCATTGTAGCTTGAAAATTTGTTTGTTCTTCATCGTCCAGAAGGTAGTTTAATATATGTGATGTCCAAAACAAAATTTATCTGTACTTAATCCTGCAAATAAAAGAAATAATAAATAAATAATATTCTTTAAAAACAATCTTAAAATGGATTTACCTTCCGAATTACTCTGAAAAACTTTCAGTATTATATCCCAAATATCATTAAACTTCAAGTCGCTTGCAGTTTTAAAGTTGAGAAATGCTGGACGATCTTGAAAACCTTCACCACAAAACGTTATTCCGATCTTATCCATGGGACTTACTTCTCTAGTTACATGTTTGATTATTTGTTCGATGGCGTCTTCAATCTATTGGATTTCTATTAACCGGTATTGCCCTAATTACAAACTTTGTTTTCCGACCGTATATGTTGAACCGTTTATTGTACGTTACATTTTCACTTTCGATTAAAAATCGCGGAAGATTTGCAGAGACTGGATTAATAAATTTTTTTAAAATAATTTTTTTAGCCATGTTTCTTCTTGATAACTTGGAGTGTACTATTATTAAAATATTAACCCTTACTATATTTATAAATGAAATACCTACATTGTATTAACTTTAATATAAAAATTTTAACAACATTGTAGTCAAGACATTTTGAAAATGTGATAAATCATAGTTCTATAACAACAATTTATCTTAAATGCAATAATTTTTTGTAATATAATATAGTCATATTACACTCATATTACACTTCAAGTTCACATAATTTTATAATTTAGTAATTTTTGTTTTTTTTACTTTATAAATTGGATTTTAACTGTGTTTTCGCATTTTTATGCATTTTTTACAAAAAAATAAACTTTAATAATAAATATTAAATTTATGTTTTTTAATAATAAATTTAAATTAATGTTTTGTAATCAAATTTCATGTTAATTTTAAGTTTTAGCTATAAGATTTATTTTTTTTTGTAAAAACCTTGTTTTGGTTCAAAATAAAATAAAATAAATAAATAATATTACTCGTAAGAACTTGAAGGTATATTTAGTATAAATACAGCGAAATTTTCTGTAATAATTACATTTTAATTCAATAAATGAACAAAAAAAATGGCCCAACAATTTTTAAAGTTATACATGCCCAAAAACGATGTCGGATCATCTCCTCGTTTACCGGCAAAAAAGAGGAAGAAGAACGAAAGCGAGGAGCGACAGTTTCCTTGAAGAAAACACCACAGAACAGCCACATGAACAACAGCAACATCTACAATAACAACGCCAACAACTACTACTACTACAACAACAGCAACAGAAACATCAACATCCACAACAACAACAAGTACAGCAGCAACAACGTTATAAAAAAAAGTTTGATCAAATCTTTACAATTCATTTTTATGGCACAATGAAATAGAGCCTGAACGGCTTTATATATTAGATAAGATAAGGTTATATACGACAAAAGAAAAGAAACAAAAATGGATTTTTGAAACCCAAAATTATATCATTTTCGCGCCCGATCAATACGGGCCAATTTTATCCGAAGAGCCCAATCTCCAAAACTTCAAAAGAGGAGATTTGATGCTAATAAAAAAAAGTAATAAATTGCTTTTGTTAGAAGAAGCAGAAAACTACGCTATTGCTGAAAAGCAATAAGAATTTAATAAAAAATGTAAATAAAAAATAATAAATAAAATACAATAAAAAACAACAAATTTTTTTTTAAGTTTCAGAATCCCAGGAAATAAAGAATAATCTTTATGTTTACTTTAGGTACTAAAAGCAATAAACTTGTTTTTATTTTCATTCTTTACAGCAAGGTTATATATGTAGATCAGACATAGCAGTAAGTATATATGTTCAGTATCAGGCAATCTTACTACATAATTATTAATTGAACTTTTGTTTTCTTTCTTTCTTTATATAAAGGTACACAACACATCTTCTTTACCAAGAGTTACTTTTTTCTCGTTATCTATTATTCGCATATTCAAAACTATATTTTTTTAAACACAAAAACTGGTTTACTTTTAAAGAATTTGCACTTTTTTTAAATCCAAACGAATCTTAATAAATTATAAATCTTTAAGCACTCTTCCATATTTTTGTTTTCTTATAATTCTTTTTATTAATATTTTAACGTTATTTCAAACAAAAACAAAAAAAAATTTTTTTCGAAGGTTAAATATTTTTTTATCTTTTTCTTTTATGTAATCAGAAAATTAAAAAGTAGAAAACTGGTTAGCACTTTTTTTTTTTTTCTTTATTTTTTTTTTCTTTATTTTTTTTATTTTACTCTTCCAATTTTATAAAAACATATTTTCTTACTACTTTTTCATGTGCACCTATTACTTTAAACTAAGTAAACAAACTTGTTTATTAAGAGTTAACCTACTTTCGGGTGCCCTACATTGAAAACTTAACAATTCCAAATACTCAAAGGCAAATTAAGAGCTTCTTGGGCCTAACAGGTTGCTATCATAAATTCGTTAAGGACTAAGCTAAAGTAGCCCAACCGATTACGAAATATTTACGAAAAAATA
Organism: Dolichopus griseipennis; assembly: GCA_963082915.1. Taxonomy (NCBI): domain Eukaryota; kingdom Metazoa; phylum Arthropoda; class Insecta; order Diptera; family Dolichopodidae; genus Dolichopus; species Dolichopus griseipennis. Next base: position 144,865,168 of record OY720441.1, read on the forward strand.
TGAAGATCAACACGAAGGATCCAAATTACATAGATGCATTCGATAGAAATAAGTAAACATTGCATATTCAAACAAAATTGTAAACTTATAAATAATAATTAAACAAAAATAATCCAAATTGACGAAGAAACCATTGTAATTAAAAATACCAATAATAATATACTAAATCAATCATGTGATAAAAGAAATATATCTTTATCTGGAAATATGTTGATACATTTTAATAACTGTACATGTACAATTACAGATGACTATTTTTCCAACTTTAAAGATGTAATATATGAAAGATTTTACTATCCAACTAAACAAAAATTTTCAAAAAACAAAACTAAACAGCTTTTATTGATTTGATATTTTTTCTTATAATTTTTTAAAAGAAATTATATAAGCCGTACGGGAGCAAACTAGATATGGAAATGTGTATATATTTTAGCTTACGGTCACCTTTTGAGTCGATTTCGTCAGTCCGAAAACACAATAACTCAAAAAAAATTTTATTATCTTGACAAAGTTTATACATTAGGTTACTGAGGACAGAAAAATGGCGGGGATTGCAAATACGGAAATCGGACAGTGGGTTCGGATCCTGAAAAATTTTTTATCGAACCAAAGCCGAACGACCATATGATCTTCGAAATTAATTAAGATAGAACCTTCAAGCTTAGTACATGGGCGTTACTTGCTATTTCCCATGTGTCACTGAAGTTTTCAATTGATCAAGAGTGGTGGTTTGTGTACCTCCCACAAACCCTCCAACTCCAAAAAGCTTAACTTCGAAATTAATAAAGATAATAATTTGAAATAAAGATAGAAGCCTTAAACATGGTTCAAGTGTGTTTTTTTCTCTCTTTCTTGTGTATCTGAAATTTGAGATCGATTGAAGTGGTAGTTCGGATAACTTCTACACACCTCTGGCAACATATGTTCGAATTTAATAAAGATAGTAAATTTGAAATTTGGTACAAGAGTGCTCTGTAATTTTTATATTTTGTCTACAGGATTTAGAATAAAATTGAGTAGTGGTTCAGGTTTCTCCTACACACCTCCCAAAACCTAAAAAGGATATCTTTGAAATTAATAAAGACAGAAACTTGAAGTTTCATTCAGATGTGTTCTGTTCTGTTTATATTTTGTCTCTAAGATTTGGAATGAAATGAAGTGATGTTTCTAGAGTGTTTTGATCTGTTCGCCAATGTTTATGAAATTTATGAAATTTAAGTACTTGTACCGAAATTAATAAAGGGAGGAACTTGAAATTTGGTAAAAAGGTAGTTCTGTTTGGTTTTCTTAATGTTCCTGAAACTAGAGATAACTTGATTTGGTGGTTCGTGTATTTGTCATGCGTCTCTTAATAATAATAAAAAGTTTTATGTTTCATTTAATCCTGTTATAAGTAATTTACGGATTTTATCTAAATTGAATTTCCAGGTATAGGGTATTATTAAGTCTATTGCATCGACTTACGGTTTTTTCTTTATATGATTTTTTTTTTACAAATCTTAGGTGTCTCCAAAACTAATTTGACAAATATAGTTCAATGAATTATCAATTATGTTATTACTTATTAGTAATGAAAAACATTTTTTAAATATGCTTTTAATAAAACAGAACTATCCCCTTCAAATAAATAAAAAGCCTGTGAAATCAATATAAAAGCTGAAAGCAATTTTAATATTTTAATTATTAAAAATTTTAAGTTTTTTTATTTATTTTATTTTTTTCTTTTTTATCAAGCAAATTATCAAGTAGGTACAAATTAGATATTAGATTGTGTTGTTTTTCTTTTTTATTAAAGTTTTTAGTTTTTAAAATCTTAGTTGTAAATTTTTATTTACAATTCATAAAAAAATTTTTTAAATAGATAGGATATAGATATGCAACTTAAATTTTTAAAAAAAAATATATATATTTAAAAAAATTAAAAACAATAAAATTTTGTGTTATTATATATTTTATTAATTTTTTTGTTTTTTTTTTTTTCTTTATTTATAAAAACAAAAAAATATAAATTTTTACACAATTTAGTTTAGATTAATTATAAGTTAGTGATTTAGTAAATCTGCAATATTTTGTTTGAATATTTAATCCATTAGTTTTTTTACGACTGTATAGCATAAGTAAATGCTGTTAGTCTAATTATTTTATAAAATATAGTTTGACTTTAATTTATTATACTTCAAATTTACTTTTTTTTGACAATTTACATTTAATTTTGTTTATATTTACAATCTTTATTTTATTATATTATTCATTATTCCCAAAAAAGAAAATTTTTTTAAGTAAACGTTACCTACGCTCTTTTAGCATTAAAAAATAGAATATTTTTAAAAAGTAAACTAATTAACTTAAGAAACTAGGACTGATTATTTGATGATAGAATATATTGTACTATTTCTTTTTTATAGAGACATATTTCAGTGATTGCTTTGGTAGCAGTAGGCAATTCATTAAAGGCTTTTAAACAGTTATAGAGACAATTTTTCTTTTGTTGTTCTGTTTTAAAAAGTGATAAGTAGAAGTTGGTTTTGTTTCTAGTATTGTGGTTGTGAATGTCGATCATACGGTTGAGAATGAAGTGATGTTTGATTTTATTGTTAATAATTTTAAAAGCAGTGAAGAAAAGTTCTTTTTTACAAATATTCGCAAAACTTAGATATTTATGAGTATAAAGCGATGCAGAAGGAAATCTTGTTGGCAATCCATGTATTGTTTTGATGGCTTTCTTATTCAAAATATCTAATTTTTTTTAGTAAATATTGAGATGAGCCACTCCAAAGTGGATTTAAATACATTAAGTTAGACACAACATAGGAAGAATAAATAACAAACAAAGCTTTTTTAGTCAAAAAATTGCGTAACCTTTTTATGATAAAAACGTAGGGGGTTATTTTTTTGGGTACATAATCGATATGTTCGTCCCATTTTAGACTTTTATCTAATACTAAACCTAAATAGGTAAATTTATTGACAACTTCAACTGACGAATTACTAAATGTAAAATTGGTGCTTTGAAATTTTTTATTGTCAAATAGTATTATTTTGGTTTTACTTATGTTAAGCGAAAGTTTATGGTTTTCTAACCATATGTTGATTGTACAAAGGTCCATATCTATTGCTCTTTTTAATTCGTTTTCACTATCTACAGCATATTTTAGCACAGCATCATCAGCGTACAATTGCAATGATCCGTGCAAGCTGAGTTTACATATATAATTTATATAGAGTTTAAAGAGGTCCGGACCTAAGATTGAACCTTGGGGGACGACCCCCTTTATCACATTGTTTAGATTACTGAAACTATTATTTATTCGAACTTTCTGTTTACGATTTAGTAAATATGATTTAAAGAAATTAATATGTTCAGTAGAAACGCCCAACTGAGAAAATTTGTGAATCAGAATTTTGTAGTCAACGCAGTCGAATGCTTTTCTTAAATCAAGAAAAATACAGCCCACATATTTCTTAAAATCAATATTTTTGCTAATGAAGTCAGTTAAGTTTAGACAGGTGCTGCTGTATTTGAGTTTTTTTCGAAACCAAATTGATTTACGCTTAGAATCCCATTATCTGTCATAAAAGTGTTTAAGCGACTTTTTATAATTGTTTCAAAGATTTTAGAGAAAGTACTAAGGATCGAGATTGGTCTATAGTTGGACCGATTTGTTGCATCTCCGCTTTTAAAAATAGGTGTAACTATTGCAGTTTTCAACGCGTCTGGAAAAACTTTTGTGTTAAAAGATAAATTTATAAATTTTACAATAATTGGGACCAGACGGTTTGCATACGTTTTTATAAATTTAGCTGATATCTTGTCATATCCCGTAGCGGCTGAGGATTTAAGATTTTTGATGGCCTCATTAACTTCCTCAGGCGTGGTAGGATCAAGAATGAATGTTGTAAAAGTTTCGTTGGATGAATATAAATAGAAATATTCATAGTCAATGGGTTCATCCGGAATTTTTAAATCATTAGTTACGTTGACAAAATAGTTGTTCATAGTATCAGCAATTTCCTGTTCATTATCATATACGTTATTGTTATAATTAATGGTTTTAATGGTTTGGTTATTAAAAGTTTGGGTGTTATTAAATAATATTTAAATATCTAAAAATAATATCTAATATATCTAAGAGAGAATTTTTATCTAGTAAGGATTGGAAAGTTATTAGTTAATTTTGAAAAAATAATATAAAATAAACTATAAAATCTTATAAGATAACGCAAAAAAATAATAATTATTTGTTGAAAGTTCTTTTAAAATTGTATAAAAAGATAAACTTTTGGATAATATTTAAAGTAAAAATATTTAAATAAAAATATAGGATTTGCAAAAATATTATTATAAAATTATAAATTTACATGTGGTTTTTGGTGAGAATATTCTCTCACAGTTTAGAGCTTATCTCACTAAAATTATCAATTTAACGTTAATTAAAATCAAATGAGTAAATAAAACAAAAACAACAACATGGCAAGTAGTAGCACGTGTAAAAAATGCAACAAAAGTATGAGAAATGTATCACCAATAAAATGTATGGGTTTTTGTGGTGGAATATTTCATACAGCCGTAAATTGCAGTGGAATAAATGAATATGAAAAAATAGAAGAGTACTTGAACAACAACAACAATAGTAATATATTGTTTATATGTGCGGAATGTAAAGGTAAAATAGAACTGATTAAAACAGGTTTTGTTAGTATTGAAAGTAAATTTGAAAAAATGGATGAAATTAATGAAAAACTAGAAGAGAAGGAAAAATCATTGAAAGAAATTATTAGTAATCTGAATATTTTGGTTCAAGATAAAATTATAAACAATATAGAAATAACGTCGTTACAAAACAAACCAAATAAAAAGATTAAAGCAATAAATAATAAGAAAACGTATGCTGATATGATTAAACAAGACCCACTAGTGGTAATAAAACCGAAAAAATCGCAATCTAGTGATTTAACTAAAGCAGCAGTAAAAGAAAATATTTGTCCAGAAAATTTAGCAATAAACAAGGTGGCTGAAAAAAGTGATGGAACAATTGCTATTTATTGTAAAGATGCTGATTCAGTTGGAAAAATTAAAGAAAATGTAGAAGAAAAGCTGGGAAATCAATACAAAGCGACTATACCTAAAGAAATTAAACCCACAATATTAATTAGCGGCATGTCTGAAAGCTATGATAAGAATACTATTGGAATAAAATTAAAAAAACAGAATATTTGGATAAAAATAGAAGAATTAAAGTGTGTTAAAGTGTATGAAACAAAAAAGAAAGTTAATAAATTTAATGCAATAGTAGAAATGTGTGTGGAAGATTTTAACGAAATAATAAAGAAGGGAAAAATTATAATTGGATGGGATGTGTGCAGAGTTTTTGAAAATTTGGATGTAATGAGATATTATAAATGTTTGGGATATGGACACAAGAAGGAGAAATGCCGTGAAGAAAAAAATAAATGTTTAAAATGCGGAGGGGAACACCTGGCTAAAGAATGTAAAGCGAAGGAAGAAAGATGTATAAATTGTGTTAGGGCAAATGAAAAATATAAATTTGAACTAGATGAAAAACATAGTTGTATAGATAGAAAATGTAAAGTATATATGAGAAAAATGGAAATAAATAGAAAAAGGATTTTTTTATAAATAATTTTTTTATAGATGAAGAAAATGATGGCAACGATATAATTGGTATATATTTAAATATTCAAGGGTTAACAACTAACTTCAGTGAAATGGAAAATTTAGTATACGAAGAAAATTTTTGTTTTATATGTTTAAGTGAAACACATATTACTGATAAAATTGATAGTTCGGAATTATTGATCAATAATTATAAAACGTATAATTGTAATTCATATTCCAGACACACTGGTGGAGTAACAATTTATATTAACAAGAAATATCAAAGTGATTTAGTTGATTCTTTTTATTTAGAAAATGTATGGATTTTATCTATTAAAATTAAGATAAAAGAGGAAAATTATAATCTTATACGCTTATATAGATCACATAGATGTTCTACAAATAGATTTATTGATATATTAGAAGAGTGGTGTGAGAGGCATATTGATAATGAAATGAATCTCATATTTACTGGGGACTTCAATATTAATTTTGCAGATGAAACGGAGGGAGATCGGATAAATCGTTTTTTATGTAATTATGGGTTAATACAAAAAATTAAAGAACCTACCAGAATCACGAAAACATCACGAACTCTAATAGATTACGTTTTAACGGATCATGTAGCTCAACTAGAAGTAAATATAAATAATAAATATAAAATATCGGATCATGAAACTATACAAATAGAAATACATAGATTTGAAAACAACTATAATGAAAAACAGATAAATTACTACAAATACAATAAACAAGAGTTAATTAATAAATTAATTGCTTTAGATTTTGACAATATATTAAACATAACAAGTGTAAATAGCTGTGCGTTGAAATTAAAATCTGATTTAATTTGTAGTGTAGAGAATTTAATTAAATTTCGACGATCGAATTGTTTTTGTATTCACTTCTATCAAAGTGGTCAGTTTTTGAACTACTTCATTAAAAGAATTTAAGTTGTGAATATTATTCCAGAGTTCGTTTTTATCAATATTGTCATAATCTAAAACAATTTTATGAGAATTAATTTTTTCTCTTATTGGCTTGAAAACTATACTGATAAAAAGGATTTGGTGATAAGATAAAATTGTGTCTGAAACATGAAAATTGTATTTCAATTCTAATATGTCTGAAATAAAATACTTACTCTAGTTGCATATTCGGATGAAATTTTGTTAAGAATTATAAATCCGTTACTATGTATCAAATTAATATAGTCTTTAATATTTGTGTCATTTTTAATATATTTAAATTAATGTCACCGACAATAATTGTCCTCTTATGCGTAAGAAGATTTTCTAGTTTTTCTATAAATGTATCATAATTCGTTCCGTGGGACCTATAAATAGGAAATATATTTAGATTATGTTTAAGTAGTTTAATTCCTAAAATATTTGAATTTTGAAATTCCTCCTTATATATGCAGCTGCTACTAACCTTATTATTTATATATATATTGCAACGCCCCCATATTTGTTTTCCCTGTTACAAAAATATGATACATATCCTGGTAAGTTAAAAAATTTATTTTTACTCTCATGCAACCATATTTCCGACAGTACAATCACATCGATATTTACACTATATGAATTTATTAGCGATTCTAGATAATATAATTTGTTTCTAATACTTTGAATATTTAGGTATATAATATTAAAATTGTTACTATAAGAATTGTCTACTAATTTGCCCATGTCTGTGTAGTATTGCACTTGAACATTATTATTCAAATCAGTAATGTTTTGATTTCTATCTATCTATATCTCTTCCATTAATTAATACGGGTATGAAAAGCAAGTGAGAAAAAATTTGGAAATAAATGATTTATTTGTGCAATAGATAGAGTTAGATAGATTTTTTTTTTTTTTAGTGCTCACAAAATTTGACAGTTCTATCATTTCCGTCATCAGAGTCTTTAAATTAATTATTAGTTCTAGGTTGTATTTTCTTTTGTTATTTAAAAAATTAAGAATAAGTAAATTAAGATAATGTTTAAAAAAATTATAACTTAGTGTAAAATATAAAAGAAATTTTAGTAGAAAAAAAATTAAAGAATTAATTAAGTATGGAATTTGGTAACCGATACGCGAGAGATATTGAAGACATGGAAACAACATTTCGAACAGTTGTTAAATGATGGGCATACAGAACACCAGAATAATGCACCAGTCACAATGATCAACGATGACGAAACACTACCACCGAGCCTAATGGAAGTTGATCAAGCCATTCAGAAACTGAAAAATAACAAAGCTGCTGGTTCAGATGGAATACCAGCTGAGTTATTTAAGGTAGCAGGAGAAGATTTGGTTAGGAGCATGCACCAAATCATCACCAGAGTCTGGATGGAAGAATGCATGCCCGATGACTGGAACATTAGCACCATATGCCCCATCCACAAAAAGGGCGATGCCATGTCATGTGCCAACTATAGAGGAATATCTCTATTGAATGTCGCGTACAAGATCCTTTCCAACGTAATATGCGAACGACTGAAACCACATTGCAATAACATCATAGGCAACTACCAATGGGGTTTCCGTCCTGGTAAGTCTACCATCGACCAAATCTTCGCATTGAGGCAAATCCTGGAGAAGACCCATGAATTTCAAATCGATACACACCATCTTTTTATCGATTTTAAGGCAGCCTACGACAGTATCTATCGCCGGGAACTGTACATTGCAATGTCGGAATATAGCATACCATCCAAGCTTATCCGACTTTGCCAAGTAACACTGGAAAACACTAAATGTGCAGTTGCTATTGGAGGAAATATGTCGGAGCTCTTTCGCACATGCACCGGCTTCCGTCAAGGTGATGCACTGTCGTGCGACTTCTTCAATTTAGTGCTCGAACAGATTATACGCCGCTCTGGTGTCAACACCGAAGGAACAATCTTCAGAAAATCTGTTCAGCTATTAGGCTTCGCGGACGACGTCGACCGTATTGAAGATGAAGCAAAGAAAATGGGTCTTCTAGTGAACGAGAACAAAACGAAGTATATGTTATCAACAAATAAAGAGGCCAGAATACATAGAGCAGGTCCAAACATCACTGTTGGTACATATAACTTTGAGGTAGTTAAGGAGTTTGGCTACCTAGGTACAAATATAAACTCCGCAAATGACATCAATGTGGAGATCCGACGAAGAATAAACCTAGCAAACCGCTGCTACTTCGGTTTGTCAAAACAACTGGGTTCAAAACTCCTCTCGCGCAGTTCCAAAGTGCAACTGTACAAAACGCTCATACTTCCGGTGCTACTATATGGAGCAGAATGCTGGACATTGCCCAGAGCAAGTGAGCAAGCACTTGGAACTTTCGAGCGAAAGATTCTTCGTCGAGTGTTCGGTCCTTACTGCGACGATGGGACCTGGAGAAGAAGATGCAATGCCGAGATCTATCAGCTGTACGGTGACGTAGACCTAGTTCAAAAAATTAAGATCAAAAGGCTGCAATGGCTAGGTCACGTTGAGCGAATGGACAACAATGCTCCAGCTAAAAAGATACTCGAAGCCAGGCCAGAGGGAACACGTCGCAGAGGTCGCCCAAACCTTCGTTGGAGAGACGAGATTTCGACAGACATCAGAAGGCTCCAAATCTCCAACTGGAGAGAATCTGCTCGGGACCGAACGAGGTGGAGAGGAACGCTACGTCAGGCCCAGGACCTTCATGGTCTGTAGCGCCACCTAAGTAAGTAAGTAATTAAGTATAAGTATTTAGGTATAAGTAGAAAAAAATATAATTTATATAAGCGTGTTTTTGTTAAAAAAAATACTTTTTTTTTGCTTAGGTTGTTGTTTTAATTAAATAAATTTTCATTATGTAGGAATATATTAAGTGAATTGTTGTTTTTGATAATTAGCATATGTTTAAGTGAATTATATAATTGTATCTTTTGTAACTTAAAAAATAAATAATTGTTTTGATAATAATAAATAAAATATGTGGAAATAACACGATTGTAAAAAAATAATTTTTTGTTTTTGTTAATTATTATAAGTTTTTGTAAAAAATATAATAATATGCTTTGAAATATATACAAATAATAATAAATTAAATTGATTAAAGTAAAATGATTGAAGAAAAAAATTTTTATGCGTATAATAATATAAAATGAGGTTATGTATAGAATGTTATAAAGTTGTATGTATATAATAATATAAAATAAAGTTATTAAAAAATTTGTTCGAAAAAAAATTCGTAATTGATTGTTAGGTTAATTATTAATTGTTAAAACAAATTTTCTAAGAATGTTAGAATACTTAAAATAAATAATAGTAATAAAAATAAAGCTAAAAATTGGTTTAATAAATCTAGTGTTTTAGTATAACTATTAGTGTTAAATTTCAAAAGTTTTTTTAATAAATAATAAATTCGTTCATGAAAGATACATTGTAAACTTTGCTAACCTTGGTCTTGCGGAGATAAATTTTACTATCCTTGACCCACAGAAACTCGAAGTTGTGTGAATTTTTGATTTTTTTTGCCTCTTTATAGAGTTTTGCCTAAAATGGAGTGAGATGGTGACGAAAAAATATTTCTTTATTCCTATCAGGTTGTACATTTAACTCTTCAGTTAAAAAATGATGATATTTTTCTCCATCACTCGCTTTTTATTGCTTCAGAAGCCAGTTCCACAGCATAAAGCTCATTAACCACTTCATTTCTTTCAATTATTTATTTTTTTTTGATTTTAGTAACACTTTTCAGACCACTTTTTTTTCCAATTTTTTCAGCAATAGCTAATATTGTGTCTGTTGGGTTTGGTAGATTAGCGGGAAGTCCGGCAATAACTATATTATTTTTGATCTTTTTTTGTTGATCTTCATCCAATATTGATTCATAATTATTCAGCTTTCTTTCTAGTTCAGAAGATTTATCTTCTACGGCTTTAACACGTATCTTCAATTCTTGATTTTCTTCCTGCAGATTTTTATTTTGTTTAATAATGTCCCTCATATCTGAGTAGAAGAATTTATTTGATTTGTGTATTTCAACTACTACAGATCCAAGAGCTTGCCAATATTTTGCCATATTATCCATTGAACAATCTGATAAGTCGAATGTGGATAATTTTTCAACAGTGCTTTCTTCAGAATTAATTAGTGTGTGGTGTGACTCCGTTTCTGTATCATCCGCTTCTGCAAGAATGACCATTGATACGTTGGCGTTGGAAGGACAAGTCTTACATTTCCAAGTAACACTTCCTGATTTAACTGCCTTAAACAATTCACTATTTACTTCAGCACATTTAGCATGATAGAAACTTTTACAAATCCCACTGCATTGGATACCTCTAGAGTTTCCTTTAATGTTTTGAGTACATTTAGCACAATTTTTTGCCATATTTTCTATTTATGTGTAGTTGTTAAGTATAGTAGAACTTAAAATTTAGGCGCAAAAAATTGATTTGTATGAGAATAATTTTCAAATTTTGATTAAACAATTAAACAAATTTTAGTCGAGTACAATAATTTCACTATTTAATTATGGATTATTAAGTTTCAATTATCAAGCTTTGAATTTTTATATTATTTTTTATAGATTTATTTTATAATTTTATATTTTTTATTTTTATTAGAGCTTAGAACAATACCAAACGTCAAACGTCAAAATCATATGTCAAAAGTTAAGTACCTATTTTAATTTTTCATCAGTTTCTTTAAATAATTATTTATTTTCTTAATATTAGCTTTTTAATTTCCTTTTATTAAAAAAAGGAACCTAGGAAGATTGATAACTTCAGACTGATCTTTAATTGATAAATACTAAGAACGTTAGCAATAATAAAAAATCTGCATTTAATTTGTGAGAAAATTTATTGAACTTGATTTGATTTATCGCGCAAACTTCTGATGGGAAATTAAGAATTATAATAATGACATGATTAACGAATGAAGTGGGAGAGAAAAAGAAATATTTATTTGTTTATGAATTATGATGGTCAATTTAAGGAATCAATAATTATACCGTATCAGAATTAAAAAATTGGAAAATTAACAAAATAATAGACTGACCAAAATTAAATTACAATATGAGAAAATTTTTTTTAAAATTTTCACACTGAAATGAAATTTAAATTGTTTTTCATAGCAAAAAAAAATATAATTATTTAAAGGGTTAATGATTCATCTCGTAAAGTTGAACACTCTCCTGAGTATTCTTTATTTTAGTAGTGATTTCCTTCAGTTCTTTCTTTTTACAAATTTTAATTTTTTTAATAATATATAAAATTACAATAATAATAAATGTTAATAGGGACAACATTATTGAATAAATTATTTTTTGTGTTAAGTTAAATTTCATAAATTTGTTTTAAATTTTTAGTTTGTTTTATATTTATATCTTTAATGTGTAATATTAGGCTTACATTATAAATTCCTAAATAACTAACAGATTTACCTGGCGTTGTCCGGGAGCGTGCAATTTGCAAGAAAGCAAGTTGCGGCTAATTTTTTGAAGTATTGCTTTGGTTAAAAAGAAAGCCTAAAAAATTTATTGTTCAGTTCCATTAATCAGTTGCGGCCCAACAGCTTTTTATAGGTTTTTTCGTTACTTTGCTATAAATTAAAAATTGTTTAACCGATTGACTTCAAATTTTGTGTATGTGTTCCTCTTTGACAATGGAGTTCACTCTATTAACAGACTTGGAATTTGTTACCCCTTGCCGCCCGACAATTTTTTAAAAAAAAAATTTGGAAAGGATATTTCGTTCAATTTTGTGAAATACTGCTTGGTCAAAGTTTCAAAAGCAGGTTTGTTGAGTTCCGTTAATCCATTGTGGCAAAGCAGCTTTTTACAGATTTTTTCATTACTTTACTCTTAAGCAGAAAAGGTTTGACCAGTTGAATTTAAATTTTGTATCGTACATGTAGATACTTATTATTCCTACGATTATTCAAGAAAAAAACTTTTTGTAAGTAAATTACGCCCAATTTTTGAAAGTAGGTAACACTTCTTTGAGTTAGGGGAAAAAATGTTTTGTCGAATTCTTTTAATCGATTGCGAAACAAAAACTTTAAAAAACAGTTCGCAAAACAGTTTTAACGATTATCTCTAATATTTCTATACGTTTTTCTTTTGCTTTTTGACAATTTGGTGCTGCTTGAGTTTTTATTATTATTATTTAATAATTATGAAAAGTTTCAAGTGAAATTTTATAAATTTTTTTGAAAAATGCCTAAAAAACTCGTTTTAAAAAAATTGCTTTTTTACATTTTAAAATAAACATGTACACCATTCTTGTGTTAACTTTTTTCAATAACATCAACTTAAATTAAAACTCCATTGAGAGGTCAAAAGGGTATACTAAATTTGCCATTATGTCATTATACTAAGTAAAAAGCAGTTTACTTGAATTGCCAACGTTTGAATAAAATATAGTCGATGGCTTAGAAAAGGTTTAAAAATCTGCTTTTCAAATTATATTTTGTTTTGTACTTACCTGAAAGTTCTACTACGCTCTCCCTCGTTTGTTTATGATTTTATGAGAGAAATGTAGGCTTCCTTCTTGGAACAACTGTTTTAAAATACTTTGTATTTAAGCATAATATATACGGTATTGAAGTTTTTAGATTTTATTTGAAGAAAACTACAATTTTTTACCGAAATCTTTTTTTAAAACACAACAACTGCAAAGTAGATAAAAACAAAGACTTACGAAAAAATGTAAAGAAGGAATATGTTACGTTATTTAAATTTAAAGATATTATTATTCGGATTCTTTATTAGCTTTATTTTTATTATTATTAATATTATCACATTTAGCTCTTGCACTATTTGAGACTATTTGATAGCAAAAAAATTAGTATTATTTATTAAATGAGCTTTTCGAATAAAAATGCAAAATGTCAAGTCAATCGGTCAAACCGTTTTGACTCGACATTAGAAACATTGAAAAAGCTTCATTAATCAAAGAATTATAACTACTCCCCAAAATTGGACGCAATTTACTTCCAAAAATTTTTTTTGACCAATCGTAGGACCGACATGTGTTACCAAACACCAAGCCGGCTAACAGACTCAACTCCATTTTCAAAATGCTTCGCGCATACAAAATTTGGAGTAATCCTGTCAAACCGTTTCGAATTTAAAGTAAAGTAAAGTAGCGAAAAAATTTGAAAAATTACGCTGTGTCGCAATGGGTTAACGGAACTCGACAAAAAATGTTTTTAGACTTTCTCTTTGGCCAAAGCAGTACTGCGTAAAATTGGACAATATTTGCTTTCAACATTTTTTTTGGCTAACCGTCTGCCGGCATGGGTTAACAAATTCCAAATCTGTTAATAGTGCTAACTCGATTCTCAAGGAGCATCACGTATACAAAATTTGAAGTCGATTGGTCAAACCGTTTCTAATTTAGAGTAAAGTATTGAAAAAACCTATAAAAAGCTGTTGGGCCGCAATGGGTTAATGGAACTCAACAATATTTTTTTTTGTGGCTTTCTTTTTAGCTAAAGCAGTATTTTGTAAAATCAGACGAAATTTGGACCCAAAATTTTTTTTGACCAACCGTCGGGCCGACATGGGCTAATAAATTCCAAAACTGTTAATAGTGTCAACTCAATTTTCAAGGGGCATCACGTATACAAAATTTGAAGTCAATTGGTAAAACCGTTTTCATTTTAGGACGAAATAGTTTAAACACTTGCACCACAGCCCCAACATGGCGGTCCGTTAGAGCAAAAATTTTTGCCGACGATTTCCTTCCGTACCCAAAAACCCCCATATAAAAATTTTCATAAGAATCGGCTGAGCAGTTTAGGAGTTTATAAGACACAAACAAACAAACAAACAAACATACAAGCAAACTTTCGCTTTTAGATATATAGAATACATTATTATTTTCAATAAATATTTCCTGAAAATTTCTATTTGGTTCCTTAGTGAGATTTGGAATTAAAATAATGAATATTTTATTTATTGTCATATTTTAAAAGACATATTATATTGAATTAATATTTAATTTAAAATTTTTTTTGTTAACATAAAAAAGGAAAAAAGAGAGAACTTTTAAATATATCGATATTAAATTAATCGATTTCCTTATCGGTTAAAAATGAGCGACTCATAACGCCTTGCTTTGGAAACATAAAATTTTGTTGAATTCTAACTATTTCATAATTTAATAAGTTAATGTCGGTTGGTAATGGTAAGAAATGAAGATTTTTTAAAGAACTGGCTTATTGTGCCAAAATGTTTAATATGTGGTTTATAACCGATGTAAAAATTGCTACCAAATTTCTAAAAGAAACCTAGTGATTTTTTTGTGACACTAATCTTCATTTAAACTCATAGTTATTCGAAAGAAATATTAATTTGTGATATTATATAAAAGTTTATATAATTTGATAGCTTTTAATATAAACTAAAAATACTAATGCTGTGATTAGGTTTTTGTCATATAATTTAGTAATTCAAATTTTTAAGAATTAAAGATAATTTAAATTCTTAGTATATATACCTAATTAGAAAAGCTTATAAATAGGAAAACAGGCAAAACATATATTTCTAAAATACAATGGCAAGTTTAGAACTTTATATAATAAATATTTATAACATTTAATAAATTTTACATACGGGCAGTAAGTATCTTTAATAGGCAATGAACACAATTTAAGTATCGTGCACAATTACATAATTATGATTGTAATACTTATTTATAAATATAAGAGAAGAAACTTCACCTGATGTCTGTGACACTAATATACGTTAGAGTTTGAAGTCCTACGAACGGAAATCGCGAAATCCACTCACGAGGCAATGCTGATCGCAAATATATTTACGTTTCCATATCTAGCTCGACTCCTTTCAGTGGTAAGAAATACCATAACAAAGTTAACATACCCTTTCTCCTATTATATAGGTATAAAAGTTTTAACCGTAGGAAGTGGTTTTTTAACTGGTATTTTAAAAGTTTGTATTTTTGATCGCAAAACTATGCCAAACAAATTAATAATTTTATAAGTAACGTGAACAAGGTCAAACAATGGATTAAGATTCTAAAAATTTCTAATTGATTCAAGTGCAAATGGCTTATAAGATATAACCTTTAAATGTACAAGGGTGTTTCTTTGTGTTTTTCTTGTATCATCAAAATTTGGAATGAATTGGAACAATGGTTAAGGTACTGTACACACACCTCCGTTAAGTTTTCGAAGCACATCTTCGAAAGTAATAAAAATATTAACTTTATACTTCGTACACGGGTTTGTCCTGTTTGTATTTAATTCTCAAGATTTAGGGTGGAACTGGCGAGTTAGATACCTTCAAAGTACCTCGTAAATTCCAGTAAGCATGTTTCGAAATTAATAAAGATAGAAACAGTAAGCTAGGCACAAACATGTTTTCCCAAGTTTTCGTCAAATAATCGGAATTGGGGATCAATTAAGGTTGTCGTTCGAGTACCTTGTACACACCTCTCGAGATCTAACAAGCATATCATCGAAATTAATAAAGAAAAAAAACTTCAAATTTGATAATAAAATGTGCTGTTCTGTTTCCATTGTCTTCCTAAAACTGGGGATTAATCTCAGTGGTTTTGATAAATATTAATGACAAAAAATTGTGTAATTTCACGATTAAAATTTTTTCGAGTTACATCACATATAATACTATTTGCATAATGGACGTTGAACGTTGCTGTAAATGATTTTCTCGTTAGAAGTAAAACTAATTGTTTTTAAATTTATTTTTTAATTTTCAAAAAAATTTGAAATTTGAAAAGTTTTAAATGTTATCTGGTTTTTTTAATTCTTTCTTTTTCTTTGTTCTGTATCTTCCTCATTATATTCTTTGAAGGAAGAAGATATTTTATTTTTTTTAAGCTTCACATAAATTAAAAAAAAATATTTTAAACACATTTTACATTTTTATATTTTTCTCAATCAAGCTATTGAACTCCAAGAATAAAACGATTAATTTCTGCAACATTCACGGAAAACAAACAAATTTTCGTGTCGTTGAATTTGAAGCCCTTTAAATAGCGCAACATAGAGGTCAAAACATTTTTTAAAATAATACTTTAATATTATTTCGATTGCTTTTTTAGGGACAAAGTGTAACTTCACTCTTCGTTCTACCTTTGTTGTGCACACATCGATATAAAACTGTGTCTTTACAGTTTAATAACAATTTTAACATTTTCTTTTTATTCAATAATTTCAATTTATTAATCGTTTGTAGTAATTAAATTACTTACTAAATTTTTTTTTAATTTAAAATATTTAAATTTTTTATTCTGTTGTGATGGTGTTTTGTTATATTTAAATTATTTCACTCCATTATTGGATTAAAAAGCCGCACTTCCAATGGTGGCAAGGTAAATATTTTTGTTTTCACTTTTATTACATTATTTTATTTTCTGTTCTATATTATTTGATAAAAAAAAAATATTCTAACTAAACAAAACTATCACATAATTAACACAGATTTTTAATTTATTATGAACATTAATTTTTTTTTTTCTTTCATAATATACATTTTAATTTATTTTAACAACTTCGATATAATTTAAGAACTTTTATTTTATTTTAAAACACGCGTCGGATTTGTTTTGTTTACAATTAATAACTGGCCAAATTTAATTTTTTTTTTTTTTGTATAATTTATTTCTCATTCATCCTCATTCATCCTAGCAGTAAACCAAACAAATATACCCATCTCCCTTCCTCTTATGTATGGATGTTGATGCTCTAATTTAATTATTTCTAGATTCTCAATCTTTTATATTTTTTTTTGCACTTTAATTGTACTGATAATTGTAAATTAGGTTACACTAAAATTACTACATATAATTTTATGTGTTGATATCTTTCTTACTTAAATAAATGAATACTCATTATGCTATGTTAACATTAAATTTTTCCTTTTTTTAAACATAAATTTTTTTTTTTTTATATTAAAATCTAAATTACATGTGGTTTTACTTTGTGTGAGTTTGCGACTGTAACTTCGTTCAATAAGGGCACATATCGTGCAAGATAAAAACTGTTGAACTTTGATATAAGTCGTTTTCTCACTCTGAGTAAAATAAAATTAGCCGGTGTTAATCATTAATTAAGGAGGACAAATCGTACGTATATTTATTTTTAATTTTAATTTCTAAATTTGTAAATTTTGTTCTATTTCTTCTTTTCTTTATTTGTTTTAAAATTCAAATATAAATTTCTTTCAATTTCAAATTAATTTTAGAAATATTTCGGTTTTTGCTTGTATATCTCTTTTCAATTCTCAATTTTTGATTCTTAAATTTTGTATTCATTAATAATTAATTTTCTTTGAAAATTGGCAACTTTTGTATTAATTTTTGTAACATACGTGGGTTGCAGACGAATTTTCATGTCGTAGAATGCACTTTAAACTCTGCAAAGTCAGCTATCCTAGCCCTTTGTGAAACGCAAGTTAGTGGCCAAAAAGATAATTTTAGTATTACAGGCTACTCACTTGTTTCACACTTCGTCCCTAAAAGAGACATCTTCATTCAAAATGACATCGTTTTCAACATTCTTCATAAATATAAAGCTTCTAGCCCAACCTTCCATTACATTTGGGTCAAAATTCTCGGTGGAAAACATGTCATACATTTCTGTTTCTTATACAGATCACCCAACTCAAATGAACATGAAACTGCTACGGAGATTGAAAATCTCTCTAACCAGATTAATGAAACTTTGGAGTCATGCCCAAAAACTGAAATAGTTCTGGCTGGGGATTTCAATGTCCATAACAGAGATTGGCTTCATTTTTCAAGTAATTCTTCTTTGAGCCAAAACTCAATTGGGAAGCAAATTGAACTGTTTTCATCAAGGTTCCACCTTTCTCAACTTGTCCAAAATCCCGCTAGGGTCCCTGACCGTGCTGATCAAGAAGGTTACCTCTTGGATCTGTTTCTGACTACATATCCTGAAAAGTATGTGGTTTCAGTAGGTTGTCCCCCCTGGGGGGCTCCGACCATTGTTTGGTGAAAACAAACTTCCATATTAACACAGTGATCAATAGAAAGACTCCTCCCAAAAAACTGGTATGGAATTATAATCGTGCCAACCGGGAAGGTTTAAACAACTTTTTTAAAGATTTCGATTGGTCAATGTGTTTTCGCAACAGAATGTTAACTTTGCTGCAAATGCGATCAGTGAAACCATCTTGCTTGGAATGAGGTTGTTCATACCTCACTCCATCAGAAGTATTCAACGAAAACCGAATGCATGGTTCAATCGCATTTGTAGTAAAGCAATTCATAATATGGAGGAGGCTTTTAAACGTTACCAACACAATCGGTCGGAGTCTCACAGGGCCAACTATATAGTGGCCAGAAATAGATGCAAGAGAGTTATCAACAAACAAAAGTTCTTATTCAACCAAAGAATAAAACGTAGGTTGCTCCACATGCCAAAGAACAGCAAGTCCTTTTGAACTTTTACAAAGGGGTTAAAGGAGGACGTAAGCGATTGCTCTTTTCCCCCACTTGTTGATAAAAATAACAGAATTGTGTCAGATTCTAAAGAAAAAGCAAATTTGTTTGGTGAACAATTTGCTTCCAATTCAACACTGCCCCAATCAACACAAAATCCACCTCGTATTCCACGCGTTGCCTGTTCCTTTGGTAAAATTTACCTCAGGACACGAACAGTGATGAAAATATTGAAAAATCTTGATGCAAACAAATTGGCCGGTTCGAATGGAATCACTTCAATGGTTCTTAAAAAAACTTATTCCATTGTTTCAAAACCTCTCCGCAACCTTTTTTTCCTTTCCTTTACTTCGGGTACTCATCCTGCCCAATGGAAGGTTGCGAATGTTTTTCCAGTTCCAAAAAAAGGCAACAAAAGCGATCCCTTTAACTACCGCCCTATTGCTATAACCTCGGTCCTTTCCAAAGTAATGGAAAAAATTGTAAACATAAAGCTTCTGAAATACCTTGATCGCAAAGGTTTGCTCCATGATCGACAATACGGGTTCAGAGCCCGGCGTTCAACCGGTGATCTCATGACTTACCTTTGCGAGAAGCTAAATATCAGTCTTCACCACTCTGGTGAATCTGATGTTGTAGCCTTGGATATATCTAAAGCTTTTGACCGAGTATGGCATGATGCTTTAATAGCAAAATGCGAGGCTTTAGGTTTACGTAGGGTTTTCCTAAAATGGATTGGAGATTTTCTCTCAAATCGCACAATTCGTGTACTTGTGGATGGTTATACATCCAACCAATTT
Organism: Dolichopus griseipennis; assembly: GCA_963082915.1. Classification (NCBI taxonomy): domain Eukaryota; kingdom Metazoa; phylum Arthropoda; class Insecta; order Diptera; family Dolichopodidae; genus Dolichopus; species Dolichopus griseipennis. Next base: position 144,884,999 of record OY720441.1, read on the forward strand.
CAAATAAATGCTGGTGTCTCCCAAGGATCTGTTCTATCCCCAACTCTTTTCTTAATATTTATCGATGACTTACTTTCAATAACCTCCAATCCAATTCACAGTTTCACAGCACCCTTGTGGCTTCCTATGAATTTCATAGTCGCTGTAACATTAGTCAACAGATTAACACAACAGCAAAAAATTTCATGACTAGTGAGCTAAACAATGATTTAGCAAAAATCCAAAAATGGGGAGAGTGTAACCGTGTTGATTTCAACACAAAAAAGACCCAATGCTGTTTAATCTCGCGGAAAATTGCAATATCTACCCCCAGCTTGTCATTTTAGGGTATACCTTTGAAGCACACAACAGACCTAAACATTCTGGGTATCGGGTTAACCAAAAATTGACCTGGTCAAACCACATTTTTGGTATAGCTAAAGATGCAGCTAAATGTTTAGGTTTCTTGTTTCGCTGTAAAACTTACTTTACTGCACCTGATCTTATAAAAATTTATAAAACTTACATTAGACCAAAAATGGAGTACAATGCACATATTCGGCTGGAGCCCTCATCCCTACCCTACACTGTTGCATTAGTAAGATGGCGAAACACGGCTTATGGAAATTCGTTTGTTGTGCGCACATCGCGATTATGGAATCAGTTACTATGTAATGTGTTTCCCAAAGTTGGTAGTTTTTATATGTACGATCCAATAAAGTTTAAGAGGAAAATTAACATCCATCTTTATGACTTTCCTTTAAATTAATTCCTTTATCCATCATAATTCAAATTCCTAAATCCTAATCCTAATCCTAATTTCCTTCCCAATCCCGATCCTAGAAACCAAATAATACTTTTGTATTTAAGGTCCATACCAAGTTTGGTTTTAAAAAAAGGTGGGTGGTTTTAGTTGGTTAAAGTCCAACACTCCCCAGATGAACCCCGTACAGTGATTCTGGGCGGCTTCCGATGCTTTCCATAAACCCTCGCAAAAAAAAGACAAGAGAGCAACATATTATCTATACACATATCTCCCAAAAACACTTATTAAACTATTTCAAAACTTCTACTCAACTTTTCTAACTTTCGCTTCTTCCAATGTAAGGTTACGCAGTTTTCGTAGCTGCAACAAAAGGTAACAATCCTTCCTTCTAATAGTAAACGAAAGGCTTCTGAAATTCGTCGTTCAATATACTTCCATCAATTAATGGGACGTGTACTTGTCTATGATTATATACATCCAACCAATTTAAAATAAAAGAAGGTATCTCTCTGAAAACTACTCTCCGTCCTCCACTCTCTTTTTATTATTTATTAATAACATACTTTCCACAGCTTCTATTTTCGATATCAATTACTATAAAATTTTGAAATATAAGGCGGACTATGCAAAATGCAGTTGCTTAATTTTTTGGAAGGAAAAAAGTATCACCATGATCTAAGGTACTACATTTTTTAAAATATATAAAAAACTTAAAAATGTTTAATACTATTATATTACCTTGAGCTTTTATGTCTCAAACACTGTGCCAAACCTGAGTCAGGCAATTCAGATCCTAGTACGCAAATACTTTTGATTTTGTAAACCAGATGGGGTGGATACAAGACACCCACAGAAAAAGCCTCTTTGATGATTACTAAATGTGGTTCATAAATTCCTGGTAAACTGATTTCGCCTACTATTCCAAACGTTATTCCCAAACATTCTATGCCATCTGCTGTTGAAAAATTCCATCCTTTATAATATAAAAGAATATATAAAAAAAAGAAAAAACTTTGCTATTTAAATTATTTTAATATACAATATATTTAAATTAATTAGATAAACAAAAATCGTAATTTATACACATTTATTTAAGTCGAATTATTTATTCAACAATTAAATAACAACCATATGAATGCATAACTCATTATTTGTTTCTAAGTAAAATTATAAATTAAACCTAAGTAATTATAATTTTTATTATTTAAATCAAATTAAATGTATTTATTATAGTTAAATGAATTTTATTTTTTAATACATATTTTATTTTTTAAAACATATATGTTTTAATCATTTTGTATTATTTATACAGGGTGTTCCCGACTCGATGGTCTTCCTTCAAATGGGTGATCGGGCATATCGAGCAGAACAAAAATTTGTATGAAAGGGGGGGGGGGTCTATTTTCATTAGTTTAGAAGTTATGGGGCCTTAACTATTTTTCAATCATAATTTAGTTTTATTTCGATAAAATTGGAACTAAATAAGATAAAAAAAAAAGTAAGTATAGCATTTAAATGCTTATTAATGCAGATTTCTTAAGCACTATCAAACATTACTCTAAAGTTTCTCAGTCTGAGGTTATAAGGGCTTAAAGTCCAATATTTTTAACAAAATATCAATTAAGTGCCTTTTATCAAGAAAATAACGGTGTTAACAAAACAGTTTTTTTACTTCAAAATATTACCCTTCTCTTTCCCTGCATTTTGAGTATACTAGCACTTTTATAGCTCAAAAACTTTGAAAGTTATAAAGTAAAAACTTTTTTGTGATACCTGAAATTTATTTCATAAATTTAACTAAATTTGAATTTTTTTTTTTTGTATGATAAAAATTACAATTAATCATTTATAATATTTTGTTTATTTAAAAACAAAACTGGTTTTCCATTTACATAAAACACTTGAAATTTAAAAATCACTTTTTTTCAAATTTCACTTTTGATATGAAGATAAAATAGTAACAAAAATTTTATTCTTCATAATTCATATGTATTAGAAAAAAAGCATTTTAAAAATTAAATAACAAAAATTTTTAATCATAATATGCTGCGTTATAAAATCAGATTTTAGGAACTTCATTTTATTGCAAATAATTTCAATAATTAATTATTCATTTTAAATTTGGCTGCAATTACTAAAACTTAAATTAAAAAAAAATAAATGAAATGGTGCGTTTTTCTGTAAGAGAATATGCGGACATGATTTACATTTATGGTGAATGTCATGGAAATAGGTATGAAGCTCAAGCGTTGTACAGGCAAAGGTTTCCTCGACGCCAAGTGCCAGATTCTAGGACATTTCCTCGAACTTTTAGTAGATTACAAGAAACCGGAAGCATATCTCATCAAAGACGTGAAATCGTTAGAGAGTCGCAACCACGTGTTGATGTGGATGAACGTGTAATTTCACTAATTCGCAACAACAGTAAAATTAGTATTCTTAAAATTAGTTACTTAACAAGAATAAGTCAAACTACTGTATGGAAAATTCTGAGAAAAGAAAAGCTACACACTTATCATTTTCACCCAGTGCAAGAACTTCTTCCGGAACATACTTTTAAAAGATTAAACTTTTGTACTTGGCTACAAGAAAAGGATATTTATGAAGCAAACTTCTTTGGCCGTATCTTGTGGACAGATGAGGCTCAATTCACGAAAGACGGCTGCTATAATTACCACAACGAACACTTTTGGGCTGAGCAAAATACTTTTCAAACCAGAAGAAATAGTTCGCAATATAAATTTTCAGTTAATGTATGGGCAGGTATTGTGGGAAACACCCTTATTGGACCGTTTATGTTCGATTCAACATTAAATAGTGCTGTTTATCTTAATTTCTTAAACCACACCTTACCTAACCTATTAGAAGACGTTTCGCTTGTGACGAGACGCTTTATGATCTTCCAACATGATGGAGCTCCTGCACACTACTCCAGAACTGTAAAAGATTGGTTAGATCAACATTTTCGCAACAAGTGGATAGGAAGAAATGGACCAATCAGGTGGCCCCCTAGATCTCCAGACTTCACACCTTTGGATTTTTATTTCTGGGGGCGCATGAAAAGCATTGTTTATTCAGAAGAATTAACATCTCAAGAACATCTGAGAAGCAGAATAATTGAAGCAGCTCAAACAGTAAGAGACGAGATGCAAGAAATTGATTTCAGCCATGCTCTGAGAAAAAGAATTATGTATTGTATTCACAATGGTGGACACCATTTCGAACAATTTTTATAAATATTTTTTTAAATATTAATTTTTTATAAATGTTAATATTTTTTTCTTTTATTTTCTTTTTAAATCGTATTCTTTTATTTAATTTTTAAAATGCTTTTTTTCTAATACATATGAATTATGAAGAATAAAATTTTTGTTACTATTTTATCTTCATATCAAAAGTGCACTTTGATTATTTTGTTATCATACGTTATTATCATATTTTTAAATTTCAAGTGTTTTATGTAAATGGAAAACCAGTTTTGTTTTTAAATAAACAAAATATTATAAATGATTAATTGTAATTTTTATCATACAACAAAAAAAAATTCAAATTTAGTTAAATTTATGAAATAAATTTCAGGTATCACAAAAAAGTTTTTACTTTATAACTTTCAAAGTTTTTGAGCTATAAAAGTGCTAGTATACTCAAAATGCAGGGAAAGAGAAGGGTAATATTTTGAAGTAAAAAAACTGTTTTGTTAATACCGTTATTTTCTTGATAAAAGGGATTTAATTGATATTTTGTTAAAAATATTGGACTTTAAGCCCTTATAACCTCAGACTGAGAAACTTTAGAGTAATGTTTGATAGTACTTAAGAAATCTACATTAATAAGCATTTAAATGCTATACTTACTTTTTTTTTTATCTTATTTAGTTCCAATTTTATCGAAATAAAACTAAATTATGATTGAAAAATAGTTAAGGCCCCATAACTTCTAAACTAATGAAAATAGACCCCCCCCCCCCTTTCATACAATTTTTTGTTCTGCTCGATATGCCCGATCACCCATTTGAAGGAAGACCATCGAGTCGGGAACACCCTGTATAATGCTTCAAAAAAATATAGCGCTGAAAAGTTTGGAAAAGATAGACAAAAGTTGCAACTTTACTGTTTCGCTATATAGAAACTTCTTTTTTCAAAATATTTTAAAAATGTGCTAAAGAACGATTTGTAATTGAAACCAAAGAATAAAGTTAGCCACTGTCCTTAAATCGATATTGTTTTAAATCTTTATCTAAACGAAAATTATTATTTTGTGTTTTAATGTAATAATTTTCTAAATTTATCATTACAGTATTTGTTTTATTTAAGCAAAAAAAATAAGAAAATAACATCATTTATTTGGGTACCTGTATACATACACAAATAATAGATTACGCAGAAATGCAAATATATAAATTTTTTTCTTTTAAAAAACAAAAAATCAAACCACACAATGCTCATTAAAGTCGTATAAAAAGAACAACCAATACGAAAATTGGTGTTATTTTCAACTTCCGGAAAGGACTTTTTAAAAATTAAATTTACCGAAACTGGAATTATTCAGTAGAAGCAAATCGCAATTTTTGTAAGGAATTTTTATTCTTTTCTATAAATTCGAATTCTACATCTAAAAAAATCTGCTGCAATAATAATAATAAAAATAACAGAAAAGTCTTTATTTATATAAAGACGAATATTTTTCCTAATAATATTTCATATTTTATTTTCATTAGGTATTAAAACAAAAACTACGAGAAAACCAATTTTAAACAATTAAAATAAAATATTTTTTAACCGGCTTACGATAATTTGTGATATTTTATTTTGCTATTATATAACACATTGAAAAAAACACATTTTAAACAAAGTTTTTGTTAATTCGCACAAAAGCTAAATTTTTTATATATTAAAAATTACTTGTAAATCAATTTATGACAATTTAATTGATAAATTTGTGCACATATTCTTAAATCTAAAATTAATTTGATTGTGATGTGTATTTTTTATGGTACATATAATACATATCGCGTCAACAATCAGCAGAAAGAATAACAGATGTTTATGACTTTTTGCATATATCATATATATAATACAGAAATGTTAGCGAGACCTTGCCAACATATTAAAAAAATATTGCACATCAAAATAATTATAAATATACTTCACACAATAAATAATGATGGCAGTACTCCGACCTTTAAATTTATTCTAATGCATCATATTGACCTGTTTTGTTGTTATGCATCCCTTACACGATGTTTTCAACTTGGTAAGCGTACTTGCGAAGTTGAATAGGTTGCATTACACGTACTGTTTGAATCACAAAAAATAAACAAAAAACTTATTTAAGTTTAGAATTCAAATTTATTAATGATTAATTATACATTATGCAACGAAATTAGCTGACACAACAAATATTTAACTTACTTTAAAACAATTAAAATTATGAATGTAGGTCAGTACAATGACTTTAAAGGTATTTTATTAAGTTAAGTTCAATTAAATTATATTACAAAGAAATGTGCATAATAAGCAAAAATGTACGTTAAACAATTATGAAATAAACAATATTAAAATTAGTTAATATATATAAAAGTTGTTATAAAATATATTAATGTTAAGTTTATAATGTTAAAAAACTTATGTTCTGCGAACATTCTCCCCCCGAAATGAATTAATAATTAAATGGATGTTCACAAGCGGTTGACGCTGTATTGCTCTCTGTAGGTGGTACTGCAGGTTTTGAATTGGTTTTTGCATCAATTGATATTTGTGGTGTAGATAATACAATTCGTTTATAGCGTCTAAAGAAACCATAAATGGCGAGTCCACTTATTAATAAAAGAATTATGTATGCCATTGCATAATGATGAACATCATGTGTATTTATATTTCTTGTTGCCGCTATTTCATCTCTTTGTGCCTCTATTTTAGCATGTATTGATTGAATATCAGCTGAAGTTATTTCTTCCTCCAAAATTGTTAAGTTGTTTGAACTTCCATTCTTGTTGTTGGTACTATTGAATTAATTTACTAAAACGTTTTGAGGTATTTCTGCTACTATCAAAAAAGATGAAGTTATGTTTCCTGTAAATCTTTGAGTAGATGCTATGAACATGGTTGAATGTGTAAGTGTACAGCCCGGTTTTAACCAAAGAATCCCATTTCCATTTAAAGCTACTTTTTCTGAATGACTACCACATGTTAAGTCAAATATATTTTTCTTATCTAACGTGTAAATCCAATGATTACTTGTATGCATTTTTATCCATCTTATGTCTATTGAAGAACCTTTTATCTTGCAGAACGAAGATAATTTTGTTTCTAATGATAACAGTTCCATTTCGCAGCGACTGATATTAGATCTCAAACCATACATTGGTGAATTAAATCTGCATAGAAGGTGATCAGATTTCCAAGGTTTACATAAATTTATATCAATCTCCTCCATAGGTGAATATCTATCTCGATGTGCATTTACTAATAGATATTTACTAGAAGTTTGTACATATATAAGCTTATTGGATTTAACTATAGGAATAGAAATAAGCTGATATATCTGATAAAACTCAGCATCTAACAATGGTAATTTTATTTCAAAAATTACGTTGTTTTCAGTAACTCGTGTTTTTACTTGCATTAAAGAATATAATGTCAAAAGTTGGTTTTGATCTTCCGGTATTTTTAAGTTGCTTGGAACATGTTCTCGTATAATTTTAAGTTGTGATTTTAATTGTTCTGGAGTTAGTAAAAGCGTGTTAATTCGTCCATGACGTGTGTCAGTTATCAATGAAAGTATTGACTGTTGCATATGTCTCATACTACTTAGATCCAATGTTATTAGTAAGGCAGCTGAATTGAACATTTCGAATGATCTCTGCGCTTGCTTTGTTCGGTTTATATCATCTTGTAAAGAAGATAGTTGTCTTTTCATGCTTAAATATTGCTGATGCCCGTGTAACTGTTCACGTTTAATAATGTTAAGAGTAGAATCAGAAATGGAAGTTTGTCTTTGAAATAATGTTTCCATATGACGCTCATTTTCCTTAATTTGGTTGATATCTGATTCATATTTCTCGGCAAATTCTTCATCTAAAACTCCAAAAAGACTATGTGCCACATTTCCAATTATTCCAAATGCAGCTCTTTTGCTTTTGTGAGGCTTGTAATTTTGATGATAAATTAAAATATTACCGTTTTCCAATTCTTTTAAATGATGCTGCAATTGCACAATAATCGGCTTGCAATGATCTTCGAAATCAACATCAACTGCAAGTTTGTTACATAATTCCCTTAAGTAAGTTATAGATTTTACTAACATGTCGTTTTGATACTTGTACAAAGATAAATTAAAATGTACAATTAAATTCCATTCACTATTGTAGATATTTGTTTTTGCAATATTTTCAAAATAAATGCCTTGTTCATTTCCAAATTGAGTATTCCCATAGAATTCCGATTGATTGCTTGCTAGAGCCATTGTAAAGAAAAAACTTAAAATAATTGTTAATATGCTCTGACATGTTAATTTGTAGGTAGATGATTTAATTTTCTTATTGTTGCTCTTTTTGTTAGAATACGTATGCTTTCTTTTGACGGATGAATGAGATTTTTCATCTTTATTGCCATGCATTTCTTCTATACTATTATTAGTAGAATTAAGTGCTTCTGGATTTCTATTTTTGATTTCATCATAGCTGAAATTATCGTCGTTGTCTATAATTGGCAACAGCGATAGCTTAGTTATAGGGCGTTTTAATATTGAAGTTTTTGTTTTTGAAGTAGCAACTCTAACAAGACCATTATCATCACAGCTTGTCTCAATAATTCTTCCCAAAGCCCATCTGGTTGGTGGGCAGTTATCCTCCTTTATTAGCACTATGTTTCCAACCCTTAAATTTGGTTGTTGTTGGGTCCATTTTGGTCTTTGCTGGAAATTTTCTCCAATCATTGTTACGTCGTTTAGGCTTTTAGATGAATTTCTTTTTGCAGAAGCGTCAAAAACTACTCTCAATTTTGTGGTTGAACTATCGTGCTTAAAAACGGCATGATGTGGTAGGTAGTATTTACCTTCCACTGTTTCTTGAGCTGGAACCATATGACCTAATTGAATATACTCTGTTATGAAATCCTTGTACATAGTTTCCAATAATTTATTCGTCTTAAATTTTTGCTCAAGTTGAAACAATCTAGCAAGTGCTAATTCTCTTGATCCCTGAATTTCGTCCAAGTTAAAATGTTCACGAAACGGTAATCGCACAACATATCTTCCATCTTTTTGGCGTTGACAGGTAGATTTGAAATGAACTTCGCATTCCATTTCTTCAGCTGTTGTAGTTCTTTCAGGTAGAAGCTCTTCAGTTTCCCAAAATTTGGTTAGCTCCTGGCTTAGGACGACTTCGCCAATAAAACAATTAATAGTATTTTCTGGTAATTCGTTTTTTATTTCACCTGATAAAATGTAGCCAAACTTGGTTTTCTGTGCTATTGTAGTACCTGGTCTTCCTTTTATGAGCTTGTTTTGTATTATTTGACTAAAAACGTCAGCTCCTAAGATTATATCGATTCTACTTGGTTTGTAAAAGTTTGGATCTGCTAGTTCTAAGGTTTTTATATATCCCCAATTTTTATAAGATGTTACATTTTCTGTCGGCAAATAACCAGTTAGTTTTGGTAGAATTAATGCTTTGGTCACACAAGAAAATGTTGAATTTAATCTGGATTTTAAAGAAAGTTCCACAAAATTTTGCACTATACCAGATTTTGCATTTCCAATTCCAGATACAACTGCATGAACCTTGTGTTTTGGCAGCTGCAAATATTGGACCAAACTTTCTGAAATTAGAGTGGCTTGAGAACCCTGATCGACAAGGGTTCTAACTTCAGTATAGGTTCCATCTAATTTTTGTACCTTTATTATTGCTGTAGGTAAGATAACCTTAATCTTTGTAATATTAGTTGCACAGTGAGCGTTAACATCCATTAATTTTGTATTGTTTAGTGATTTTTTATTTGAAATATGTGCAACAAGGTATGATGTTTTTTGTTACATACTCTACATTTTGAAAAGCTTGTGCAGTCCTTTGCAAAATGACCAGGTCGCAAACAGTTTCCACATAAATTATATTTTCTGCTAGTTGCTATTCTCTGCTGTATACTCAGTAGTTTGAACTTTTCACAGCCATAAATTTTATGTGATTCTTGACATATCACGCATAAATTAGTAATTGAACTATGGTATGATTTGATTTTCGTTTCGTTAATATTCGTTTCTAATGCTTCCAGACTTTGAAAACGGGTTTCTAAAAATTGAAAGAAATGCTTTGTATTTTGCACCTCCCGAGAATCAACTAATGATTGTTCATATAAACGATGAGTTTCTTTGTCCAATTTCTGAGTCAATAAGTATATTAAGATTGGATCCCAGTTTGAGGTATCAATCTCCAAATTCTTAATAGCCAATAAGCATTCCCTTGATGTGTCGTGCAGTTTTTTTATAGCTCTGCCTGATTCTTTAGTTAGTATTGGTTGATTCAGAAAAGTTTTCAATTGTGTAGATAAAAGAATCCTTGTATTATTGTACCTTTTATCTAAAATATTCCAAGCAGAGTCATAATTTTCAGCTGTAACTGGAAAATGTTTGATTAACTCTGCAGGTTCTCCAACGACGTTAGCTTTTAAATAATAAAATTTTTGAGCTTTGCCTATGTTTGTGTTATTGTTAATAACTTCCATGAATAAATCTCTAAAAGATTTCCAGTCGGAGTAGCTTCCAGAAAACTTTGGTATATCAATTTTTGGTAAATTCACATTAACATCTTGATTACCTTGTCTGGTGTTATGTGCTCGAGCAGCCGGAGCTGGAGATATATTCATTAGGTTTGTATTTAGTTCAATTACTGTGTCTTTGTAAATATTCTCGATGTATTCAAATTTGTTGTTCTCAAAATAATCATGGCTAATAGGCTCATTTTCTATCAGACTCAAGTGATTATTCATTATTAAGTTCCAGTACTCTTCTAAAGTTTTTAAGTTAAGGTTGATGAAAGCCAAATTCGGTTCTTGCTTCATTACTTCCCTTACTTTGTTTGAAATGCGTTCTACAGCCTTTATTAGCTCAATTTGTTTATTGAGCGCCTTAGATATTTTGGTCGGTATATTACTGGCAGGAGCGTTTGATAAAGCAGCTTCCAAAATACTCGTTATTTCGGTTACTAAATTCCCCATACTTTCAAAGTCCTTGTTTTTGAAATATAAATGATCCGGGTAATTTTCTTTTAATTGTTCGATGTCCTCGTTGTTTTTGATAATAGCTTGCCAGTACTCGTTTAAATTTTTTAAACGTACTTCTATATATTCCTTTGTTTTTCTTTCTACAGAATCCTTTTTGAAGTTTGTCTGTACTCTTAGAATTTTTGTATATAGCTCCTTTTGAGCGTTGATTAATTTGTCCATATTGCTTTGATGATATGGCCTTTAATGATTTTTATGTAAATTCGTTGACTCGTTGATGAGAACGCCTTTTTGTTATATTACTGTCTTGAAGTAAACGCCTTTAGTTGTGACTGTTTACTTATTAACAGATACCTAGAAAAAACTTCCTGTAGACACTGGTTCTACAAGATTACCCTTTTTTTTTTTTAATATTAATTTATCTCTATAGACACTGGTTCTATAGATATAATTGTAAACACTTGTTTTACAATTAACTTTGCATGAAAAAAGCTTAAGACACTTGTTCTAAAGTTTTTTTTTCCTTTTGATTCAAATTCTAAAGACACTTGTTCTATAGGATCCGGTTCGAAGGACCAATGTTTGAATCACAAAAAATAAACAAAAAACTTATTTAAGTTTAGAATTCAAATTTATTAATGATTAATTATACATTATGCAACGAAATTAGCTGACACAACAAATATTTAACTTACTTTAAAACAATTAAAATTATGAATGTAGGTCAGTACAATGACTTTAAAGGTATTTTATTAAGTTAAGTTCAATTAAATTATATTACAAAGAAATGTGCATAATAAGCAAAAATGTACGTTAAACAATTATGAAATAAACAATATTAAAATTAGTTAATATATATAAAAGTTGTTATAAAATATATTAATGTTAAGTTTATAATGTTAAAAAACTTATGTTCTGCGAACACGTACAATTGTGAAATTTTAATTTTTTCTTTTCCTTTAACACAAAATTTTAGAAAAAGAAGAATATAAAATTCAAGATTGTAAATGTACACACCTACACATTCAAAACAAAATAAAAACCGATTTTTTAAGAAATAGTGGCAAACAGATAGGAGAACCAAAACGTTTAATTTGAATTACGAGTGCAGTATAGAATTGTTCCACAGACTGTCAATGTCTATTTTTGTATAAGACAAAAGTACAATGTTATTACAATTTGCTCACATTTGGTACGATTTTGGTCTTACACAAAAAAAAACATATAATCATATAATTTATTAGTAATTTTATAAAACGTAAAATTTTGGAACTGGTCTAAGAGTATATACTTAAACTTGACAATTGCGAATTAAAAATGATTTTTTGTCCATTTTTTAAATGAAATAAAGTCAACAATTGCTTTGATTGTTTGAATGTTTTGAAATACAAGTAGAGCAGTTCTAAATGTTGACGTTTTATAAAATTACAAATCAATTCTATATGTTTTGGTTGTGTAATAACGGGCTGTCAACATTTTTTTTTTGTGTAAAACAAAAGTACAATTTTATTTAAATTAACTCAAATTTGGTAAAAATTTAGTTTTACACAGTAAAAACATATCATCGTATTATTTATTTGTCATTTTATAAAACGTCAAAATTTGGAACTGTTCATTATACATTAACCTGACAGTTGCGAGTTAAAAATGTTTTTTTTTCTATTTTTTAATCGAAATAAAGTCAACAATTGCTTTGATTGTTTGAATGTTTTGAAATACAAATTTAGCAGTTCCAAATTTTGACGTTTTATAAAATTACAAAACAATTCTATGATATTTTGTCGTTGTGTTATACTAATAACGGGCAGTCAATATTTGTGTTTTTTTAAAGGCAAAAGTACAATTTTATTTAAATTTTAGTTATAAAGGGTGTAAAATTAAGGTATCATTTTGATTTTGCCGTTATTTTTTTTCTACCTTTTTCTACCGTCAATTTTTATACGAGGTTTCTTTAGGTATATTCTAAATACATTTCCATATTAACCGGTTAGTTAATATGGAACGTTACACGAAGGAACAACGTGTTTTTGTTATTACAACATTTTTTGAAAATGGTAAAAGTTTTCAAGATGTAATTAGGAAATTTCGGGGATTCTAAGGTTTAACTAGTATCCGCGTAGGACCAAATGACTATATATAAAAGATAGCTGGTGTTGCCAGCTTTAAAAAAATATATAGCTTTAATGGCGCATATTATCCTTTAAGGACGAAAAGGACATTTAAAAGTATCCTTGTTATTTTAGTCTATTTTACAAAAACCGTTATAACTAGCGATCTGTTGAATATATATGTATTCAAGCTAATAATTAAGATGACGGTCTGGAAAATATTTTACCGTTTATTTGATGACGATAGGTGCTGCCGTTTTGGAGATATTGTAGTTCAAAGTTGAAAATTTTTGCAAAACAAAAAATTTTTAACATCTTTTCTCTAAAACTCATATTTTTCAAAATTTTGCAAAGAAACCCTCTAAATATTTTTACATCGTTGGAAAGCTCTTATTTTTTGCTATAATTTGGGCATACATAAGGTATGTCTATATTAAAGCGTTTATAAGATATAAGCATTTATGAAATAAAAAATTTTTTGTTTTGTAATTTTTTCTGTATAAAAAAATGTTGATATGTTTTACAATTTTTTCAGCTGTTGATATGTATTACAATTTTTTCAGCCGAACTTTTTAAATGAATTAAATAATTTTATTTTTGAAAAAAAAAATTTTAATATGTTATAAATATGTTTGCAGGTATAAAAAAATTCCAAAAAAAAAACAATTCCAAAAAAAAATAATTCCAAAAAAAAAATTCCAAAAATCAAAATTTAATGACAAACTATTTTTTAAAAACAGTAATTTTTTACAAGCATATTTCAACAAATAAAAATTTAAAAATAGTGGGGGCTGCCGCCCCCAAACACCTGCTAAACAAATTATTGAAACCCTGATTTTAAATTCAACTCTAAAATCCCTCCTAATTCAGAATCTCGCGTATACAAATATATAAATATTCTGGAAAAAGCGTATAATCCTGTAATTGTAGCCAACTATAAAATCTCTCCTAATTATTTTTTACATGCATATTTCAACAAATAAAAATTTAAAAATAGTGGGGGCTGCCGCCCCCAAACCCATACTAAACAAATTATTGAAACCCTGATTTTGAATCCAACTCTAAAATCCCTCCTAATTCAGAATCTCACGTATACATATGTATAAATATTCTGGAAAAAGCGTATAATCCTGATTTTGTAACAAACTCTAAAATTCTTGCTCGCTAAAGCTATGGAAATATTTTTTGGCAAAATAAATTTATGAGAAATAAAGTATGAAAATGTATTTTTTAATAAAATTGTTGTGTCAGTTTTTCATTCATGTTCTCTGGTGGGGCTATTTGTCAACATATACCATACTTATTATATACCGTTTGAAAGAGTGTCAAAAGACCTTTCTAACAGTATAATAAAAAGTACAGGGTGCTTTTGAAAATTTCATTGTTATAGTGGTTTTTTTGAAAGTTCAAAATTTTTTTTTTTTTGTTTTAAATTTCCACTTGAAATTGCAATATCTCCAAAACGGCAACACCTATCGTCATCAAATAAACGTTTGAATATTCTCCAGACCGTCTTAATTAATAGCTTTGATTGAATGTATATATATTGAACACATCGCTAGATATACTGTTTTTTGTAAAATAGACTAAAAAAACAAGGATACGAAAAGGACATTTAAAACTTTTCGTCCTTAAAGGATAATATGCGCCATTAAAGCTATATATTTTTTGAAAGCTGGCAACACCATCTATCTTTTATATTTAGCCATTTGGTCCTACGCGGATACTAGTTAAACCTTAGAATAGCCGAAATTTCGAACAAAATTTGGTAGAGAAAATGCTCCAACAAATCGTGCCATCAAGCTGATAGTTTATAAATTTTTAGAAACTGGATCTGTTCTTGATAATAGAGGCAATATTTATCAATGTAGTGGGCGTTCAACAGAGAATGTAGCAGCTGTGAGCAAAATAATCTTCACCGATCAAGTTCATTTACAACTCAATGGCGACGTCAATAAACGAAATTGCCGCATTTGGGATAAAGAGAATCCAAGGGTTATCTTAGAGCAACCATTACATCCACAAAAAGTTACGGTTTGGTATGGTTTGGGTCAAGAGGAATCATCGGACCATATTTTTTTGAAAATGCAAATGGAAATGCGATTACGGTCAATGGAAATCGCTACAGGGAGATGATCCGAAGCTTTTTGTGCCGGGAAATTGATGATTTGGACGTAGAGAATATGTGGTTTCAACAGGACTGTGCCACTTGCCACACAGGAAGAGAAACATTGGATCTTTTGAAGGAAAAGTTCGAAGATCGCATTATTTCTCGTAGAGGAGGAGTGAATTGGTTACCAAGATCGTGCGATTTGACACCGTTGGATTTTTTTTTTGTGGGGTTTTGTAAAATCGAAAGTGTACAGCAATAATGCCACAACAATTCAAGAGCTTAAAAACAACGTTATCGAGCAGATTTCAACCATTGAGAACAGTTTATTGAACAACGTCTTTCAGAATTTTGGTAAAAGATTGGAAGCCTGCCGAAGTAGTAGAGGGGGCCACTTGGCCGACATAATTTTTCAATATCAACCGGAACCTATTTGTAATAAATTAAAATAAAAATATATTTAATATTTTAAAAAAAAAAGTCTTTTTTTATTAAAATTAAAATGATACCTCAATTTTGAACACCCTTTATGAACAGCAGAAATTGTTTCAAAAACCAAATGTGAGTAAATTGAAAAAACTCTCTATTTTTGTCTTATGCAGCAAAAAATATTAACATCTCCAATCCAAGAATAGTGCAACGCATGATAAAATTTTCTACTGAAAGAATTGTATTGTGTAGCGAATTTCAATTGACGTTTAAGTTTTTACATTTTAATGTAAAAAGTGTTTGTTCACAAGATTTTCTGATAATCTTTGAAAGTAAAGCATTTCTTATAAAATTAAAAATATAAATTGATTAAAAATTAAAAATTAAAAATATAATATTAAAAAAAAACATACGCATTTGATTAATTTTAAAAATTTGAATTTTAATAATATTTAAAATAAAAAAATAATAAGCTAATATACAAAATCATTTTATAATTCTATAATACAGGGTGTCGGGAACACCCTGTAGAAATAGAATTATAAAATGATTTTGAATACCATAGAAATTTCTCATTTTGCCCAGAATTCAAATAAACATATACCAAAAGTTCCTCAA
Source organism: Dolichopus griseipennis (assembly GCA_963082915.1). Taxonomy (NCBI): domain Eukaryota; kingdom Metazoa; phylum Arthropoda; class Insecta; order Diptera; family Dolichopodidae; genus Dolichopus; species Dolichopus griseipennis. The sequence continues at coordinate 144,901,226 of OY720441.1, forward strand.
AATCAAATATCATTTAATTTTGCTCCAAATTGTTCAGCACAACAAATTAGCGCTAGATGCAACAGCGCTGCCATTCAGTGAAGTGCTACTTCATTCTGAACGCGACTATTGCTCAAATTTTTTTACATCAAAACAAAGTATACAAATATAATATTATCGGAAAAGGTTACATGCAAAAAAAAAATTAAACTTAAAAAAGAGATTTTATCAGTGGTGCGGTGTTTTTCGTTGTTTATTTCAAATATTACAAAAAGATGAGTCATAAATTGAAATATTTTGAATTTGATATACATATACTAAATTTTTTTAATATTTTTAATAAAGTACAATATCTTAATTTTTTAAAAGCGATAAACAATCAAACTACTAATACAAAAATATGTTAGCGAGACTTAGCTATTTCACATCACAATTCTTTTTCATACAATGTAATTCGATCATCAATTGTATTGATAGAACAGCAACAGATATGTATTTGAAATAGAATATAGAGGCAAATATAAAAAAAAAAATTAATCAAATTGGTAACGCGTTCGAAAATATATTTTTAAAAACCTGATTTTTTATTTTTTTAGCAATATTTATACAAAACGTAATAAATATTAGTCGAAGTATTAAAAAATTTTCGGTATTACAAAGTACTTCAAAATGACAGTAATAGTCTAATAATCTAATGCTAAGAAAGTTAAAATACTTTAATATCATAAAAAAAAATCTGTGCAATTGCACAGGGGTCCTACTAGTACTTTTTATATTAATATTATACTAATATTTTTTTATTTGTAAACCCGGTCTCTTTTTTCATATATCAATAAAATCAATATTCATCTACGTAATCATTATTTTTCTTCTTGATCATTATACTTTTCTCGATCATTATTTTTTAAATTATATTAAAATAAAATTAGTAAATAAATTAAAATAAAATTAAGTTTGTGAATAAATTATTTATATAAAATTTATTGAAAATACTTAATTAAATTGAAAAACAAGCCGAGATGAATTCTTTTGGAATGACACTTGTAGTTTTATTGTTGAGGGACAACTATAACACCTGAAACCTTCATATGATGTCGAAAAATGAGATGATGATAATGGAAAAGATAAAAATGATTTAGTTTTGTCTATTTCACCATCAGAATTGAAGCAAATAAAACCACACTACCTCTAAAGTATGGTCAAAATTAAACAAATTTATGAATTACAAGGTCCAGTTAGGAAAAGCACCCTAATATAGATGAATACAAACACATGAATCAACACCTGAGAAAATTTTTTGATACCATTGATAAATTAGAGGAAATGAACGGTGAAATAAATACAGATCTATTATCTATCATGTTATTAAATACATTACCATCATATAATTTCAAATGCGCTATCAATTCAAGGTAACAATTACAAAGCTCGGATGAATTGCGGATAAAAATAGTAGAAGAAAGTTTATCAAGTACAAATTTATATAGTAGTAAAAAAATTCCAAATTCGTTATAAAAGGCAAATAAATAACGCGAGTAAACCAGTAAAATGTTATTGATGCCATAAATTAAGACCTACAGCATCGGAATGTCGACAGAAATCTCAAAATCAGGTAAATTCTTTGAAATATGAAACAAAATAATGTAGTATGTATTGCAATACTTATAATATAAGACAATTTGCGGGACTAAATTCCAAATTTAATATATGGTTCCTGGACAGTGGTTGTGCAGCACATAATTGTAATGATAAAAATATTTTTAATAAAATTATTGCAAGTTGCAAAATTTAAGACTGGCTAACGGAGATTTGGTGGAAAAATTACAAAATTTAATTGAAAATGGATAGTGCGCTAATTAGAAATAATATTGGTGAAATTATTTTTGAAGCGAAAAAGATTTAGTGATCTGTATTTTGTAAATTCATTAGTATTTTAATCAATTTTAAAGTCAATTGTGTTTTGCATGTATTCTCTATCAGAGAAAATTAAAAATTTTGATTTAAACCACAAACCAAAACTTTTGAATGTGATATTTGTATAAAATCTAAAATGACATCCTTGCTATTTCCAAAATTACCAGAAAGAAAAATAATGTATAGACATTATATATGTGTAGACCTATGAGAGTCGAATCACTTAGAAAATCAAAATATTCTGTCAGATGAATCAAAGAGTTACAGAAAATATGTACCAGATAAAAGAATTGTCATAAAATCTCTAGATTTTTTATTTTCAAAAAATTATTCTACAGTTAATAAACAACTTGTAGAATTTGGATCAGAACTAAGTTTTAGTCTATGAATTATCCAATTATTAATAAAACCCAATTCCAGAATAATAAAGAAGACTCACAAATATGCTTAAATAAAGAAATTAAAAGTAAATATGAAACAGCAGATTTTTCAAATGAAACCGACGCCAATCACGGAAATAATGGAAAAAAATTACAAAAGTTAAAAGGGTAAAGCGTTCAAATTTCGGTCTTGGAAGACCACAGCTCACGCGTACTGGTAAGCCTGGCAGACCAAAGAAACTGTGTAAGTTAACTGAAGGATAACGAGCAAAATAGCGAAATTGCATATTTATTTGCTTTTAAAGTATCTTATAAAAAGGTTTCTGATGATCCGGATTGGGAAATAGTGAGCTGAAAAATATCCTTAAACGTAAAACGTGGAATACAGTCGATCGAAAAGAGTGTTCGAACATCATTGGTAGTCGTTTTGTTTACTTTTTTAATTGACAAGGAACTTGACAAAGATATATTAATGGAAGCAAAACGAATAAAAAATTAAATGCAAAATAAAAACTAAATTTTTGATCTTCAGCGAGTCCTCTATTGCTTAAATTAGTGAAGTGGAGAGCGGCATTCACGCCTAAATGTTTGGCACTAAACAATCAGGGTAGGAAAATAGTCTATTTTGGTAAAAGGAAGAATATTTGACATACTAATTTCATCTAATAATGAAAATTAAAACTATAATTTTGTTAATTATATAAAAGTCTGTTTTGAAACGAGAGATCTTGGAAAATTTAATTATTGTTTGTGACCTTACAATTCATATATACAGCGACAGTCATGTTAAAGCAGCAACCAAACTTCATCAAATAAATATTAAAGAAATACGGTGTGCTCGAAAGTAATCCATGTACAACACCAATGGTTCCCGCCAAAAACTAGGGAGATGTACTTCAGAAAATCCTTACCGTGAACTAATCATCGTTCTCATCTTGCAATCGATACTCACCAGATATAACGCTGACCAACCAGTATGCTGAATTAATTCAATCACTATCATGGTAAAGAACATTGGTTTGCAGCCAAACTTGCCTTGATGTATTTGAAAGAAACAATATATATCCTAACAGAAGCGAGCTTATGGAAAAGTATAAACATTTGTGATCAGCGTGACCTCCTGAGTTAATATAGCCATATCCTAGCCTCTGTGACTACGGACATACAGACGGACATGGCTATAGCAGCTAGGACTTAACACGTACGTTCAAGTTTAACTTTATTACTAGGACTTAAAGTACGTCGGGGATTGCTTATAAGCGATATCGGCCCATGGTTTCAGATTTTGGACCTTTTAATCGTTCTAAGGGCTAACGAACATATAAACAAATAAAGAAGCAGTCAGTCGCTGCATTCGACTTAAAAATACCCTACACTTATTTGGTTCAAACTTAATTAGCAGTCCATAAGTCATTTTAAAACCATAAAAGCATTTACTAGTTTGATCGTAAGACATAGCCAACGAAATTAACTTAATAATACTAAAAACATTTAATAATTTTTTTATCAATTCAAAATTATTAAAAATTCTTACAAATTTATTTATTTAAAAATATTAAACAACAAATAAACTTAAAATAAATAGATTTGTAAAATGCAATTACAAAATTGCATTATTAAAACGTTTTATCCAATTCAATAAAACTTTACACGCATACAGCAATTACTTCTTTTCAGGATTTTTAGCTGTAGTGGATTTACTGTTAAATGATTTAGTACCCTTGATAAATTATTTAAATTTATTCGCTTAATTTACTTATTTTTTATTGATTGATATAATTAAACTCAAAGTTATTCGAAAGAAAAATTAATTTGTAATAGTTGTGAATGGAATCTATGAAATTTTATAAAGTGTTTATGTATATATGATTTTGAAAATTTAGATAATTTAGAAATTTTCAGTTAAAACAAAATTACAATTGATCTCAATTCAACAAAAAACATCTAAAGATTAAAGAATTTAGAAATAGAAATTTGAATAAATACATACATCTATACATAAACACTTTATAAAATTTCATAGATTCCATTCACAACTATGCACTTTGCAAGTTTTAGAAAAATTTATTTATTTAAACAAAAATGAAAAAATCAAACAAAAAGTTTCCCGTTACAGTTGAAACCTCATAAGAAATTGAAAATAAAATATTTGGTCACCTTCAAATATTCATAAAGGTTAAGTTGTTATTGAGATCTATAAAGTTAGATTTTAAAATAATTATTTTAGAACCTTTATATGCATACATATCTATATAGGTATGTACGCAAGTACATACAAAATTAAATAATTTTTTAGAAAAAACGAAGTCAATTCGAAAAAATGAACTATGAATTTATGAATGAAAAAATCATTGTTTATACTAGTATAACTATTTGTCAAAAGGGTATACTAAATTTGCCATTACGTTTATGACGCAGAGAAGTAGGGGGGTAGATATAGACTCAAGTGTATGGATCGGATCAGAATTGAAAAATAAATCGATTTAGCTATGTATGTCCGTGCGTCTGTCCATCCGTAATTACGATAACTCAAAAATTGAAGGAGCTAGGATTCTGGAACTTTCAATAAATCGGATTCTTAAAAAAAACCGTCATCGCCATTGAAATTCAACTAGTTTGCACAACGGGCTCGGGTAGCTGCCATATAATTTCTTGTTTTATACGAGCATTACTCTGTACTTATTAAAGCTGGGTATCTGAAATTTTGCCAAAAGTAGTTAAGTGTAATGGCCAAAGTTACTGGAAAATTTGGTTGGTCTACTGCAGAGGGTTCGAGTAAGTGCCATACAACTCCTTCTTTTATATAAGCATTACACTACACCTAATAAAGCTGTGTGTTTGAAATTTTTCCAAAAGTAATTAATCGGATGATATTATAATGTTTATACTACGGTCATACGGGTATCCCAGAGTTGACACAATCTACTCTACTACACACTTCCTCGTTTTTTTTCTTATTCGATTTTTTTCTTTTCTTTACTGTCATAGTATTCATATTCTTGAATCATGTTACATGTATTATGTAGAGTGAAAAAATTTTGAGAGAATAAAAATAAAGGGTATACTATAAAATAGAAAAAGTTACAATACATTTAAAACGTGCCAACCGTTTTCAGAGAATTTTAAAAAATATGGGAAAAAAGTTTGATACAAATTTTTAACATGAAAATGTTTATCTATATAAAATTTTTAATCAATGATATTACCTATGGTAATAATTCAAGAAAATATAGATATGATATAATAAAAATTAAAAACTGTCGTCGTTTATTAAAAAATATTTTGTTTTAAATTTATAATATATAATATATAATATGTTTTATAGTAAAATTCTTAGGCTTTTGAAAATATAAAGTGTCAAATAAGAATGGAAATAGGAAATGGAGTATTAAATTTGAATTTTTTATCTTTATTAATTTCGAATATATGCTTTAAGGTCTTGGGAGCAGCGAGCGTGGCACGCAAACCGCTATTCCAATTCATCCAAAATTTCACGTACACTAAACAAATAAGAAGCAACATGGGTGCCCCAAATGTAAGGTTCATTTGGTTTGCCCCAAATCTTCTTTGGTTTCGAAATTATAATAGTTTGGCCTCAATTCGATCAAAAGCATCTAGAATCCGAACTCATTGTCCGAACTCGACCAAAACCAAATCCCATGTTACTTTCATTACTAGTAGCCTAGAACTTCATCAAAATAGCGTAATCAAGGTTTCCAGAACCCAAAACCATGATACGATTTGGCCCAAATGCAGTCTCCGTCATTCTTTCAATACCAGTTAATCCTTGTACACAATTGGATCGTTCTATCTTAATTTTAAGTTACTATTTTTATTAATTTCGATGATAAGGCTTTAAACCTTGGGAGGTCTAAGAGAGTTACCTGAACTACTCCAATTGATCATAAATTAAGGGAACGCGTAGGAAATAGTAAAGTACACCCTTGTGCCAAATTTGAAGCTTCTACATTTGTTTTAAGTTACTATCATTATTATTTTCGAAAATATGCTTTAAGTTCTTCGAAACTATGTGGATGATCTTCGACCTACTACTCCACTAGGTTCCAATTTTCGAGGACACTAAGAGAATAGGAAGAGTCACCCTGACACCAGATTTAAAAGTTCAATTTACCTTGGTTTCGCAATTGTGCTCATTTGCCCGAAATCCGATTAAAAAGTTCTAAGATTCGAACCCATAGAAAGGGCTAACGAACATATATCTAAACAAGTGATGAAAAAAACCAAGGGTTTTTAAAAACCACATTTTCAAAATTATATGGAGTTTCTTACTGAGTATTTTATCATTTATTTTAATAAAAATATATATAACGAGGAAGAGTGTAGTAGAGTAGACTGTGTCAACTCTGGGATACCCGTATGACCGCAACATATACATTATATCATCTGTACATTATATCAAAATTTAAAACATACAGCTTTATTAATTAGTGTAGTGTAATGCTCATATAAAAAAAGGGGTTGTATGGCAGCTACTCGAACCCTCAGCAGGAGAGCAACCAAATTTTGCTGTAACTTTGGCCATTACACTAAACTATTTTTGGCAAAATTTCAGGAACCCAGCTTCATTAGGTGTAGTGTAATGCTCATATAAAAGAAGGAGTTGTATGGCAGCTACAGCTACCCTCTGCAGTAGACCAATCAAATTTTGCAGAAACTTTAGCCACTACACTAAACTATTTTTGGTAAAATTTCAGACACCCAGCTTCAATAGGTATAGAGTAATGCTTATATAAAATAAGAAGTTGTATGGCAGCTACTCGAACCCTCTGCTGTAGACCAACACAATTTTGCAAAAACTTTGGCCATAAAACTAAACTACTTTTGGAAAAATTTCAGATACGTAGCTGTAATAGGTACTGAGTAATACTCATATAAAAAAGGAAGTTGTATGGCAGCTACCCGAATCCATGGACCAAAATGGCTGGATTTAAATAGCGATGACGCCTATTGCAAAAAAACGAATTTCCGAAAATTTCAAGACTCTAACTCCTTTAGTTTTTGAGTTATCGTGCGGACGGACAGACGGACGGACAGACGGACGGACAGACGGACAGACGGACGGACGGACATACATAGCTAGATCGATTTATTTTTCGATTCTGATCCGATCCATACACTTGAGTCTATATCTACCCCCCCTCCTTCTCTGCGTCACAAACGTAATGGCAAATTTATTATACCCTTTGACTATATAGTCATACGGGTATAAAAATAAATGATAATATTATAATTTAGTTATTCATCAATGTATTAATTATGACTAATAGTGAAATCAATACTTAGAATATAATCCCAATGCACTCAAGAAAATCTGCTAACAAGTGCGAAATATAATGTTGGAGCTTTAATGTTAAAGTTTAATTTTGGGAAAACATACACTGGTGAATAACTTACTGTTTTATAAAAACATAAAAATTTTAATTTTGAAGACCTAGTAGCAAACAGGGAAGGTTCCCAAGTTTTCGCGCAGCAAACTGATTATGAATCCGCACACCCACCTTCTGTCACCACTTTTCCATTTTTGTAGGTTCTAGGAAATCAATTGTGAACTCCACTAAAATTAGGAGTTTTACGTATAATTTAATTATCTAAGCAAAAATGGTTAAAACTAAGAAACAATTTCTTCAATTTAAAAAAACCGTTTCAAATTTAAGAAAATCCTTCAACATATGTTGAAGTATAATGCTGAAGCTTCAAATTTTGTATATTTTTTTCATGTTACAGGTGTTTAAAAGTAAGAAAATTTTCGAGCCCTTTTAGCTTCTTAAACGAAAACATGACAAAAAAATTTTGCTAACCGACTCCTACAATTTCTGAGGATCTAACTTCTCCTAAAATTCCAAAACCCTAGATTGAACGGTTTAGAAGATATATGTGGCCAAAAATTTTCCAAAAAATTAGTTTTGCTTAATGGTAAATTTTAGTACCGTATGGCAATCATAAACATTTGCCTTTTAAACATTTATAAAGTTTATAAAACCAGCTATTTTGTGCGGCTTTCGGATTGAAAATACACTTAACGGAACTCTTGTTATAACAATTTAAAAATAGGGCTTTTTCTAACTTTAGGGGCTGTAGCTCCGTAACAGGTGAGGCTACAGAAAAAAGTTCTTCTATGAAATTATTTTTTTTTGCAATACCTACGCGTGGTAAAAATTTCTTTTCTCTATTTCAAACGGTGTAAAAGTTTTTGTAAACACACGGACAGACGGACGCACAGAGTGCAACTATATAGCCACATTTTTACAAAATTTTTTGAAAATGTGCTAAAAACACCATAACTCAAAAACTAATGACGCAATTTTAATGAATTATAAACTCTAGGTTAATAGTAGTGAAAGTACGGCGCGGATTGCTTTTTTGATCGAGATCGGACAATGGGTTCAGATTAAAGAAATTTTTTTATAGAACTGAGGCCAAACGAGTATAATTTCGAAACCAAAGAAAATGGAGCATGAAAATTTGGAACACTAGGTCTTTTCCTATTTACTTTGAATCTGTAAAATTTTGGATGAATTAGTGGTTTGCGTATTATTTTTTAATGAATTAGAATAAAGCACGATTTTGTCTTATAATGCATTAAAATAATTATTTTGAATTATATTTTTAACCTAAAGCATTAAAATAAATTTTTTTTTTTTTATTGAATAAATAAATCCCTTTTAAAATAATTTGTTTCAAGTATTTTCAGATGTTTTAAATTATAATGCATTAGGTACCTAAAATAAATCAAATTAATTGAATTACTTCTGATTTAAAAAAAAAAGTAATTCAACAATAATTCAAGTACATCAATAATTAATTTTTTTTTATTCGAAAGTAATTCAGGAAATTACTATTTTAATTCAAAAGTTATTCACATAATTCAATGATTATTAAATTTAATTCAAAAACATTTAAATAAAATACAGTATTATTTGTAATTTTTTCTGTTGTAAAATCTGGTTATTAGAGATTATGTTTTCTCATAAGTTAATTCAAAATAGCTTTTCATAAATTGTTATATTGAAAAAAATAAATATCTTTTTAAATAATTTGTTATAATAATTTTTAGATGTTTTAATTAAAAATTAATATTTTAATACATACGAAATAGTTAAAATAATTTCATATAAAAAACTATAGTTTAATATAAAAGAAAAACCATATTTGAACAAAAATCATATATCTAAATGGTTTTGGTCGAATTGAGGCCGCGCGAGCATAATTTCGAAACCTATGAAGATGGAACTTTATATTTTGAGGTACAGGTGTTTCTTAATATTTTCTTTATGTCCTATAAATTTAAGATCAATTGGAGTAGTGGTTCTGGTACCACCGCCACTACTTCCAACACCTTAAAGCAAATCTTCGAAATTTATAAAGATTTTTTCTCGTCATTCCTAATTCCCTTTTATCCCCGAAATTTAGGCTTAATTGGGGTGGTAATTAAGGTACCACCCAAAAAATCCCATCATAAAAACTTATTTTCGAAATTAATTTAGATGGTAATTTAACATAAAGATAAAACCTTCAAATTTGGTAGCAGGATTTTCTTTCCTCATGTTCCTGAAATGTGGGGTCAATTTGAGTTGTGGTTTCTTCAAATTTAGAAACTGATTTTATGATATTATGATAGAAACTTTAAATTTCATACAAGAGTGTTCTGTTTTATTCCCATTAGGTTCCTTACATAAGGGATTAATTTAATCGTGGTTCAGATGCCTCCCACACTCTTACAAAGATCTAGCAAGAATATTTTTGAAATTAATAACGACAGAAACCTGAAATTTGGAACAAGTGTGAAATTTGGAACAACACTTTTAAATTTTTAAATGACTAAGTTAACTTAGGTAATAATTTTTTATTGTTTACTTTCCTCCTAATTCTGACAATTCCTCATATTCGGAATTTTTCGAGATATACCAGCATGTTGTATCAAATATGAAAGAGGATGATTCAATTATAATTTTAGGGGACTTTAACCGTCCTTCTTTATCTTTTATTGTTGACGAATCTGATAATTTGTTACTACCAATCAACTTTCAGGACGAAATAGATTTCGATCTCATTAATGTATTTTATGGTAATGATTTACAACAAATTATCAGCTTTCCGAATAATTATTACAAGTGGTTAGATCTTGCATTCACGAATGCATATGATAAAGTGGTGTTAAAGCTCGCTGATTCAGAAAAACTTTTTACAAACACTCTGCATCATAACGCAATCATCTTAGAATTTTGCACTGCTATACCTCTTTTTACCAAATCGTACAATAACATTTTTGTATATGACTTTCTTAATACTGATTATCAAAGCATTAATAATGCTTTATCAGACATCAGTTGGGAGGACCTGTTAACCGAACAAGATATTGATTTGATTATCTCTCAATTCTATGCAAAACTATTTGAGATAATTAACTCCTTTGTTCCTAAAATTCGCAAAAAGGACAAGAAAACCGAACCTTGGTTGAACAGTGAACTTAGGACATTGCGTTACCAACGCAATAAACAATACAAAATAATTAAAAATTCAAAAGAACCTAATAATGACTTATTAAACAAGTACAAGGATCTTGCTTTTGAATTTAAACAAAAATCTAATTTGGCTTATGATAGATATCTTACTAACGTAGGCAACAAATTAATTACAGATCCTAAAAAGTTTTTTGACTTCGTTAACACAAAACGTAACACTTACGGTTATCCAACCTTAATGTCATAAGACAATACGTTTTCTAATTGTCCTAAAACGATCTGCAATTTCTTTGCTAAATCTTTTCAAATGTTCATCGTCCACACGAGTCTCCAATTAATTTCGATTTCTCTAACTTAATTAATAATTCAAACCCTATTATTACGGATTTATACCTTTCCGGAGTTGAAATATTTGAAGCAATTACTAAACTTGATACCAAAAAAGGTATAGGACCTGACCTGATTCCACCTACTTTTTTATTCAATTGTGTCAGTTATCTCACTTAACCGCTTCATTTTATCTTTAATAAATCTCTTCCCTCAGATATTTTCTGGAAACCCTCTTATCTAACCTCTATCTACAAAAAGTGTGATAAATCATACGTCGAAAATTACCGTGGTATAGCTATTCAATCAACTTTTCTTTTTTTTTTTTTTTTTTTAATTCAATATTTTTATTTCGATTTTCAATATACAATAAAATTACATTGTAGTACAAAATTTTTTAATAATAAAAATAGTTAGCTACCATTCTTTTGCAAAAGAAGAGACAAGTATCGAATTGCGCATCATACAAATCATTAACTAAATATAAATTTACTTACTTTAATATGTTTTTCAAATTATCAAAAAATTTTTATTTTAATTTAAACATTAGTGGGGAAAGGCAAAAAAATAAAATAAAATGAAAATAAAAAACGTAGAAAACAAACTAAAAAATAATTTATTTTATCTTAAAAAAGGCGAAGGAACTTTACTCATTTAGTTAATTACCTTTAGTAGGTCTTCACAAATTACAAAGTTAATTTCTAAAAGCCAAGATTTCAAAAGTTTTAAAAACTTAGTTAAAATTCTAGTAAGTCTAATATAATCAGGTAGTTTGTTAAATATTCTGGGAGCTACTATAAAATAGAAATGACAAAAATGGAATTTATGGAAACGCGGAACTTTAACAATATTTCTAGAATTAATTCTTAAATTGTAATTATTAATATACCTTAAAGCTGAATAGCCTGATTTCAAGAAAAAAACTTTTAGGGTTTTATAATAATATAAGTTCCTTATGGGAAGTATTTTTAACTTATTGAAAAGCACAAAAGAAGGATAATTACGGTTTTTCTTGCAAATAATTCTGATAGCATGCTTCTGTGTTATTAATAGGAGATGTATTTTGTTAAAATATGCCCCACCCCAACACGATATACCATATTGAAGTTTAGAATGAAACATTGCGTAGTACACTGTGCATGAAATTTTCTGAGAGCAATATAAACTAACGTGATAAAGATTTCTGATAATATTCTTATGATTCTTATTAACGTAGGACGTATGATCTGACCAACATAATCTTGAATCAATTAAAATACCAAGATATTTAAACGAATTAACGTTTTCAATCAGGAAGCAGTTTGTATCGCAATGGTGGTTCATATAGTAACAACTTAAAGAATCAGAATTATACGCATTAATTAAAAACTTTGCACACTTAGGAGCATGATAGAAAATATCTAAGTTATTATAAGCCGGACCATGGATACTAAAATTCATATATTTTGTTTTAGGACTAATTATTAATTTATGCAGTAGTAGAATTAAACCAGTGTCTGATAAGATCATAGTTCATAGTTCATATCAAGATCATAGTTCAAGTTGACAGCTACATCAAAACTATTACTACAACTATACGTAAAAGCAGTATCATCAACAAATGCAGTTATCGATCCTTTAAATTCTTGTAAGAGCGAATTTATAAAAACTAAAAACAAGATAGGCCCTAGTACCGACCCTTGAGGAACACCATAAGATATTAAACTAAGGTCGGAACTTAAAATCTCTCCAATCTTTACTTTTTGCCTTCTTCCTGCTAAATATGAATTAAACCAATTAAGAATAAAACCTCTGAATCCAGCATTAAACAACTTTTTTAAAAGAATATTGTGGTCCACAAGATCAAAGGCTTTAGTAATGTCAATGAACAACGCAGTTGTAGTGTGACCTTTATTTACTGACTCATATAGTTCCCCACAGAATTTGAGTAAAGCATTCTCTGTGGATCTGCCTTTCAGGAAACCAAATTGATTCGAGCTAAAGAAATTAGTTTTGTCAAGGAAAGCTAAAATTCTACATTTTATTGCTTTTTTAAAAATTTTTGAGAAAGAGGATAAAAGAGAAATAGGCCTATAATTGTTGACATCAGTTCTATCACCTTTTTTAAATAGAGGAATAACTTCAGCATTTTTTAATTTTTCAGGAAATATGCCTGAAATTACAATATTATTAAAAATATGAGCCAAAATATCAATAATTTGATATGATATCTTCTTTAAAGTATTATTAGAAATATCTTCTGAAGTAGTAGAATCTGAGCTTTTTAGGCCAGTTATTATTTTATGAATTTCATAAGCTGAAATATGGTCAAAAAAGAAACTTCTCAATTCAAAACTTTCCTCGACTACTTTATCGGATGAGTATACACTAAAATAATTATCCGTATCAAGTTGCTGGGAAATATTAACAAAGTATTGATTGAAATGATTAGCCACTTCTAAAGAATTATTTGTAATATCGTTATCGATATTAAGATTAATTATATTATTATCATAAGTAGAATCTTTGTTTAATATACTATTGACTATATTCCATTCTTTCTTAATATTACCCTTATTAGAATCAAACTTATTAATATAATAACTATTCTTACAGTTGGTGATATTTACTTTTACATCATTGCAAATTTTCTTATAATAGTTGAGTAGACGAATATTGTTATTATGTTTTAGCGTAATTTTTCTAATTTTATCCCTTCTTTTAATATTATTCAATAACGAATTTGTAATCCATGGTTTAAGCTTACATTTCTTACGACTTCTAGTGACAATAATATTACAATCCATAATATAATTATTTAGGATTTTTAAAAATTTGTCAAATGCTGAAGAGGGATTATTTTCAGAAAAAACATCTTCCCATAACTCTAAATTTAATAAATAAATTAATTTGTCATAATCAATATAATTATAATTAAACTTAAAAGTTTTAGATTTTGGCAAACACGTGTTTAATTCAAATTTGATAATAATCATAACATGGTCCGTAATTTGAATATCATAAACAGAACTTTTAATTTTATGATTATTATTTTTTTGAGTTCTACAAAAAACATGATCAATACATGAAAATGAAGTGGTAGTAGATCTAGTAGGTTCATTAATAAGAGATTCAAAACCGTTTGAAGCCATAAGAAAAAGATAATCATCACTACTTTTTGATTTACCAAGAATATCAATATTCAAATCAAATCACCTAAAATAATACAATTTTTGTACTTAACATTATTTAAATAATTAGAGAATTAATAAGAAATTCATTAATTTTATGTTCTTGAAGTCTATAAACACATACAAAGCAATAAGAAATATTGTCAATTTCACACACTACATTTATAATATCAGCGCTAACAAAATTAACTTCTTTACAAACACATTTAATGTCATTACTAACGTAAACAATAACACCACCTGATGCGTAATTATTATTACAACGATGAAACATTTCGAAATTAGGAATTTTATAGTTATTAACTTCATGATCAAAGATCCAAATTTCACTTAAAAAAATTATACTTGGCATTATTTCTAAAGATTGTAAATGAACTAAATAAGAGTCAAAGTTACTTCGCATACTTCTAATGTTAAAACTATTCCAAAGTTGTTTGAAAAAATGATTGTAGACAAAATTACAGCCATCATAAATACAAAACTAAACGAACAACAACATGGATTCAGGAAAGGTCGTTCCACAACAACAAACGTTTTAGTTTACACTTTTGAAATCCTTAATGAAATGGTAAATGGGCACCAAGTTGATGCTATTTACATGGGCTTCAGCAAAGTATTCGATCGTGTTGATCACAAAATTCTACTTAACAAACTTGCAGCCTTCGGAATTTCCGGCCCTTTTCCTTATTGGATATTCTCCTATATAACAAATAGGGTGCAAAATATCAAATTTCAAGGATTTCTCTCGGACTGAATCAATGTTACATCAGGAGTACCGCAAGGTAGCCACTTGGGTCCACTCTTGTTTAATATATTCATTTCCGATCTTTCTAGAAAACTTTCAGGTGTGTAACATGTTGCATTTGGTGATGATCTCAAAATTTATCATGTAATTAAAAGGGTTCCGATGTTGCACTACTTCAGACAAATCTCAATAGTCTGCAAGAATGGTGCTTCTCTAATAAGTTAGAACTAAACATTGAAAAATGCAAGGTTATAAGTTTTACACGTAAGAGAACTACCATTACTTTCGGTTATAAAATAAGTAATGTAAACCTTGAAAGGGTTAAAAATATTACCAACTTAGGGATTCTGTTGGATGATAAACTGAACTTCCATCTTCATTATGAGTATACAATTTCTAGGGCAAACAAAATGCTCGGGTTCATAAAAAAAAGAGCTAAAGAATTCAGCAACATCGCTGTAACTAAAGCTCTTTATTGTTCCTTATTACGATCTATTCTTGAATATGGTAACATTGTGTGGGATCACGCATTTCAAATACATTCTAATAGAATAGAATCTGTGCAAAAGCAATTTCTTTTATTTGTTTTGAGAAATCAATATAATCCTAGAGATTATTCAATTCTGCCTAGCCATCCCGTAAGACTTAAATCATTAAATATCTTAACTTTATCCTCACGCAGGCAAATTTTTTCTTCTTGCTTTACTTTTGGCGTCTTAAGAAAAAACATTGACGTTCAGTTTTTAGCAGATAATTTTAAATTAAATAATGGGGGCAGAAATACGAGAAGCACTAAATATTTAGTTGAAAACACTCATAGAACTGAATATGGAAAAAATGAACCAATAAACAGATGTTGCATTACATTCAATAAACACAGTCATCTTTCTTCAACACAAATTTTTAGATACACTTTTATACGTAAACTAAAATTAAAATTTCTTAATGACCTATGACAATAATTTTAACCTTCAATATATTCACATAATTTTATAATTCTATAATTTAGTTATTTTTGTTTTTTTTTACTTTATAAATTGCATTTTAACTGTGTTTTCGCTATGTATGCATTTTTTTACAATCTACAAAAAAACAAAATAAAAAAAATAAATAAACTTTTGATTTTAATGTATTTAAATTTATGTTGTGGAATCAAATTTCATGTTAATTTTATATATATATAATATTTCATGTTAATTTTAAATATATATAATATATATATATATATATATATATATATATATATAAATAAAAATAAATTAAAAACTAAAATTTTTTTTGAATAAATAATATCAGATATTTTATTGAATAACTGCCTCAGTATAATTTAGAAATTGCGTAAGATAATTAAATTGTGTTCAAAGGTGTTTCCTGCATGTTTGTAAAAAACATTTATTGCATGTTTGGCATTTATATGATTTTATAATACGTACATATAGTTGGAATTTAAATTATTCTCTTTTTTTAATATTTTAATTACTTATCTGATATTGTTAAAAAAATTTAAAAAAAATTATATAAAACAATATTATCAAAAATTAATATTTTTTTAGAATAACTTTGAGTTTAATGAGAATTCTCAAATTTAATGTCAGAGATTATGATTTTTTTTTTAAATTTTATAAGTGTACTTTATTTTAATTATATTTACAAATTTAGTAACTAACCAATATATTATTTTTATATATTTTTATATATATTTTATATACATATAAAAATGTTTAGTTCGAACCTTAGCTAGTTATATGTAATTTAGTTAAAATAAAACGCATTAAAATTTTCACTTTTAATTTTCTTTTATTTTAAATTTTATTTTTCTTTAACAAAAATATTTTTTATTTTATCTTTCTTCCTAGATTGTTCAAAGTGAACTGATCTTTTTACAATTTTCCAAAATTTACTTTTTACAGCAATTTGGATTTTTTTTAAAGTGTTACATAAAATTTAATTTATTAATTATTTTTTCTTTAGAATTAACAGTTTATTTTTTTTATAGCAATAAAAATTTAAATTGATTTCGTAACAAATTCTTTTTACGAAATTTCTTTTTATAAAAAAATGTAATTTGAAACTTTTGTTTTTAAACATTACAATTTACTTAGGCTAATTCAAATGCACTTGTTTTTAGTAAAATAAAAAGGAGTAATTCAGCATTTTGTTTTAGTTGAAAAAAATTAATAATTTATTGATTGGGAAACAAAATGTTATACGATACTTGTGATTTGGTAATTTTGGGTATTTTTTATTTCAAGTGGTTTCGAAATGGAATTGAGGATAAAAATTAAAAATGTTAATGATAACAAAAAATGTTAGTAAAAGAAAAATAGTAAGAATAAATATTATCATTGGAATGGCATACGTGTGTTTAGTGCTACAGGGCGATCTGGTGGTGAGGGGCAATCCCTCTGGTGGTGAGAGGCAATCCCTCTGGTGGTGAGGGGCAATCCCTCTGGTAGTGAGGGGCAATCCCTCTGGTGGTGAGGGGCAATCCCTCTGGTGGTGAGGGGCAATCCCTCTGGTGGTGAGGGGCAATCCTGTGAGGATGTAACACCTCCCTCCTTAAGATTCGACTCCTGGCGAATATCTCTAAATTGTAAATTTACCTTGGGTAATCCCAATTTGAATTTTTTGTATAAGTAAATACAAATAATAAGTATCCCTATTATGATAATTATATCTGTCGTTATATTAGTGTACCATTTCCAATTATGTTCAAGTTTAAATTCTTTTAAATGTTTAGTATTACCAATATGTGTAAAATATAGGTCTTCTAATTGAAATTGATTAGTAATTTTTTTTGATATTAATATCACGTTCTACATATGGTAGAATTTGATGGAAGTATTCTTCTTCGGAGTTTTTCGTTCCTAGAGAAACTTTACAATTCGTGAATTTAATAATGTTATTGCCTTTTACTTCTATAATGTCTTGTTGTCCGCAATTATTAAGTAAAGACGTTTCTTTTAAATTTTTCGTTATTATAATGTTGTTTGATATTAATTTAATTTCTTCTGTAAGGTTTTTATGATATTTACAATCCATTTTATTATTATTTAATAAATTTGAAATACAAGTGTCATTATACAAAATTAAATCTTTTTTCTTAATAAACATCTTATTTACAATTTTATAAGTGTTTTGTTTACATGTAATAATTTTATCAGTATCAAGACTTATTTCTAAAGAGTTGTTTTTATTAGGAATTTTTTCGATTATCGTTTTATAACATATTTCTTTATCAAATCTTGGCAAAGATATTACAATAATTATAAGGTTTTCTTTCATAAGTACACAAGTTTTTATATAAGGAAGTGTTTCAACTGTAATGTTATTATTTTTAATCTCTTCCTTTGACAAAATATACCTAGATAAAACTTATAACTTACTTGCTAAAATAATTTCTTTAATATCTGAAATTTGTTTTAACAGAATTTTAATACTTTCATTTATTTCTGTTTTAATGATAAATAAAGCAAAATCGTTTTCTACTTTGTTTATATGATTGTCAAGTTTATTAATGGTTATACTCATTTGATTTTGTATTTAATTAACATGGTCTGTAATATTTTTTATTTGATCTGACATTTGTTTATTTATTACTATTTGTTCATTTAAATTTTCTAAAATGTTTCTATTATTTATTTCTATTGTTTCTATATGAGTTTCAATTTCCTTTCTGTCCTCATTGTCCATTACTCCGGTTAAAAAACGGAGACCGTTACCAGCTAAATTAATTAAAAGTCATATTGAAAATTATATCGCGGTTAGTCAGTTTTATTTGTTAGATAGGTCAGGTATTTTTTATATTATTTTTTTTTTGTAATTTAATACTTAACCTTCAAAAAAAATGTTGGTTTTAATTTTTCTTTTTTTTTTTTTTTTTTTTCAAACATAATGAATGAAATAATATGAGTAGATATTATTATTATTTTTATTATTATTATAATTTTTTTTGTATTAAACTTTATTGTTCTAATAAGCTGTGGAAACAAAATGTTTATTCAGAAAGTTTTATCAATTTAATATTAAGGTCATTATTTATGTTAGTAAAAGCATGTATGTTAAGGTAGGTTAGTTAGTAATAATTTAATTAGAACGATAATTATTTTGTCATAAAAATTTGTGTGTCAGCGTTTTTTTTTTTTGAAACTTTGTGCATTATTATTATAGGATTTTTAAAACAGAAGAGTTTATTCTAATTTTCGAATTTAAATTTTCTTTTGAATTGATTTTTATAACGAGGAAGTGTTTCGTTGTTAATTTTGTAATGGTTTTCTCCTGATTCTATGATTTCAACTTTTTTATGATAGGGCTGTGATTTATTAATTCTGTTAAGTTTTAAATAATTTGAAGTTTGAGCATTATATCTTTTATGGTTGCAAGATTCTATTATTTTTTCTTTATTTTTTATTAAGGTATCTTTTATTAATGGATATATTGCAGATGAAATTTTTCCGTTCAGGAAATCAATTGGCCTTTTACCTGTGGAGGAATGGATAGATTCGTTATAAATTTTCAAACTTTTAATAATAGGATTTTCGTCTGAGGGTGATCCTTGTTCTTTTTCGACGACTCCTAGAATTCGTAAATGTTCATTTAACGTACTATGAAATCTTTCTATGTCTGCATTGCTAGTATGATTATTGGGAGTTGTGAAGTGAATATCTATTCCTTCGTTTTCTAGAAAGTTTTTAAAATTTAGGCTGTTAAAGCCTTTTTCTCTATCCGTTATAATTTTGTTTGGTCGCCCAAATGAAGCGATGTACTGCATTAATGCATTTTTCAAATCATTCCAGTTTCTGGATTTTAATGAAATGATTTGCGCGTGTTTTGTAAATTTGTCTATTATTGTCAAGTAAGGGTTTCCTTTATTCTTGAACCATATGTCCATATGTATAATTTCTAAAGGTCTGTTTGGAGTTTCAGTGAATTTGAATGGTAATTTTATAGGATGTCTGTCATATTTAGCTGTATTACAAATATAGCAGTTATTTAGGACTTTTTGAATTTCTACTTTAAGTTTAGGAAAATAGATTTTATTTTTGAGGTTCAAGTAAACATCATTAATACCTCTATGGTTGGTGTTTGTATGTTGTTCTAGTATTCGTTCTTGAAGATCATGTCGGTTTGCGATGTCCGTAAGTACAAAAGAACATTTATTAATTTTTAATAATTTATTTTTAGAAAAGTGTTTTAGGTAAGTATTTTGAAAGAGGCTATAAATTTTAATATCGTCTATCATGATTCCAATTATTCCTTTACTTGAAATATGGTTTTTCAATATTTCAATAAAATAATTTTCACTTGGATTTGGGTGCGTAAATAATTTTCTAGTTCTATTATGACATTTTTCTGTCTTTATATTTTCTAAAGGTCCGACTTTTATAATGATTTGTGTTTTATAGAAATTTAAGGGCAGTTCAGTAATTGGTATATAATCCGTGTTGTCTTCGTCAGCTGAATGTATGGTAGCATCTGTCGAGCGTATTTCAAAATCTTCCACTTCATTTGTATTGATTTCTACTCGAGATAATGCATCAGCTACTTTATTGTCTCTACCTATTAAATATTCTATATTGAAATTGAATTCTTCTAACTTTATTTTCCATCTCTGTAATTTTGAATTAGGTTCTTTCAAATTATGGAGCCATTGTAAGGGCTTGTGGTCGGTTCTGATTGTGAAACTTCGACCGTAGAGATAAGGGCGGAAGTATTTGGTTGCCCAAACAATCGCCAGTAATTCTTTCTCAATTGTTGAGTAGTTAATCTCATGTTCGTTGAGAGTGCGTGAAGCATAACAGACAGGATGGTTTTCCTGAGAAAGAACAGCTCCTATAGCATAACCACTAGCATCTGTGGTCAGACAAAACCTTTTTGAAAAATCGGGGTATTTCAGTATTGGGTCTGTTGTAATTAAAAGTTTTAATTTGTTAAAAGCTTCTACGTATTCAGGATTACTTGTATTCATACGTTTATTCTTTTTCAAATATACTGTCATGGGTTTTGCAATTTTTGCAAAATCCCGAATAAATTTTCTATAATATCCTACTAATCCTAAGAAGCTTTTTATCTGTTTCGTAGTTTTTGGTAGGGGAAATTTATTTATAGCTTCAATTTTATTGGGATTTGGTTTTATCCCACTTGTTGTTATTATATGACCCAAGAATTCCGTTTCTTGTTTCATGAATTCGCTTTTGTCAAGTTGTATTTTTAGGTTTGCTTCTTCAAGTTTCTTTAATATTTTAGATAACGAATCAAAGTGTTCTTCTTTACTAGTGCTGAAAATAATAATGTCGTCCAAGTAGATATAACAATTTTTACCGATAAATTCTTTTAATACAGAATTCATTAATCTTTGGAAAGTGGCAGGAGCATTCTTTAGACCGAATGGCATCCTGACAAACTCAAAGTGACCATTTTTGGTATTAAATGCTGTTTTTTTTATATCATCTTTATCAATTTCGATTTGGTGGAAACCTTTGGCCAAATCGAGAGTAGTAAAGTACATAGCACGACCTAGTTTGTCCAGTATGTCATCTATGTTCGGTATAGGATATTTATCTTCAACAGTCACATTGTTTAATTTTCGATAGTCGATAACAATGCGCCATTTTTTCTTCCCGGACATATCTGATTTTTTTGGAACCACCCATATGGGTGCCGAAAATGGGGAGTCACTGGGCCTTATTATTCCCTGTTTTAGCATATCATTGATTTGCTCTTCAACTTCTAAACGGTGTATTTCTGGATACCGATAGAGTTTTGTATAAATTGGAATATCGTTAGTTGTATTGATCTTATGTTTTATTGCATGCGTGAACGTTAAGTCATCACCTTCGTGATAGAAAGCTTTGTCAAACCTCTTTATTACTTTCAGAAGTTCTTGTCTTGTCACTACATCTAAATGATTAGTTCTAAATTCTTTTTCGTCAAGAAAAATTTCATTTTGAAATATCTCAAGTTCTTTAAGCGGAAAAGGAATAAAATATTGTTTTTCTTAATTTTCATTGAAGAATAATGGGAGTTCAGCCCCAGTTTTTAATTTTAAGGTTTTATCTTTATAATTAATTATACCTTGTAGGGGTATTAAAATATTATTCCCTATTAATCCATCAAATTTTTTATGAAAGTTAAGTTCTAAAAATTCTATTTTATCATCGGAATTAAATTCTATGAATGGATCTAAAATAACTTTAGTATTACAATAAATCATATTTGTTAGAGTTTTAATGGGAATGGGTTTTATTTTAGTGGCGTATATGGGATTGCAAATTTTGGTATTTATGATGCTTGTTGTAGCACCTGTATCAATAATAAATTTTAAGGGTCTACCTCGTGATTGTATTGTTATATAAGGTAGGGAACCTGATGATTGCTTGAGGCTTCCAATAGAAAATTTTCTTCATACGGTTCTTGTATTTCTAATGTATTGATTCGCGAATTTCTCGACGGATCAACTTCCATTGGTTCATCTTGAGTGCGACGGTAATTTATGTTAGATTGTTCTCTTCTCTGAGAAATTTGTGATCTATTTGATTGGAAATTTCTATTGTTAAAAGTTTGGTTAGTTCTACTACTTTGATTAAAATTAGTACTGTTATTGCTAGTTAAATTCTTATTATTATTGTTATTATTTCCGTTATAATTTAAATTTCTATTGTTGTTATTGTAAGTAGAATTATAACTGTTGTTAATTGAAAAATTATTATTACCGTTACTATTTCTATTATAATTATTAGATGTATAATTTCTGTTATAATTGAAATTTCTATTGTTAGTATTGTTAGTAGAGCTACGATTTATTTTATTATTAGGATTGTAATATGCATTCCCTTCATGTAAAATATCTAGGGCTTCTTCGAGAGTTTGAGGGTTTCTGCTAAATAAGATCGACCGCATTGGTTCGGGTAATTTATCTTTAAAAATTTGCAAACTTGACTCAATATTTTCTAACATTCTAGCTTGTGCGTTAATTTCGTCTTTAATTTTATTATTAAGTCGTCTTAGAATACTTTTAATTTGATTGTAAAGCTCGACACTATTGGACGTGAAGGAAACTGATCTCATTTCATCAAAAATTTGATTTGCAGTTTTTTTTTCTCCAAAATTATTAATTAAAACAGTTTTTATTTCAGACCAGTTTGTAGCGTTATTATTTATTTCAATTACCTGCCTAGCCTTACCAACTAATTTACTCTTAATTCTATTTAACAAAATATTTTGACTTTCCATATTATATCTTAATATTAACACAATTATATTTTCTACAGATTCTATAAAGGAATATAAATCGTTACCTTTGCCATTATATTCTGGTAGCCGCTCGATGTACCTTAACGGGTCGATTGTTAAACTCAGTTCCTCTTGTTGAATCAAAAGTCTCGCTGGTTGTACCAATGGTGCTGGTGATGGTACTGGATCTGCCATTGTAATTTTTGTATCACTTTTTTTTTTTTGTTCTTTGTATAGTTTTATTTTACTGTTGTTTTATTTATTATTATTGTTTTTATTATTTTTTTTTTTCAAAAAATGTTTGTATAAATATTATAATAAAAAGTATTAATTTTTTAAGAAATTTATTTATTTTTGTTTTATTATTATTATGTTATTTTTTTTTTTTTGTTAGAGTGCTTGTATAAATTATAAAGTTTTAGTTTTACGCAACCAAGAATTTATACTGAATACTGTGATAACACTGTGATAATCACCTTTATAATTTCAAAATTTTTCAGTTTTCTTTTTGAAAGGTAGTGTTCTTTGAAAACTTAATGAATTTTGTCTCTTCAAAAAAAAATATTTTATTTCAGATAAGATTTGCAAAAAAATAAATTTTATCTTATCCTTTTTTCTTTTGGAAAAATTGTTTTGAATTCACTTTTTTTTTTTTTTTAGGAAAATTAAAAATTTCACTACACCGCACTAAAGTTCTTTATCACTATGGTTCTTTATACTTAGAACCGTTACCGACTGCGCCAAAAATGTTTAGTTCGAACCTTAGCTAGTTATATGTAATTTAATTAAAATAAAACGCATTAAAATTTTCACTTTTAATTTTCTTTTATTTTAAATTTTATTTTTCTTTAACAAAAATATTTTTTATTTTATCTTTCTTTCTAGATTGTTCAAAGTGAACTGATCTTTTTACAATTTTCCAAAATTTACTTTTTACAGCAATTTGGATTTTTTTTAAAGTGTTACATAAAATTTAATTTATTAATTATTTTTTCTTTAGAATTGACAGTTTATTTTTTTTAAATTGATTTCGTAACAAATTCTTTTTACGAAATTTCTTTTTATAAAAAAATGTAATTTGAAACTTTTGTTTTTAAACATTACAATTTACTTAGGCTAATTCAAATGCACTTGTTTTTAGTAAAATAAAAAGGAGTAATTCAGCATTTTGTTTTAGTTGAAAAAAATTAATAATTTATTGATTGGGAAACAAAATGTTATACGATACTTGTGATTTGGTAATTTTGGGTATTTTTTATTTCAAGTGGTTTCGAAATGGAATTGAGGATAAAAATTAAAAATGTTAATGATAACAAAAAATGTAAGTAAAAGAAAAATAGTAAGAATAAATATTATCATTGGAATGGCATACGTGTGTTTAGTGCTACAGTCCGATCTGGGGGTGAGGGGCAATCCTCTGGTGGTGAGGAGCAATCCCTCTGGTGGTGAGGGGCAATCCCTCTGGTGGTGAGGGGCAATCCCTCTGGTAGTGAGGGGCAATCCCTCTGGTGGTGAGGGGCAATCCCTCTGGTGGTGAGAGGCAATCCCTCTGGTGGTGAGGGGCAATCCTGTGAGGATGTAACAATATATTTTATCATATATTATTTTTTTTGTATTTTTATTAATAGCCATTCACTTGGAGCTTTCTAATAATTTTTATTTTTTTTTTTACTTGTATATTTGCTTTTTATATCTTACTCTCTTATCTAAATTTTTATTTTATTTTTATATTAATTTGTAAAAATTTGCAAAAACAAATTTTCATATTTACATTTTTTTTTTTTATCTTATAGCTAACCTAACCAAATTTAAACTTAACCTACCTAATACTAATCTTAATGCCTAAAATTATTTCAAAAACAAAACTAAAACTTTTATTACAAACATCATTCTTTATCGTAAAAATATTTGTTTTATATTACAAACATCGGAAATTTTTATGTTTTTTCGTAATAGAAAAAGCTTTTTTTTAACGGTTTCTTTGTATTGTAGTCGTGGAAACAGTATTATGACATTGATAAATTGTCGGTTTTTTATTATATTTAAATCGGGTTCAACTTTCTTACCGATAAAAAAAATTTAACAAGAATTGTTGGAATTTAACAAGAATTTTTTTTTTTAAATTAAAAAAAAAGAGGAAATGTAAGTAAATTTTAAAGATAAATTAAAAAAAAATGTAATTAATAAATTATAAATTTTTTAAGGAGTAAAATTGTAAGTAATAAGAGACAAATCGCTAGAAGCGTTGAATTGTTGGAAGATCTTAATCTTGCAAGAAATATATGGTTGTAAGTACTAAAAAATGGCAGCTTATAGCCCTGGAATTGAATAGTTTAGGACCACAACGTGATTTTGACAAATGGCAAAGGGTAATTACTTTAAAACAGTCGAATAATCTGTTTTTGTGACAGCATTGGAAAATATTCGTAGGTATGGAGCGATTTTAAATATAAAATAAAAAAAAAACTTGTTGCAAATAAAACTGAAATTTCTGCAACTGGTGGTGGTCCTAACAAGTTGCATAATTTCACTGACGTGGAGGAAGTAGTAATAAAAATAATGAAGTTAGATGCTTCAGCTAATTTTTCAGGTTCTGCTTTCGGTTTAGAAGGACGTTATGATGAGACAAATGCGAGCGAAATGGAAAATCCAGGCACCAGTAATGCTGATGATGGTGTTATGAAAATTACTGTTAACGAAAATGTGTTGACAAGTAAATCGAAAAGAATGTCCCATGTAAATAAATCTATGGATGAAAGAACGGAATTATTAAAAAAAGAAGTAGGAGAAAAAATTCAATTTTATGAAAAAGTAAAAATTGAATTAAAGAACATAAGAAGGGGTGTGGAGAAGTTACAAGATTATTCTAAAAAGCGATATAATCTAAACAAAAAAAATTTCCAACTTAAAAAAGAAAAATTTGAATTTTTAAAGAAATACAAACAAGATAAAGAACTTGACAGAAAAATTAAACTAGAATTAGCACTGAAAACCTTAGAATTTGAAAAAAAAAAAATGCAATATGGTTTCATCTTAAAAAATTATTGATAAATAGTTTATTTGTTTCACTTTTTAATTTTTTTTTTTAATTTATATTAAACTTTTTTTTTATTTAAAAATGAAATCCAATATTTTGTGTTTTTTTATTTATTTCATTAAAAAAAATGAATTATGATTGTTGTTTATTTTTATGTTGTTTTGTTTATTTTTTTTTTAACATTTTTATAAAAATCTTAAAAGGTCATCCCTTATTCTTCTTGCTTCATTTAACCTATTTTCATCTTCAGCATTATCATCAATATCTATATCATGATCATTCTGAATTTCATGTTCAACATCATTCTGAATTTCTGAATCAATACGATATTTGATACACATATTATTTAAAGCCACACAAACATTTACTATTTGTGTTGCTTTTGCAGGACTATAATGCATCTCTCTAGCAGCCAGCAAGCAACGAAATCTGGTTTTTAAAAGTCCAATTGTTCTTTCGACTATATTTCTTCCTTGGGCAAGGTTTTTAGTGAATCGTGCTAGCAAGGATCCTTCTTCAGTATTTCTATACGGAGTCAATAAATAAGTTGATAAAGGATATCCTGCATCTCCTAAAATTGAAGTATTTTCTCTTTCAAACTTGAATAACTAAATAAATAAAAATACATACCAAGAAGTCGAAAGTCAGTTCGCCCACTACGATAATCATTTTCACATTTTGCTTTTAGAGCTAATAAACTCCAAATATGTGAATCGTGATAGCTGCCGGGATATTTCGCATTTACATACTTTATGTACATTCTATGGTCACATACCTAAAATATTTTATTTTAATAACAATTTATTTAACTGATATGTGTTTAACTTACTATCAAAGCATTTAAACTACAAAAACCTTTTCTGTTATAATAGAGGTGTCTTATATCCTCTGCTGGTCTTATAATTTTAATATGGGTGTCATCTAAACATCCTTTAATGTTCGGGATTCCTGTTTTTTGGTAAAAATGCATTTTGGCATCTCGTTCCTCTTACTGACTATATTCAAATTTTATCCATTTGGGACACATATACCCCTCTATTACATTAAAAACTTCTGCAAAAATAATCGAAACTGTTGGTTGCGATAAACCTAAGTTAAAGTCATTTCCAACACTTAATTGATAGCTTCCCTGTGCGCAAAATTTCAAAACAGCTGCTAATTTAATTACATTGGGTACAGCGCGTGAGGTTTTAGTTAATTTTAACTTTCCGGCGATTTCTTCAAGTAAATCACGGAAAGCATCTTTAGATAATCTAAAATTTTGAATAAATCTGAAACAGATAATTACAACCCTTTCAAAACTAATTACAGTTTTTTTAATGTTATCTTACATTCCGCTTTCTAAATCTAAAGGATTAGATGAATCTCTAATTTGTCTTCTTATAATAAATCTTCCATTATGTTCAATTTCTTCTTCATCATCAAAATAAAAAAATTGGTTCGACATTTTTTTTTTAAATAAAAATACAATTTTTCAATTTAAAATTAAAAAAATTACTTTTTATTCAAAACACTTTTAAAACAAACAAACTTCAACTTTGAAATACAAAAAATATAAAAAAAAAAATAATTGAAAAAGGTTTATAGCTTTTATTTTTATCGTTTGTAATAATTTTATTGGTTATCGGTTCGTAATATACAACTTACGGATTTCCGATAAATATGTTCAGTCGGAAATCGGCCGATACCGATGTTTGTAATAAGGCCGTTTGTCTTTGTTTCATCTTGGTTTTTTTTTTTTTTTTTTTGATGTTGGTGCATTTTTCCACCATATATTTTTTGTATCATTGTTTCATTAGCCCATTAGGCAGCTCTGACCACTGATTTATCAGTTCTCAATTTCAAATCCAAAATTTAATTAACCAAAAGGTTCCTCCCAATCATAAAATTTGACTCCTACACGGTTAACGGGATGGTTTAAACTCCTTTTTCAAAAACTTTAATTGGTCTCTTTTTTTCAACAATAGAAATGTTGATGTAGCTGCCAACGCATTAACTAGCGCTATTCTCCTTGGCATGAATCTTTTCATACCAAGCAAGATTAAAAGTGCTAAGCACCGCAACCAGAATTGGTTAAACAAAAAATGCAGGCAAGCTATTAAAAAAAAAAAATTAAGCTTTCTTTGAATTCAAGAGGCAACCAACCGAAAGCAACCGGATCTCATTTACAGTAGTTAATAAGCGATGCAAAAGAATTTTAAGGCAGCAAAAATTTAAACATGATTTTTTACTAAGGCAAAAAGTTATTCGCTTCCCAAAAGGCATCAAAATTTTCTGGTCATTTGCCAAATCAGTAAAAAACAACTTCACTTCTTCTACAACTCCTCCACTGATTTATAATAATGCTGTCATTGCTGACCCTGAACAAAACGCAGATTTGCTGGCTCAA
Organism: Dolichopus griseipennis; assembly: GCA_963082915.1. Classification (NCBI taxonomy): domain Eukaryota; kingdom Metazoa; phylum Arthropoda; class Insecta; order Diptera; family Dolichopodidae; genus Dolichopus; species Dolichopus griseipennis. The sequence continues at coordinate 144,929,882 of OY720441.1, forward strand.
ATCTTCGCAGCCAATTCAACACTGCCGACAACAACAGCCTCTCCTCCGGTCTATGTACCAAGAAATTCAAAACTTAAAAAAATTTATTTTCGCCCACGAGTTGTTGCTAAAGTTCTTAAGGGTCTGAATGTTCACAAATCTGCTGGTCCTGACGATATTCCACCAATTGTTCTCCAAAAATGCGCAAACACCCTAGCTGGTCTACTAAGCAAACTTTTTCACATATCCTTTGTTTCTGGAACTTACCCTTCTATATGGAAAGTTGCAACAGGTGACCTGCTGACATATTTGACTGAAAAATGGAGTCGTTGCTTGGAAAAATATGGCGAGACGAACATAACCGCTCTAGATATATCCAAAGCCTTTGATCGCGTTTGGCATGCCGCGCTACTAAAAAACCTAGAAGCATTTGGTCTAGGAAAAATCTTTAATTCATGGATAGAATCTTTCCTTTCACACCGGTAAATACAAGTTGTATTGGATGGTGTTACTTCCAAAAATTTAAATCAATGCTGGTGTCCTTCAAGGCTCGGTCCTATCACCAACCTTATTTCTAATATCTATCAATGATCTTCTATCCATTACCTCCAATAAAATTCATAGCTTTGCTGATGCCAGCACTCTTGATTGCTCTTACCTTTTTGAGAGAGCAGCTGATGCTACCTTAACATCGGTAAATAATGAACGAACCAAAGTTTCAAGTTCCTCAAATCATGATCTCCAAATAATTCAAGATTGGGGAAGCGTGAACAGTCAATGGCAATAGCGTCACAAAAGACTTAACGTCTTTAAGTCACCGCCGTAATGTAGGGGCCGCTTGTCTTTTTTATAAATATCTTCTAGGCAATACTTCAAAAAAATCAAAAACATAATGCCTAAAATCAAACCCTACCGCCGTAACACACGGTTAGCAGCTCAATCACATCCATATACAGTTGAGCTTTTAAGAACAAGAACTTTGAAATTTAGGAACTCTTTTCTGAGTCGCACCTCCAAATTGTGGAACATATTACCCCCATATGTGTTTCCCAATTCATTTACATCGCAAAAATTCAAGAAGAAAGTCAACTTATACCTCCTGGGTTGCCCATTCAACTCTTAAAAGTCATTTATATTTATGACTAGTAGTAACTTTTCAGTCATAATACTGCGCAAGCAGCTAGGGTGCTTATCCCATTATTTTGGCTACGGGGGGAGGTTGTTTTAGTGTAGTAAAAATCTCACACTACCTGGGGGATTAGGTTACCAGGTGCCTTTTGAAGGTTTTTTCCTCCCTTAGAAAAAAAAAAAAAAGAAATATATGAGTTTTCTATTACTTTCAAAATTATCAATTCTACCTATGCTTGCAGTGTTATATATATATATGTTAGATTAATGGTATATATAATTGTTTCTTGGATTTCTCCATTTACTAATACATGCTCTTATACAGTTCCTTTCGAATTTGCGTAGCTTTTCTATATTTGTTGAACTAATATTGAACCAAATGGGTGGCCCATATGTTAATATTGGACGAATTAAAAACTTATAACAAGATAGTTTCACATTATTTGATAAAGTTTTATTATAGAACAATTTCTTACATAACATAAAAACTTTTTTAGCTTTATTTAATTGGGTCACAGATTTTGATTTTAATATTTATTTGTAACAGAAGTGCTGAAATTCCTTATTATAAATATAAAAGATGAGAATTAACAAATTATAATCCCAATATTTCTATCTGAAACTAATCTGCCCCATACCTTTAACATTTGTCAGGACATACTTCAAGGAAAAGTCAAAAGGATTCCTATAAATTATTAAAAATTAATTATGTATAACATTAAAAATTAAGTTAATTAAAAGAAAAAATATAAAAAATATTTGAAATTGAAATAATTAAACAACGGTGCTAAATCATTGAACAGAAACTGCAGTACAGCTAAAATCAATAATTCTGAAGAGAAGTACATGCTGCTTCCTTAAAGTAAACCAAATGACGATTAGATAAATAGCAATAAAGTCGAAATATTTTATGCTTTTGGTAGTTCAATCATATTCAAATATACGCCAAGGAAGTCTACTGAACCAATAACTATATTTATACCATTCAAAAAGGGGTAAAAATAATGAATAAAATCATAACCATAATGTAAATAGATAAAATCATAATCAACATTTTCAACATTCTTATTGGCAATTGAAAAGCGATGTGGTATGCTATTAAAACCTTTATGCACATACTTATAAGTACATATTTTACACTCTTAGCAGTCAAGCAACCTTCAACATTCAAATAACAATCAAATTTATCATTTTATCTGGTATACCTAATCTTTCTCCTCAATATGGAAGACTATATTCGACTACTTCAATCCTACAGATATGATAAACGCTTTAGAAGTGCCCTTTTTTTTTGGTCAAATAAAAACAAAATTGTTTCACAATAGTTAAACAGAACTTGACAATATATTTTTTTAAACTTTCCCTAATTCAAGGAAGTAATATACTAATTAATTTTTTAAACAATTAGCTTCCAAAATTTTTTCTCACCCATCGTAGTGCATATATGGGTTAACAAATTCCACGTCTGATATTATAGTCAACTTCACTAGTAAACAGCAATATGTATACAAAATTTGAAATCAAATCGGCCAAAGCATTTCTAATTTAGATCCAAAGTAACAAAAAAATCCTTAAAAAGTTGTTGGGCTGCAATGGGTAAACGGAACATGACAAAAACTTTTTAGAGACTTTTTTTGGCCAAAGTCTACTTCACAAAATTGGGCGGGAATAACGTCGAAAATTTTTTATGGTCGTCGGATCGGCATTGGTTAACAAATTACGGGTTTGTTAAAAGTGTCAACTCAATTCTGAACATTACGTGTAGAAAGTTATAAGTCAATCGGTCAAACCGTTTTAATTTTAGAACAAAAGAATTTATATATATGCACCACAGTTCTAACTTGGCGGTTCAAAATTGTTAGCCTAAAAACCCTCCCAATACTCAAAAAACTTTACATACAAATTTTCATGATAATCTGCTGAAGTTTTGGAGTCTATTAGCTACGCACAAACAGACAGAAAAACAAACTTTCGCTTTTATATATATAGATATATACATTCCGATAAAGTTCCTAAACGATGTTTCGATATATTTTTACCGCACTTTTCATTTTTATTTCATTCCGGACTCTTGATTTCCAGTTCAATACAAGTGTTATAAACTTGAAATCAGGAATCATGTATTTATGTTAATTTTATTCTTTTCTATTTCTCATATGTTAATATTTTTACATAATATTAGATTTATTCAAAAAATTCAAGTTTTTATATAGAATTATGTATTTTTTTAAATATATTATATATAGACTTCCATTTTGGAGCTATGTTACAATTATTTAATTTTAACTATCATTTTTTAATATTACTGTTCAATTCACCTTAGGAGCAAATTTCTTTTTCATTAATTTGATTTTTTTTTTTTTATTATTAAGAGAAAAAAAGAAACTAAAAGATTTGGAGTGGTAAACTATTCTTTAGAATTACCAAAAATTTGAATTACAGGGTTTTAAATTAGCCGACTCATTTCGTAACATAAAATGAACACATAATACTACTATATCCCTGAAATGTGCAAATAATATAATGTATGTATTTTTTTTTACTACAATATTTAGTTATAAAATGAAAAAAAAAAAAAAAACAATTTTTTATTAAATAAAGTAGTTTTATTTTAAATATTTAAAAAAAAAAACAAATTGTTTTTTTTTTAAATATTTAAAATAAAACTACTTTATTTAATAAAACTTGATTAAAATAAAATATAATAATTAAACTCTTAAATAAACCGCTTTTCCTTTTTTGAAAAAACTGTTTTTCTTTTGTTAAATATAAAATTTTTCTTCTTTTTTCTTAATAAACTGCTTTCTTCTTTGTTTTCAATAAACTGCTTTTTTCCCGTTTTTTTTAAATAAATTTTTCTTAACTGACTTTCGTTAATTTTATAAAATAAAAAAAAAAAATTACATGAACACTGAACTGATAATAAGAAGATTCGGACATCTAGTAAGCTGTTCGACATCATTTCAGGTAATTTGTTTTGCGTTTATAACTAATAGAAAATGTTTTTAAGGTTTCAGCAAGTTTCAGAAATACATGTATTATATAAGAAATTATTCTATAATGTTAAATAATTTATTTATTTATTTATATTAAATTCTTTCCCACAATGTGATTAAGTGGGTCAGCCCTTCGTTTTTAGGTGTAGCAGTAATTATATTTTATTTGACCCTGAATTTTTTAATTTTTTAATTTTATTTTTACATATTTATTTATACTCAAAATTACTCAATTTTTTTCTAATCTTTAATTTATTTCATCTAAATAAAAATAAATAGGTTTTTCTAACATAATTTTTTAATCACATTATACAACACACACTTTTTCAAATAATTACTAATTTCAAATTAAATAACATTTTAAATAAAAAATTAAAATAAAAAAGCAATTCGTTGAGTAAATTGAATTCCTTTTGAATTAAAAAAAAATAATTTATTAAATTACTTAAATTATTGTTGAATAATTTTTTAACTCAAAAGTAATTTAATTAATTCAACGAATTACTATTTTATTTTAAAAGTAATTCACATAATGTAATGAATATTTATTTAATTCAAAAATAATTTACTTATAATGCATTGGTTTGAAAAAATAATTTAAAATTATTATAATTAATTCATTATTAAGGATATTAATGCATTAATAATAAAAATAAATCAAAATAAAAAAAGAAAATTTCAAAGTCCAATTGAACGCGCCAAAATAGACGATTTTATAAGTTTTCAAAAATTATTGATTTTAAATTATATAATTATAAAAAATAAAAATTTTAAATATCTAAAGAAGAAATCATTAATTTTCTATTATGAGTAAACTCTGCAAAAAACAATTCCATTGCAAAACAAAAGAAATACCTTGTAGTCATATTTGCCAAAACGTTTTCCACTTAATGTGCATTGGTTGCTGATAAACTTTTTAATGCTGCTCAGGTAGAAAGTGCGACATGGAAATACATTTACCGTCCTAGTAAAAGTAAAGTTTGTTGTGCTGGGTGATAAAGAAAGTGAAGACAATTTGAGCAATGAAATCTACAATATTAGTAATAACAATAAGGATTTAACCGTACCCAAGCCAACCGATTGTGTAGGAGAAAATCTATATAGAAAGTTAAAATAAATAAACCAAAATTTTAATTAACTTTAAACAACAATTAGCGTCGCTGTTACAGGCATTCACAACTCATTACCATTTGTTAACTTTAAAGTAGAGGAAATTTTTCAACAAAATAAGTTGATATTAGAAGATAATAACCTCAAAAAATAAATTATGCTTAATGAGGATAGGACATATAAACCAGGTACTTTGGTATACAAATTACAAAAGGAAATAGATGGGTTGAACAACATAAAAACCGGTCCAATATTATAATTTTTGCACTACCTTCCAACTTAGACAATTCAAAAATACTGTACAATTTTTGATAAAATTCAAGCCAAAATTTCGAAAAAAAACACTTGTTTAAATAAGCACAACAATAACAATGAAAATAATAATAACTTGGTAACAATGAAAACCGATAAAGAGCTATGGCGAAGAAATCTAACTACAGAAACCTTTTCACAGTTGAAATAGGCCTGGAAAAATATGGTACCATGCTAATTTTTTTTCGTCCACATCTTACCTCTCTTCAGTCTAAATTAGACTATGAAGCTAGGCAGCCTCAAATCGTTGAAAAATGTCAATACCTGTGGATCAAAAATAATAAAATCTATTTATCTATCTATTGAATAATAACCTTTCTTTCTTTTGTGAGAACATTATTACAAATAAATTTGGACTTAATTAACTTTTCAAGTAAAAAAACAACATTTAACATAACCTTTTAATTATTTATGCAACCGTAATTTGTTCTTTTTATTTTAACATTCTAATTACAACAACAACTTTAATTAACATAACCAATAACATTCTTTTAGATCTTTTTTTTTTAACTTTTTTATATCTCCATAATTCTTTCCTTAAATTATATGTCATAGAAAACTATTTGACAAGATCAGCAAATTCAATTTTATTCAGTATACATATTAACTTATTAAATAACAATTGGTCAACTAACATCTTTAAACGCAATTTATTATTTCTTATTTATTTAATTGCAATTTATATCTCGACAACAACAAATAAATTTAATATAAATTACATCCATCTTACAATTTTAATAACTCCTAAAATTATATTTTGCACTTTCAGACTTAATACTGATCCATTAACTTTAAACTTTTCAACTTTAAAAATTAACCTGACACAATTACACATTGGTCGTATTTACATTGTATATATTTCTAATTTTTCTGCATTATTATATTTACGACAAAATTTAATTCACTTATTAATTTTTTTTTCTCAAAATTATCAATTAGCTTTCAACATTACAATTTTAAACAAATATACATTGTCCATTTAGTTACTTTAAAATTTTCTTCATTCATTATTATACTTATTTACTAATAAACGTAATTCACTTATTAATTCTTATTCAAATTTTCCACTATTTTATAAATAATAGTGTTAATATTGTAAATACCAATAATACTACTATAAAGAGGAAAAATAAATACAATAAAAAAGTAATAATAATAATAATTTTATTTTTTTATTTATTTGTAGTACCAGAAAATTGTAAATATTGCCTGATAATAATAATCCTTTGTCTATTTGACATTTGGATTTCTTATTAAATTATTTTAATATACACAATATTTTTTATTGGATATGATCCGACCAGGGTTTGAACCGGTTGAAAAGCCGCAACTGTACCACTGAGCTATCGGTCAGATAATAATAATATTAACAGAACTAATAGTAGAATTACTAATTACATAAATAACAACAACAATAATACTGCAAATACTAATTATAATAGTAGTACTAATAGTAACCATAACAATAATAAAAACATCAATTATTACGTAAGCTCTTAAACAGTGCGGACGTGTTCTTTTTTTTCTGTAAATAATTATCGGATAAAATTAATATGCGAACAATAAAAAAAAACAAATAAAAGACAAGAATAAAAAAATTAATCAACTTGAAATAAAATATTATGTAATGGCGTCCTGCCATAAGTGCACAAGTAAAATCAAAGGAGAAATTTGAATTCTATGCTCGTGTGTATGCAAAAAAACGTTTCATGAGGCACTTAAATGTTCGGGGTTGTGTCAGTCTATCATCAACATTGTTTTTACAAACAAAAATGTTAAATTCATTTGTGATGACTCCGTGTTGTATATTCAAAAAGTTGATTTAGTTTTACAAAACAGGGAAAGTGCAGTGACAAATTACAATAAACCTTTAAAAGAATATAAAAATGAATTTGAAGCGGCAATAAAGAAGAATGAAACTGAAATAATAAATTTACTGAGGGCTATTGAGACGAGTTACATGAAAAGATTAGAAGAAATTAAAATCGAACAACAAACGGAATTACATTAAATTGAAAAATTTACTGAAGCCTTCAAAACTCAAAGCGATAAAGTAAATGAAACAATTCTGAGTGCAATGAAAAAAAATTATGAGACTTGCACAAAAATTAAAAATGTTGTGAATGAAAAAAAGATAAATATGAGCTACAGTGTCATTTGCTGACATCGTAAAAAATACAAAAAACTGCGAAATCAAAATGAAACAAGTGAGGAAACAAACCAAGGGTTTTTAAAAAGCACATTTTCAAATTATATGGAGGTTTCTTACTGAGTATTCTATCATTTATTTTTATAAAAATATATATAAAAAGAAATGATAATATAATTTAGTTATTAAATAAATTTATTAATTATATGACTAATAGTGAAAACTTAGAACATAACCCCAATGAACTCAAGAAAACCTGTTAATAAGTGCGAAATATAATGTTGGAGCTTCAATGTTAACGTTTAATTTTGGAAAAACTTACACTGGTGAATAAGTTACTGTTTTATAAAAAAATAAGTTTAAATTTTTAAGACCTAGTAGCCCTTCTTGTCCTCACCCTTCGATTTTTTTCGGTTTTAGGAAATGAATTGTGAACTCCACTAAAATTTGGAATATTACCTAGAATTTAACTAAGAGACAATTTCTTCAATTTAAAGAAACCCTTTAAAATTTAAGAAAAACCTTTAACGTATGTTGAAATATAATGCTGCAGCTGTAAATTTTGTATATTTGTAAATTTTGTATATTTGAAAAATTTTGTTAACTGACTCCTACTAATTTCTGAAGGTCTAACTTCTCCCAAAATTTCAAGACCCTAGCTTGAACCGTTTAGAAGATATTTGGGGCGAAAAATTTTGCAAAAATTTTGCTTTGCTTAATGGTAAATTTTAGTACCCTATGCCAACCCTATACATTTGTCTTTTAAAAAGTTAATAAAACCAGCTATCTTTTACCGTTTCCAGATTGAAAATACACTTAACAGAACTCTTGTTATAACAATTTAAAAATAGTGCATTTTCCAAATTATTTGAATCGTCCTCCGGCGGATTGGGGCTTAGAAATATCCGCAGTAAGGAAGGCTTGGGGTACGAGTCCTCTAAAATCCAACAAAAAATCCAGAAGCGACTGATCCCGAATGGACGGCTCTCTGGTTTGCGTCGGTTCCGCAAAGGGGCGGCAGTTAAAATACCTGGTAATAGGTATAAAATACAAAACATAATAATATAAAATAAATTATGAATACAAATAAAGATAAAAATATGGTAGGGATATCTACCAAAATGTAGGCAGAGACCACGGCTGCCGGCGAGGGCTTAGCTAATTCCACAAAGGGATTAATTAAGCCGCCAGTGGTTAAAAATGTATTTACGTTCAACGCAAACAACCCTTTTAAAAAGGGCGGTTTAGTGGGAAGATCACCACCTGTAGTTGAAAAAAACCAGTGACAAAGCGGGAATCCAGGCTAATGTCACTAGAAATATTACTGGTTCGAAATTAATAAAAATTATGTCTAACGATGACGGTCAGAATAAACCCCTAGACGTGGGGAGTCAGATTCACACTCTAACCGAAGAAAATAAAATGCTAAAGAAAAAGCAAATAACTAAAAGTGCAGTAGAATACTGTACAGATGAAGAAGGACTAACTCGGGAAACCGAGTGGATTGTAAAACGTACAGGGAAAAAAAGAAAAGCGGAGCACTCACCAGAAATATACAAAGAAAATAATATAGAAAAATTAAAGGTGATTAAACCAAAAATTGCTATTGATAAACCCATCATTACAAGAAAAAACAAACCTCCTCCGGTTATCTTTAGTAATGTTGTAGAATACCCCAAATTTAATAAAATACTGGAAGATGTACAAATTAACTATAAAGTAAATATGATGAATAACCATCAACTAAATATTAATGTTGAAAAAGAAGGGGAATATAGAGAACTAACAAAGATTATAAATGAAGCTAATTTAAAATGGCATACTTATGAAAACAAGTTGACCAGGCCAATTAAAGTTATGGCTAGGAACTTGCATCCTTCATGCGATTCTCAAGATATAAAACAAGAGCTTAAATGTAAGGATTTTAAAATCATTGAAGTTGTAAACAAAATAAAAAAAATTAAAATTTCTTGCAATAGAAGTTTTCTAATTTTAATGCAGGCTTCAGTAAAAATATATACATACATTATTTTCGCAATATTCTATCACATCACGTTTCATATTGAACTCGTTATTTTTGCTTTGTCATATTTAAATCAATTATTGTCAATCAATAAACATTTTTCGATTTTCGTGTGTCATTGTATCAAGACTATAGTAGTGCATAAGTGGTATCCGCCCAACACAATTTACATTTTCTGTTGTATTGAACAAATTAGGAAAATAACCTTTTTTAAATTAGTTGATAAATCGAAAGCTTTAAGAAGTTGACTTAGAGGCATTGCAAGATAATTCGTAGAATCTAAAAATTTTATATTTTTAAACTGCATCTGAACAATTTTTGTGCCTCTCATATTAATTTTGTCTCTATGTCACTTTTATGCAGCAATTCATTTAAAATAAACTGGTTATCAAATCCTTGTCTGCGCTATTAAGCTATTAAAACTACTTGTTGCTACTACGAACTATTAAAACAATTTGTTTAAATTTTTTAGCCATTTTAAAAATGTAATCAACTAAATTTGAAATTATTTTTTTTATATATTTTATAAATATATTTTTGTAATTTGCATCGTAACTGCATTGAAGTATTTAAAATACATTATATATTCACTTAACTAATAATACTATTTTCGGAACATTGCATATTTTGGTTTATTGATAAAACATCTACAAAAAAATCATTTGCAAACCGTGTTTAAAACTTGAATAACATTTTGAAGCCTAATATCCTGTATCCATTTCGAATATCCTAAGTAATTTATACATTATAAACCTCATTTGATGAATAATTATATTGAAAATCTATATATTTTATTTATTTACTTTTGTTAAAGTGAATATAATTGTTTGACAATGAAAACCGATTTACAAAAATTAATAAAAATTATACATATATAATTTTAAAATTTAAGATTTTTGCCAGTGTCTGGTGCGTATTTAAAGATCTGACTTTTAAATTCTGATATTATAAAACGCAATTGTTCTATTTTTCTTTTTGTTTTCAGGAGCGTGCAATGGATGTACTTAAAATTTCTGTACAAATAATTTTAAATTTTGCAAAATTCAGAAAAACAAAAACAATTAAAAATCAAAAACAAAAGAAAAACCCTACAAAATAATAAAATCAAAAAAAGAAAAAAAAACTAGTAATGGAACAGTAAGTCATTGCAATTGATTAAGTAATACCCCACACCTGAAAATTTTTATTGACGGAACTCATATCAGGAATATAAAGCAAACAGGACAGTACTACCTTGTACCGAAATTCAATTTTCAACCTTAATTTAAAAATACGTTGCTTAGGTCTAAGGAGATGTAAGGCAGACTGTTGATAGGGACTCAAACCACCACTTCAAGCTTTTCAAAATTTAAGAACATAAAGGAAACAGGACAAAACTACCTTGTACTAAATTTCAGATTTCTACAACTAATAATTTCGAAAATAAATTTGACAATGTGCTTTATGAAATTTGTAATTTGAGACTATCGGAAGGAAAATCTAAATTCTTAGTTTGAAAAGTATTAACTTCGTTATCTCAAATGATTTAAAATTAACTTTTTAAACGTTATATTAATAAATTTAATAATATTTTAACTCTTTGACGTAAATAACTGCTATAGCAGACAAATGTTTCGGAATTACAGACAAATAACTTTTATATATTGAATTCTTAAATAGTGCTTAGATAAAAAGCGTAACTCTAAAACTATAACCATAAAAATGTGCATGTAAACTTCTTTTTGCATATACCTAAGTAAGCAAGATGCTTTTTCTAATATTTGGCGAATAATGTTTAAACATTTTGTTTTTGATTTAATCAAAAACATATTTGGCCTTAATTTTTAGCTTGGAACATATTAGTGCTATCTTTAAAACTGCAAAAGTTATAAAGAGTGTGTTTTTGAGTAGATCATTTATTATTATTTATTATTATTTATAAAAGTTTCCTAGCACAGGAAAGCAGGGCGACAAATTTGTTTAACAAGGAAAATTATGTACCGACCTAAAATAATTTTTATTTTCTTGAAAATATGAAATAAATTTACATGAATACTAAAATTACTGAAAAATTAAAATTATTTCTTTGAATTAGTTCTTTAATATTCCATTCAAATTAGTTCTTAACTGAATCAGGAAGTTTTTATTTTATGATTTATTCTTTTAAAGTAGTACCTACTCTTTAGTTCTTCTTTCTTTGATTCTACTTAGTTAAAGTATGATCGTAAGACATAATTAATTAGTTTTATAATAATAAAAACATTTTCTAATTAATTTATTTGTCAAAAATTATAAAAATTCTTACTAATTTATCTATTTAAAAATATTTAAAAACAAAGGAACATGAAATAATAATAAATAATCATAATAAATAATAATAATAAATAATAATAATTAATTATAAATAATAATAAATCATAATAAATAATAATAAATCATAATAAATAATAAATCATAATAAATCATAATAAATAACAATAAATAATAATAAATCATAATAAATAATAACAGATAATAATAAATAATAATAATAAATAACAATATTAAATAGTAATAAGAAATAATAATTAATAATAATAATAAATAATAATTTATATATAATAAACAATATATAATAAATCATAAATAATAAATAATTAAATAAAAAATAATTAGATAATAAATAATTAAATAATAAATAATACAATAATTAAATAATAAAAATAATAAATAATGAAATAATAAATAATAAAAATAAAAAATAATTAAATAATAATAATTAAACAATAAATAAATAAATAGTTAAATAATAAATAATTAAATATTTAAATAATTAAATAATAACTCAGTATATGATTGCTATCTCTTATTTAAGTCGCTAAAAGTAGTTCCAGGTAACATACCGGTCATTCCTTTGAATAAGGAAAAATATATACCGTTAACTAAAAAAAATTATAGTTATTGCAGAAAACTATACTTTTGATATCAGATTTGTAAAAGATATAGATAAAAATAATATGCAAAACATTTAACATTCTTTTGGTAATAATTCTGATTTTATGCTGAAAAAAGGTGTTTTCCATATGATTATTTGAACAGCCGGGAAAAACTAGCAGAAAAAACATTTACGAATATTCATTGTTCGATAGAAGATTATAATCATGCTATTACCGTATGGAATTCATTTAATTGTCAAAATTTATTAGATTATTAAAAATTGTATTTAAACACAGACGTTGTAATATTAGCCCATTTTAGAAAAATATGTAGAAATATTTTTAATTTAAACCCTGCAAATTTTTACACAGCTCCAGGTCTCTCTTGGCAAGCAATGTTTAACTACACAAAAATAGAGCTACAATTATTTACAGATATAAACACATACAATTTTATAAAATCAGGAATATGTGGAGGAATCAATCAATGTTCTTTGCGTCATTTTGAAGCAAATAATAAATATATGAAAGAAAAATTCAATACAAATAATACATTATCATCCTTTAAAAAATTAAACATTGCAATTAAGAAATTGTACTTTATTAAAAATATTAAAAAAAAGTTAATACATGTATATCAAATTCAATATATTTTATTTTATGACTCTTCTTTTTGTTTTAAAATAAACAACGGAAAACCACACAAATGATAACATATCTTGTTTAAGTTTTATTTCTTTTTTCATGCAACCTAATCCGATATTATATTTTTTGTGTACACTTATTTTTTATGTAAAAAATCTTTTAAAAAATTTAAGCAATAGTCGCGTTCAGAATGAAGTAGTAGTACTACACTGAATGACAGAGGTGTAGCATCTAGCGCTAAATTGTTGTACTGAAAAATTTGCAGCAAAATTAAATGAAATTTGAATTTGAGTGATTTTTAATACATTTTTATTTTATTTAAATTATTTAAATACATTTCTATGATATTCAAAATCATTTCTATAATTCTATTTCTATCCTTATTATTTTTTAATATAATCAAATGTGTATGTTTTTCTTAATATTATATTTTTAATGTTTTAATCAATTTATATTTTTAATGTTATACAATTCTTTCCATAGAAAATTTTATCGTGCGTTGCTCTTTTCTTATATTGCTAAATGTTAATATTCCTTTCTCTATAAGACAAGAGTACAATTTTATTTAAATTTACTCTTATTTGGTTCGATTTTAGTCTAACAGCTTCACGTTCAGCTGGTAAGTGTTATAGGCCGATAACTAGATGTATCCAAAGGAGAGCCACTTTTGTATATTGGAATCACAGTACTACATTTTAATGAATTAGGATAATTTCCTGTGCGAAAACTATTATTACCAAAGTTACTAATTATCGGAGATATCATATTAGCTACAGCTTTTAAGTCTTTTGCTGCAATGTTATCAGAGCCAGGTGAATTGTCTTTCAGATCCGTTATAACATTATATACTTCTTTTTCATTAGTAGGTACCAGGAACATGGAAGTTACATTTATTCGATTTTTTACAATATTTTCTTTTTCAATTTTGTTTTTGTCAGCTAATATTTTTCCAACATTACTAAAATACTCATTAAAGCCGTTGGCTGCCTTTGCTATTATTTAACAGTTCATCACTATATCGTATTTCCTTAATTATTTTGATAAAGTCCGATTTTTGGTTTACTATCTGAGAATTCAAAACATTCCAAATCTTTCTAGTATTTGTACCAGCTGCTTGCAATTTTCTATTAAAATAACTTTGTTTTACTTTCTTTATCTCTGCATTCACCTTATTTTTTAACACATTATAATTTCTCTTATCCTCCACACTATTAGGGTACTGCTTATGTTTCTTATATAAACTATTTTTATGTTTTATTAGTTTTTCTTTCGACATCCAGGAAATTTTTTTCTAATTCTTATGTTTTTAACACTTGTACATACGCTTGAAATAATTTATGGGTTCTACCAATTCATCAATATTTACGCAATTATGTCCACGCAAGTGATTTTCCAGCAGATATGAGTATTTAACATAGTTTGTACTCGTTATTTGTTTGTACACCATCGCTTCTAGTTTTCTAAGTACTGCTTTAATTTCAACACAGATTGCTTTATGATATAAGTTTGGAATATCATGCATAATGATATCAAATCCAAATCGATCAGTAAGGTCTGAAAGAACATGGTCTACCAGTGTCGCTGGGTTTAATGCAATTCTAGTAGCATCACTTATATTTTTAATATTAACCATGTTAACATCCAGCATATCCATATACATTCTGTTACATCCGTTTCAGAGAGTAAATCAATGTTAGTATTGCCAACAACTATTATATTTTTATACTTACTAAACAGCTGATCTAGGTGTTCTATAAATGTCTAATTGTTTTCAGAAGGACTTTTGTAGCACACTGCCATATTAATAGTAGGCTTGGTATCTTCCAAGGAAATCACAATGCTATTGAAAGATTTAGATGTTTCCAAAACTTTGTGACTAATATCCCGCTTTACATATATTGTACACACACCTCCTCTGCTCAAATTATTAGAGATACGCAAATTTATTTTATACAAAATTACAAATATTTAATTACAAAATTACAGATTTAAAGTTTTTATACAATTCAATAAAATTTTACTCACATGCAGCAATTACTTCTCTTTAGGATTATCAATTTTTGCTGTACTACCTTTACTGTTGAATGATTTAGTACCCTTGATTAATTATTATATTCTTTAAATTTTTATAATTTAATTAATTTTAATAATTTATTCCTATTAACAATTGATATAAAATTAATTTGATACATAAATATTACAACTAGAATTTAAATTGACCTTGCAAAAACTGTCAGGTCGTTTAGACTTCTACAATATTCAAGTATAATTTATTACAAAATAAGTTATAAATTCAAATTTTTTAATTAGATTTATGTTATTTTTTTTCTTCTTTTGTTTAGATCATTAAAAAAAAAATTTATGGGGATACTTTTTTGATAACCTGATGCACGTGTGGAGACAATTTGAGTTTGTTATCTATAACTAGGCCTAGGTAATTAAAATGTTCGACTTTTTTTAATGATTCGTATTTATATTTTATGTTAAGATTATTCCAAATTTTGTTCTGAAATAACATAATTTTTGTCTTTTTAATATTTAAGGACAGTTTGCTTTTCTTAAGCCATTCCTCCACGGTTGCTAAATCGAATAAAATGGCGCTTTTTATCTCGCATTCGCTGTCCATAGTATAACCAAATTTCAGTTAAAACTACAACATGTATTGCGCAACCATAAGAAGTGATTAGAATATAAGGTCAATTAATTTATTTCGTAAACTTCCGATGCTTAAATATAAAATATTTAAATTATGTTTATAATTCATCCTTATACTTTTGGGTAACTCTGTATAGTAATCCACTTTCATTCTCAAAGTTAAAGGACATAAATAAATTGGATAATTAAAATCTGTATTAAAAGGGCTTCTTTTAAAAACGCATCGGAAGTAGAGTATAAATATATAATTTAGTTTTTAATTTATTTATAAAAAATATTTTATTTTTTTTAGTTATAGTTTTAAAAGTAATTTTAATAAATAAGAAATTTTTGAAAATAATTTGTGTAATAGAAAATTTTAAATATGTATTAAAATAAAATTGCAATAAGATTTGATAAAGGTTTTACAATATAATTTGATAAACTCGGTCCGCGGCGCTTTGTTTTTTATATAAGATAGAAGATTTAAATCTGATGTTAAAATAAATTGTAAAAAATTAATTGTAATTGAAAAAATTTTTAAATAAAAAATCTAATTGATATCATTTTTGTATTTTAAATAAAATGTGCAAAAAGATGATACTTAAAATGTTACGAAAAAAATTAATATAAAAAATATAGCAACAAAAAACAATAAGTTCCGGGTGAAAAAGGAAAAAAGATGGAATATAATTTCAGAAATCATTAAATTTGTTTTAATTTTATTCATTATTAATATTATTATTACTAATTTTCTCAATATCATCAAAGCTATTAATATTGTGAATTTTGCTAGAAGAAGATTTACCAATTTTAATAATATAGTCTTTAACTCATAAATATTCGAAATTACAATTAACTTTAATTTGCTTTGCTTCATAATAATTTTTTTTGTAATGGCGATAGATGATTACTGAAATATATTTTTCTATTGCCTTCCTCACTCGGAAACAATTCTAACGTGTCTAAAGGCTGTCTCTTTTTTTTAACATTAGCTCATCTTTAATTGCCTGATATCGAATATGCACTATATACTGCTTATTGTTGTTTTGGATGCTGATTTTTGAAGTGATCGTTTCAACTTGTTCGATATCATTAATGTTAATGTCTACCTTTTAAAATTTCATAAAAATACATTTTTAATTACCTGGATTAAACCAACGATTACAATATTTTTTTTTATTTTTTTTGTTGCTAATCTTTATCAAGTATTTAGTAGTAAATAGTTTGTGCCTTTTATTGTTTTCAGCAATTTCTTGCCGGCAAATGAACTTTTGAGATAATTGAATATCCATAACCATTGAAACCCATTTTTTTTAAACACTGTGCTATGCTGTCCAAGGTACAGTCGACTGTGCTAAACGATTCAAGATCCAATACTTTTTCAGAGATTTTTAAATCTGCTGGACCGCTGCAGTACGTGGTACCAACTACATGATCTGCTATATTAGGTTGAGCTTCGTTTATAGAAGGATCAAAGCTGTTTTCATTGGAATTATCTTCCAACGCAATTACAGCATTCTTCATCGACTATCACAAAAAACTCATTTGCGGATGGGAAATTTTTACAGCGCCATAGTCAATCAAAAAGTCAGCGCCAATTCCAAGATGATAGCAAAAGTTTTGTTGATCCCATGTCACCCCCAATTGTAAGGCTTACAAAAAGAGCAATTGAAAATGAAGATAGTGCATATGTTCTTTCCAGATTAAGGGATTACAGAATATATAACAATGTGCGATTATATTTAGCATTTTTCCACGATCAAAATGATATTTGCTTTGATGGTATAACACAAACCAATATAAAGGTTTTAATTAATCAAGAAGGACTACCAACTAACTATCCGGAACTTCAGAGAACATATGACAGATACCACGAAAACATAGGAATCTGCAATAAAGATGTTTCGAATGATCTTGCTACATATAGACGACATGTTTATAACAAATATAGGGAAAATCTTCAAAAGACAAGAGAATCTTGGCAAAATTACCTGATCGGCAGATAATAATGGCAGAACAAGAAAATATAATGCAAATTGGTGATCTAAAGATATTGTATTTAAATATATGTAGCATTAGAAATAAAATACTGGAACTGGAAGCATTAATTAATGAATATAAAGAAATAGACATAGTAATAATTACAGAGGTTTGGATTTTTGATTATGAAAAAGATACCTACAACATCCCCAATTATCAAGCAGTTTACAACTGTAGAAATAACGAGGAAGAGTGTGGTAGAGTAGACTGTGTCAACTCTGGGATACCCGCATGACCGTAACATATATATTATATCATGCGGTTATTTACTTTTGGCAAAATTTAAAACATTCAGCTTTATTAGGTGTAGAGTAATGCTCATATAAAAGAAGGAGTTGTATGGGAGCTACTCGACCCCTTTGCAGTAGACCAACCAAATTTTGCAGTAACTTTGACCATTACACTAAACTATTTTTGACAAAATATCAGACACCCACCATCATTTGCCGTAGTGAAATCCTCATATAAAAGAAGGAGTTGTATGGCAGCTACTCGAACCCTCAGCAGTAGACCAACCAAATTTTGCAGTAACTTTGGCCATTACACTAAACTACTTTTGGCAAAATTTCAGACACGCAGCAGGTACAGAGAAATTCTCATGTATAAAAAGAAGTTGTATGGCAGCTACCCGAACCCATGGACTAAAATGGCTGTATTTAAATAGCGATTCCGGTTTTTGCATAAAAACGAACTTGTGAAAATTTCATAATCCTAACTCCTTTACTTTTTGAGTTATCGTGATGACGGACGGACGGACGGACGGACGGACATACATCGCTAAATCGATTTATTTTTTGATTCTGATCCGATCCATACACTTGAGTCTATATCTACCCCTCCTCCTTACTGCGTCACAAACGTAATGGCAAATTTATTATACCCTTTGACTATATAGTCATACAGGTATAAAAAAGAGGAGGTGGGATTGCCATTTTTATTAAAAATTATATTAGTTTCAATGAAATATATAAAGATGAAAAATATAACTTTACTGTAATTGAAATGCTGAACTCAAAACCAAAATTAAAAATCGGTACATTTTATAAAGCTCCAGCGAAAAAAAGCAACCTATTTATGGAGTTTCTTGAACTTAAACTGGTACATAAGGCAAATCATATATTTTTTGCAGATACCAATCTAAATCTATTTGAGAACTCCAATATAATTATTAAGTATAAGGATATTATAGCTACTTCTGGATATAGCCTAGTTAATAAAACGGAAAGTACAAGAAATACAACTAACTCTAGCAACTTAATTGATAACATAATAACAAAAACGAAAGGCCATTATGATGTTAATTATATAATAGAAAATAACTGCCTATCAATTGGTAATAGTAACTATTAAAGCAATTAATATTGAGAAGTTACCAATGAAAAATCGATTATAATCAAATGCGTTCCATAGTAAAATACAAAATAGAAAATAATAATATACCAGAAATCGAAACCTTAATAAAAATTATCCTCGAAGCAAAAATATTATGTACCAAGACAATACCAATGAGAACGAGAAATAATAGCTGGATAACACCTTTCATTCATGACAAGCTGAAAATAAGTAAAGCATTATATAATCGACATAAAAATGATCCAACCAAAAGTGAAAAAAGGCAAAATATATAAAAATGAAGAAAAAGGTAGAACAATTAATAGAAATATTGAAAAAGCCGGGAGCGATTCTAGGAAATTATGAAAAATATTGAATAATTCTATAAAAAATACCAATAAAGATAAACTGAAAAATGTTAGTCATGTTATTAAAAGCCATTGTGAAAAACTAAGAATGATGATGAAACTGCAAATACTCTCAATCTTTTTTTTACTGAAATAGGAGAACTTGTTAAAAAAAACATTCTAAATATCAACGACTACAGTGAGAGATCTACAAGAGTTGGTCAATATTATAACCCCATCTTTAGTGAAACTGATAAATGAAATGGTATTATTCGTTAAAAAAAGCATATTTAGTTCCTATTCACAAAAGTGGGTTAAAAGAAGACTGTAACTATAGACCAAATTTGATTTCAAAAATATATGAAAAAGTTATTAATTCAAGAATAAGAAATTTCATTACTAAAACAATAGACTTTGATGCTAGTCAATATGGTTTCTTAGGAAAAAGTGGTACAGATTCAGCTATTGCAGCATCTTTGGAACATATTTATGATGCGTTGATGCTACTATGTTGGCGCAGTTTTTATTGACTTAACAAAAGCCTGTGATATTGTAAGTCATTCCAGACTTATTAGGTTGCTAGACAACTTAGGAATTAAAGGAAACAGTAATCTCTTCAAAATATACTAAATGATGGCTTAATGATATAAAATATATGTATTTCTTTGCAGTTGGGTGGACCAAAATGAATTATGTATAAATGCGAAAAAAACTAATTATATGATATTCAAAATGCAAAAGAAAACAAATGATAATATTACGCTTAAGGTAAAAGATACTATAATAGATCAAGTTGACAATGTTAAGTACTTGGGAATGATATATGATGAAACTTAAGATGGGATAAACATATAAAAAGCATAAAAAAAAAATTATTCCTATAACAATGGTTTTCAGAAGAATAGGGAGTATTCCGAATTATGCTGATAAACTTACATATAAAGGCCATATATTATCAAGAATTAGGTATAATATATGCAGTTGGAGTCATTGTTCATATTTTCATAAAAATCAAATGAGTGCAATATTGAATAGAGCCCTCCCAACTTTATTTAATTTGAATATGAGAAACAGAACTAATAATTTATATAAAATAGTTGATACACTGGATATTAACCAACTAATTTACTTTGAAAAATGTAAATACATGTATAATAACCTGAACAATAATATTAAGTCAAAACTAAAACTTCAAAATAGGGAGAATATTCATAATTATCTAACCAGAAAAAATTCCAAAAATTAGAAAAATTGTAAAAAATCATAATTTATTAAATGTTAGTTATAAGCTGTAGTTATAGCTTATAATTATAATTACTTAATTTCTTATACATAATTTTATATATTATTGTAAAATTATCTGAAATTAAATAAAAAAAAAAATTAAAAAAAAAAAAACATGTATATGTAAAAAGCTATACACATGTTTTGTATATAAGGTTAAATATAAATGCATACCTACTGAATGCATATAGATAATACATATATGCAAGTTCTGGGTTAATATTTTGCTCAATTAAAGCATAATGAACTCAAACAAAAAAAACAAAGAAATACATATATTTTATATTAGCAGATTTACCCGGCATTGCCCGAGAACGTGCAAATTGGAGGCGTCGAGTTCTTTTAATCGATTACGAAACAATAACTCTTCAAAAAAGTTTGAACGATTATCCCTAATTTTTCTGCACGTGGTGCTTCTTGACAATTTGGTACTCCTTGACGATAGAGTTGAGGATACTCGGTTTCCAGCGAAAAATGTCAACTGAATTAAAATTTTTTTTTTATTATTATTTAATAATTATGAAAAGTTTCAAGTGAAATTTGATAAATTTGTTACGGGGTACCATACGGTAGTATACTTGGTCCATTATTATTTAAAATGTTTATAGATAACATAACAGACATCTTACCTTTGCAAAAAGCTTTCATTTATTGTTGGTATCAAGACGTACAATATTTCAGGCTATGACACTCAGAGAAAAAAAGATGTCTCGACGGCTGATTTAACACGTAGTCTTATGGGAATAGGGAGCTTTATCTCGACGGCTGATTTAAAATTATAATAACTCACAAATTTGCAACTTTTTTAATTTCGTTCAAAGATGACCGTAAAATTCAGTCTTTTAAAATTTTTATAACATATTCAAATATAAAAAATTTTAATATTTTAATTCAGAAATTCTTTTTTGAAAAATACCTTCCATATATTTTACTTTTTTTAAAAGCTTCTTACTAAGCTTTCAATGAGAGTGATAATTTTATTAATATTCTACAGTGTTGGCAATACATAAATCGACAAAACTAGTTTAAATAAAAATATTGAATTGGAAAGTAACATAGCAAATTAAATTTAAAAAACCAAAAAAGAGTTTATGTAAAAATAATATTGTGAAATAAATTGTATATAAAAAATATTTTTATCTGTAAATATTATAAAATACGATAAAATTAAAGTTTTTAGCTATAAAGTTTTTAGACCAAAAGGCTAGTTTCATATATTCCGATAAAATATTTTTAAAAGTTTTGGGTGGTTTTTTTTGCAAAGCCTGAGAAGCATGCAACTTGCAAACTATTATCAATTATAATTCCATACTTAATTTCACATCCGAAATAGTTATCATTTTTCAAAAAATATAAAATGACATTATTTGCATTCTTATAAACCAGACATTCTTATTTATTAACCAGCAAGACCTGCCAATCAGGTCCGTAATTTTTAAAAAAGCGCTTATCCGTAATTTTGGAAATTTAAAATATGAAACTTTAATCGTGCAAGAATCTTAATTTAACAGCCAGAAACAGAACATTTTAAAATCATAATTTATTAAAAAATTGCAAAATGTTAATCTTAATATACTTAAAAAATTTAATTTAAAATTTTAA
Organism: Dolichopus griseipennis; assembly: GCA_963082915.1. Classification (NCBI taxonomy): domain Eukaryota; kingdom Metazoa; phylum Arthropoda; class Insecta; order Diptera; family Dolichopodidae; genus Dolichopus; species Dolichopus griseipennis. The sequence goes on from OY720441.1 coordinate 144,952,360, forward strand.
AAAGAGCTTTAAAAACTATCTATTAAAGTACGGCTATTTTTTGCACGCACTTTTTTTTTTTTTACTGTTTAAAACTGTATACAAACAAATAAATATTGCCTACCCAGAAATATGGTTGAATGATGCTAAGAACGGTATAAAATTTTGAATTCTTTAATTTTATGCTGAAAAATACGTTTTGAAATTTAATTTTGTTATGAGCATAAAGAGAAAACTTCAAAGTTTATTTTGATATATAATTTATATATTTTTATTAAAATTAAAAATATAAAAACTCGATATTAAAACCAATTTACCTACCAAAATTACATCACAGATTATTATAAAGCTTTTGAAGTTAGGTTAGGTTTTCTAAAATTATTTAAAATTTTTACTCTTGTGTACTCTCATTATTTTTTGACAGTATCAAAATGGCTACGTTATGAAATGCACGGAAAAAACTGAAAAATATTTTTTTAGAAAAACATATTAAAAATTTTGAGATCATAGCTGAATTTTTGATATGTTTTAAAAAAAACTCCAAATTTTATTTTTATATAATAAAGAAAAGTCTAAAAGAAAATATGGTTAAAATCATAAAAATTTTAATTTTTTTCTAAAAAATTACAAAACAAAAAAAAAATTTTTTTTCGAGACTAACTCTCATTTTGTTTGAATGTATTCACTAATACATTCAAATAATTTTATGTCATGGCCTGAAATATTGTACGTCGTGGTTGGTATATTCAATAAGACTTCAGATTTGTTACCAAATAGTGTGAAATCATCAGTATATAAGATATAACTGTGGGGTATTACAACTAAACAAATAATTGATGAACTTCAAGTAATTCAAAATAAATTAATAAAAAGTTTGTATTGTATAGGTGCGGATCAAACACATTATATAAATAGTGAAAAAAATTTATTACCAATTAAAGATTTATTCAACATAAAACTTATGCCTCATATTCATGACATAAACTGTCCAAATATCCATATTTTAACTTCATTACCTAAAGGTCGTAATTTTCACCAAGTAAATACAAAAAATCAAAACTTAATACATATTTTGGTTCATCTACAATGTTACATCAAGGAATTAAATTGTATAATACCTTACCAAACCAACAAAAACTTTTAATAAGCAATCAATTAAAAATTGGATTAAAAAAAAAATGTATTGCCGAATACAGCAGAGAACAAAATTGAATTTAAACTTCTTCTAAAATTGTTTTTTTTTTTTTTGTTTTAAATCTTTCGGATTTATAAAATATACAAGTAATTTTCCTTTTTTTATTGTTTTTGTTGGATTCAAATTTTGTACTGCACTTTAATTACCTTTTTTTATTTTTAATTTTTTAATTCTTAATTTTTAAATTTTTTAATTTTATAATTATAATATTGTTATAATTATTTTGTTCCACTACTTCTGCAAATTAAGTAATAATTTACATTTTATTGCTTTTTAATAAATAATGTTCGAAAAAAACAAATATATTTTAATCTGTATAGCCTATCATGAGGGATAGGCTATACAGGACTAACAAACATGTATCCAAAATCACGATAACTCAACTAATGACGCCATCTTCATGAACTTTGTACTATAGGTTACTAGGGATGAGACTACGGCGGAATGGCGTACGGTCGCGATCGGACCATTTGTTCAGATCCTCGAAGCTTTTGATCGAATAAATGCCAAACGCGCATACTTCCGAAACCATTGAAAATAGACTCCAAATTTGGTACAAGGGTGTCTCTTCCTATTTCCTTATTGTCTTTAAAACTTGGGACCAATTGGAGTAGCATATCAGGTACCACGCCCACAACTTTCAAGACCTAGCACATCTTTGAAATTAATAAAGATAGTAGAAGCTTCAAATTTGATTCAAGTGTGTTCTTTACTATTTTTTGCGTGTCCTCGAAAATTTTCATATCTTTATTTATTTATTTCAATTTACAATTCCGTAAGAGAGAATATTAGGCTATACAGCTTCATTACCTAAACGTCGTAATTTTCACCAAGTAAATACAAACAAGTGATGAAAAAAAACCAAGGGTTTTTAAAAAAGCACATTTTCAAAATTATATTGTATTACATAATGAGTTTAACTTTGGAAATATTTACTAGGAAATAGTTACTGCTTACTTATTAAATTTACTGCTAACAGTAATTTTTTTATTTTAAAGTTGTTATAGCCCTTTATAGGAGAAGGTTGCCAAATTTCTCAAGGATCTAACTTCATCTAACTCTCCACCGCTCCCCGTCCCCATCCATTGTTTTAGGTTTTTGGAATTAAATTGTGAATTCCACAAAAATTTGGAATTTTACTTAGAATTATACTATATAAGCAAAAATGGGTAAAACTGAAAGACACTTTCTTCAATTTAAGGAACCGCTTTTAAATGCAACATTTCTGGTGTTTTAAGAAAAACCTTTAGCATATGTTAAAATATAATGTTGGACCTTTAAATTTTGTATATTAAATAAAAAAAAAATGGGACAGGTATTCAAGTTACAGGTGTTTAAAAATAGCAAAATTTTAATTTTCGAGCCCTTATAGCTCCTAAACAGGGGCTTGATATAAAAATTTTGTTAACCGACTCCTACTAATTTTTGACGATCTAACTTCTCCCAAAATTATAAGACCCTATCGTAAACCGTTTATGAGATATGTGGGACCAAAAATATTGCAAAAATTGAGTTTTATATAATGCTAAATTTTAGTACCGTATGGCGACCCTATACATTTGAACGACATTTTTTTGTAAAGCCTAAGAAAGCAGCCCTCTTATGCCGTTTTTCGATTAAAAATAAACCTAATAGAACTATTGTTATATCAATTTAAATATAGGGCTTTTTTTTAAATTTGCAGGGGCAGTAGCTTCGTCACCCTTTAAAATTAAGAAAAACCTTTGACACATGTTGAAATATAATTATAGAGCATTGAATTTTGTATATCACTAAAAAAAAATTTGGACAGGTATTAAAGTTACAGGTGTTTAAAAATAGCCCTTATAACTCCTAAATAGGGGGCTTGACAAATAAAATTTTGTTAACCGTCTCCTACTAATTTCTGAGTACCTAACTTCTTCCAAAATTTCAAAACCCTAGCTTGAACCGTTCAGAATATATGTGTCGCCAAAAATTTTGCAAAAATTTAGTTTTGTGTAATGTTAAATTTTAGTACCGTATGGCAACCCTAAACATTTGCCTTTTAAAAATTTATAAAGTTTATAAAACCTGCTATCGTTTGCCGTTTTCAGATTGAAAATATATATAACAGAACTCTTGTTATAACAATTTGAATATAGAGCCTTTTCCAACTTTGTGGGGCTGTAGAACCCTTAAAACGTGGGGCTACATAAAAAAATTCTTCTACGAAATTATTTTTTTTGCAAAAACTACATATGGTTAAAATTTCTTCTTCAAACGCTGTAAAAGTTTTTGTAAACATACGGACGGACGGACGGACAAAGCAAAGCTATATGGGCACATTTTTACAAAATTTTTTGAAAATGTGCTCAAATCAAAACTTAATACATATAAGTAGAAAAGATAAAGAACTTCACATTTTGGTTCATCTACAATGTTACATCAAGGAATTAAATTGTATAATACCTTACCAAACCAACAAAAACTTTTAATAAGCAATCAATTACAAATTGGATTAAAAAAAAATGTATTGCTGAATACAGCAGAGAACAAAATTGAATTTAAACTGCTTCTACAATTGTTTTCTTTTTTTTGTTTTAAATTTTTCGGATTTATAAAATATACAAGTAATTTTCCTTTTTTATTGTTTTTGTTGGATTAAAATTTTGTACTGCAGTTTTAATTACCTTTTTTTATTTTTTATTTTTTAATTCTTAATTTTTAAATTTTTTAATTTTATAATTATAAAATTGTTATAATTATTTGTTCCACTACTTCTGCAAATTAAGTAATAATTTAAATTTTATTACTCTTTAATAAATAATGTTCGGAAAACAAGAAATATATTATAATCTGTATAGCCTATCATGAGGGTTAATATTCTCTCTTATGGAATTGCAAATTGAAATAAATAAATAAAGATGTTAAAATTTTCGAGGACACGCAAAAAATAGTAAAGAACACCCTTGAATCAAATTTGAAGCTTAAATAAAAACAGTAATTTTTTTTTCTAAATTTTTTAATAATATTACAACAATACGGCGGTTCGATTACGATTGATTTAAAAAAGTAATAAAAAATGTTATTTTATTGTTGTTTCACTGTTCCTTATATAATATAGTTTATTAACCTTATTAGTAAAACATTTATATTTCATTATATAACTAAAAATAAAAATTGCCGATATTACATAAAGTGCATATGATTATAATATGGTATATAATAAATTTGATCTAAATAAAATTCAACGAACCAAATTTAAATAATAAAAAATATAATTTAAGTAGATGCCGGCGACATCTGATATTTGATAATTAAAAATTAAACATGTTCGAAAAACAATAAATATATTATAATATGTATAGCCTATCATGAGGGTTAATATTCTCTCTTATGGAATTGTAAATTGAAATAAATAAATAAAGATGTTAAAATTTTCGAGGACACGCAAAAAATAGTAAAGAACACACTTGAATCAAATTTGAAGCTTCTACTATCTTTATTAATTTCAAAGATGTGCTAGGTCTTGAAAGTTGTGGGCGTGGTACCTGATATGCTACTCCAATTGGTCCCAAGTTTTAAAGACAATAAGGAAATAGGAAGAGACACCCTTGTATCAAATTTGAAGTCCATTTTCAATGGTTTCGGAAGTATGCGCGATTGGCATTTATTCGATCAAAAGCTTCTAGGATCCGAACCAATGGTCCGATCGCGACCGTACGCCATTCCGCCGTAGTCTCATCCCTAGTAACCTATAGTACAAAGTTCATGAAGATGGCGTAATTAGTTGAGTAATCATGATTTTGGATACATGTTTGTTAGCCCTTACAATGATCAAAAGTCGCAGAATCCGAACCCATGAGCCGATCTCGCCCAAATACAATCCCTGCCGTACTTTCAGTACTAGTTACCCACGGTTAAAATTTCATCAAGATAGCTCCATTATATTTTGAATTTACGTGTCTACAGACGGACGGCAGGAAATGACTAAATCGACCCGGTCACGCTGATCACAAGTATATATACTTTTCCATATCTGGCTCGCTTTCTTTAGGTGGTTACAAACACCATCCCAAAGTTAATATTATCTATTTCAAATGTGATAAAGCATAAAAATAACACAATTTTAAAGAGGTAAATATTCCTTGACATCGTAAATGTGTTTGCGACGTCTTGAATACAATGTCGCATGATCGTAAATGTAAACTACAAAAATTTTACATTGTCTCATGATCATAAATTCATTTTACATTGTATTCGCAACTCATTTTCACGACATGTGTTGTTAAATTAAGTACCGAAATTTTTTTGGATACACAAATAAAAAAATTAAAAGTTATTTGAATTTGGAAGTTTTAACTTGAATTTTTGTCAGTTGAATTCTATTTTGGTGGTGGTTAAATCTCTAATTTAAAAAAAAAAAAACCATGTAAGAAATTTAAGTAAATATAAATTTATACTTTTCTTTAAGATTGTTTCTGCAGAAAAAATTTAAATTTTTGACATTTTATTTTGACGCAATCGGAATTGTAAACAAAATACATTGTATTTTCGATACAATGTGTCCAGAAATTTTACATTGTGTTATTTTCACATTGTATCAGGTTGAAGTTGTTTTTACGACATTTACGATGTCACTCATTCTTTCCTTTTTTTTTTTTTTTTAATTCTATTTTAAACTTGTGTGTTGATTACGTATTGTCGTAGGTATCTGTGAAATTGTGTAGTTTATGTTTTATTTAAATTGTATTATAGAAAAATCGTGAAAAATTGTAGTTTCCTGATGTTCTGAAAGGAGCAAGTTGCGTAATATATAGCATGTGGCTGAATTTTACTAAAATATAATTCAAGATTCTGTTGGTTATTCAAATAAATTTGTAATACTCATTGTTCTTGATTTATATGATTTGTAATATTTTTAAAACATTCCATTATTTGGTGGTTTATGATAGAAAGTAGTTTTTTGTCATAGTCTAGAATATCTTGTAACAGTTCTGCTCATTGTATTAGTTTAATGGTATGTTTGTTTTTTAAAATTTTTTGGATTAATATGACTTGATTTATTAAAAATTAATACAATAAAACAACTCGATTTTCTAAAAATTTCGAACGTTGGATAAATAATACTAATAACATTTTCTTCTGCATAATATAGTAATCTTATTAAATTAATAGTATATGGCAATGGCTATATTGTTTAATATAATTTCGCCTGTTGGTTGTTCAGTAGAATTTTGATTGTCTGGTAATGTTCCCGGTTCAGAATCGTAAATATTAAGTTTGTTTGCTAAATTAAAACTACTCAATGCATCTGCATTTGAATTTGTGAGTCTTTTTTATAAACGATTTTATAATCATATTCTTCCAACTTTACTCGCCATCTTGAATTAGGTTCTTTCAGGTTCATAAGGCAGACAAGAGGCTTATGGCCAGTTAAAATAGTAAATTTATTTCGAAAAATATTTTTATTGTTTCGCTTCAATTAGATACAGTTTGAACAATTGACTTAAAATTGTAGATTTTACACAATTAGAGTAAAAGAGACAGTATATTATGTCAGAGTATTTAATCAATAATGCTATTTTTCAAAAATAAACTAACCTTGCAAATAGCACCATAATAAATAAAAAAATTAATGAAAAAATATTTAATGAATTTATTAATCTCTTTAAGATGGATATTTGAGCTGGACCAATTGGACCTCAAGCATTTCAGATTGAAATGATTAGATAAGTATAAATTTATATCTTCAAAAAGAATATAAATTATTTGTGGGTATTTTGCAGATTACTTTTCTGGTTTTGGAATTTAATGGAACAAGTCCTGGTATGTACACTGCTTGTATATAAAATGAATATAACATAAAATATTTTAATAACATTCGTTTTTCATTTTAGGTTGATGATGATTGAACATTCTGCCGGCCTTGGCGTGAAACGATGATGGCAATGTACACATATTGGTAAGAGTGTAGAATTGTTATAGAGTCTATTGACATTATAGAATTCTATATGAGTATTCTATCACATTCTAATCAAGCTATTAAAGTTGTAGGCTGGATAATTTTGATCTTACGAATGCACACCTGTAATTATAAGCAAAGCATTATGGAAACATTAAGTATTCATTTCATAATTAGAAAATTTTATTTAACGCAACGCGATGAAATTGCAATCTTTTTTGTTATTTTTGTTAAATTTTAATAGACCCTCAGTCGTACTCATATTGTGAATGTATTACTTAATATGTATCTTAGTGTAGGGTAGTGATATGTTTTAATTTTATTACATGTTAATAAGATGTATGTAGGGCTTAAGTTCCTTTGTTTAATCCATTACGGATAGTTTTTGCTTATATTTTATGATTTTCAACATAGTCTCCTTTTAACTCGATGCACTTCGTCCCACGATATTATTAGTTCTTTAAGCTATCTGCGTATTACGGTTTGTCGAAGTCTGCAAAATAGGCCTCTGTTTCAACTATAACTTCAGAATTCGATGTGAATTTTTTTTCCAGCGAGACTTTTCTTCATATTTGGAAACAGCAAAAGGTCACTGGGGGCCAAATCTGGAGAATATGGTGAGTAGGGAAGCAATTCATAACGTAATTCCACTAATTTTGTTGTCGTAATTTCCGATGATTGTGCAGGTGCATTGTCATGATACTTTTTTCTTTTCCAAATGGGGTCATTTCTCTTTGATTTCATTGTTCAGCTGGTAAAATAACGCCACATAATATTCTCCTGTTATCGATTTTCCTTCTTCTTTTTTAGTCGATTAAGATTATTCCATGTGCATACCAGAAAACAGTAGCCAAAACATTTCCTGCCGAGGGAACCGTCTTTGCCTTCTTTGGTGCACTTTCACTAGCTTCTACCCATTGTTTTGACTGAACTTTTGTCTCTGGTGCGTAATGGTGAATTGTCACACGAACTCATTTATGGTCAGCTGTTAGCAATTTAGGTTTGTGATATTGTTTTCTTTTTTTTTCGAAGACACGAAATTCACTTTTTTCCATGTTGAAGAAAAATACAATCTTCGACTACTTCGACTAACAGCTATCAAAACTAAACTAGTGAACAAATGTTTGTAAAAAATTTTATAGCGTCTTTTGAAGGTTGCCACGGTTGTAAAATCGAGTATCGTTTTGGCAATATCAACGCCATCTCTTGGGTTTATCACTGACTTTTCAGACAACCATGATTTTTATATATTGTTACATCCTCACAGGATTGCTCCTCACCACCAGAGGGATTGCTCCTCACCGCCAGAGGGATTGCCCCTCACCACCAGAGGGATTACCCCTCACCACCAGGATTGCCCCTCACCACCAGGATTGCCCCTCACCCCCAGATCGCCCTGTAGCACTAAACACACGTATGCCATTCCAATTATAATATTTATTCTTATTTTTTTCTTTTACTAACATTTTTTGTTATCATTAACATTTTTAATTTTTATCCTCAATTCCATTTCGAAACCACTTGAAATAAAAAATACCCAAAATTACCAAATCACAAGTATCGTATAACATTTTGTTTCCCAATCAATAAATTATTAATTTTTTTCAACTAAAACAAAATGCTGAATTATTCCTTTTTATTTTTACTAAAAACAAGTGCATTTGAATTAGCCTAAGTAAATTGTAATGTTTAAAAACAAAAGTTTCAAATTACATTTTTTATAAAAAGAAATTTCGTAAAAATAATTTGTTACGAAATCAATTTAAATTTTTATTGCTATAAAAAAATAAACTGTCAATTCTAAAGAAAAAATAATTAATAAATTAAAATTTATGTAACACTTTAAAAAAAATCCAAATTGCTGTAAAAAGTAAATTTTGGAAAATTGTAAAAAGATCAGTTCACTTTGAACAATCTAGAAAGAAAGATAAACTAAAAATATTTTTGTTAAAGAAAAATAAAATTTAAAATAAAAGAAAATTAAAAATGAAAATTTTAATGCGTTTTATTTTAATTAAATTACATATAACTAGCTAAGGTTCGAACTAAACATTTTTGGCGCAGTCGGCAACGGTTCTAAGTAAAAGAACCATAGTGATAAAGAACTTTAGTGCGGTGTAGTGAAATTTTAAATTTTCCTAACAAAAAAAAAAAAAAAAAGTGAATTCAAAACAATTTTTCCAAAGGAAAAAAAAAGGATAAGATAAAATTTATTTTTTTGCAAATCTTATCTGAAATAAAATATTTTTTTTTGAAGAGACAAAATTCATTAAGTTTTCAAAGAACCCTACCTTTCAAAAAGAAAACTGAAAAATTTTGAAATTATAAAGGTGATTATCACAGTGTTATCACAGTATTCAGTATAAATTCTTGGTTGCATAAAACTAAAACTTTATAATTTATACAAGCACTCTAACAAAAAAAAAAAAAATAACATAATAATAATAAAACAAAAATAAATAAATTTCTTAAAAAATTAATACTTCTTATTATAATATTTATACAAACATTTTTTGAAAAAAAAAATAAAAACAATAATAATAAATAAAACAACAGTAAAATAAAACTATACAAAGAACAAAAAAAAAAAAGTGATACAAAAATTACAATGGCAGATCCAGTACCATCACCAGCACCATTGGTACAACCAGCGAGACTTTTGATTCAACAAGAGGAACTGAGTTTAACAATCGACCCGTTAAGGTACATCGAGCGGCTACCAGAATATAATGGCAAAGGTAACGATTTATATTCCTTTATAGAATCTGTAGAAAATATAATTGTGTTAATATTAAGATATAATATGGAAAGTCAAAATATTTTGTTAAATAAAATTAAGAGTAAATTAGTTGGTAAGGCTAGGCAGGTAATTGAAATAAATAATAACGCTACAAACTGGTCTGAAATAAAAACTGTTTTAATTAATAATTTTGGAGAAAAAAAAACTGCAAATCAAATTTTTGATGAAATGAGATCAGTTTCCTTCACATCTAATAGTGTCGAGCTTTACAATCAAATTAAAAGTATTCTAAGACGACTTAATAATAAAATAAAAGACGAAATTAACGCACAAGCTAGAATGTTAGAAAATATTGAGTCAAGTTTGCAAATTTTTAAAGATAAATTACCCGAACCAATGCGGTCGATCTTATTTAGCAGAAACCCTCAAACTCTCGAAGAAGCCCTAGATATTTTACATGAAGGGAATTATGCATATTACAATCCTAATAATAAAATAAATCGTAGCTCTACTAATAATACTAACAATAGAAATCTCAATTATAACAGAAATTATGCATCTAATAATTATAATAGAAATAGTAACGGTAATAATAATTTTTCAATTAACAACAGTAATAATTCTACTTACAATAACAACAATAGAAATTTAAATTATAACGGAAATAATAACAGTTATAATAACAATAATAATAAGAATTTAACTAACAATAACAGTACTAATTTTAATCAAAGTAATAGAACTAACCAAACTTCTAACCATAGAAATTTCCAATCAAATAGATCACAAAATTCTCAGAGAAGAGAACAATCTAACATAAATTACCGTCGCACTCAAGATGAACCAATGGAAGTTGATCCGTCGAGAAATTCGCGAATCAATACATTAGAAACACAAGAACCGTATGAAGAAAATTTTCTATTGGAAGCCTCGAGCAATCATCAGGTTCCCTACCTTATATAACAATACAATCACGAGGTAGACCCTTAAAATTTATTATTGATACAGGTGCTACAACAAGCATCATAAATACCAAAATTTGCAATCCCATATACGCCACTAAAATAAAACCCATTCCCATTAAAACTCTAACAAATATGATTTATTGTAATACTAAAGTTATTTTAGATCCATTCATAGAATTTAATTCCGATGATAAAATAGAATTTTTAGAACTTAACTTTCATAAAAAATTTGATGGATTAATAGGGAATAATATTTTAATACCCCTACAAGGTATAATTAATTATAAAGATAAAACCTTAAAATTAAAAACTGGGGTTGAACTCCCATTATTCTTCAATGAAAATGAAGAAAAACAATATTCTATTCCTTTTCCGCTTAAAGAACTTGAGATATTTCAAAAAGAAATTTTTCTTGACAAAAAAGAATTTAGAACTAATCATTTAGATGTAGTGACAAGACAAGAACTTCTGAAAGTAATAAAGAGGTTTGACAAAGCTTTCTATCACGAAGGTGATGACTTAACGTTCACGCATGCAATAAAACATAAGATCAATACAACTAACGATATGCCAATTTATACAAAACTCTATCGGTATCCAGAAATACACCGTTTAGAAGTTGAAGAGCATATCAATGATATGCTAAAACAGGGAATAATAAGGCCCAGTGACTCCCCATTTTCGGCACCCATATGGGTGGTTCCAAAAAAATCAGATATGTCCGGGAAGAAAAAATGGCGCATTGTTATCGACTATCGAAAATTAAACAATGTGACTGTTGAAGATAAATATCTTATACCGAACATAGATGACATACTGGACAAACTAGGTCGTGCTATTAACTTTACTACTCTCGATTTGGCCAAAGGTTTCCACCAAATCGAAATTGATAAAGATGATATAAAAAAAACAGCATTTAATACCAAAAATGGTCACTTTGAGTTTGTCAGGATGCCATTCGGTCTAAAGAATGCTCCTGCCACTTTCCAAAGATTAATGAATTCCGTATTAAAAGAATTTATCGGTAAAAATTGTTATGTCTACTTGGACGACATAATTATATTCAGCACTAGTAAAGAAGAACACTTTGACTCGTTATCTAAAATATTAAAGAAACTTGAAGAAGCAAACCTAAAAATACAACTTGACAAAAGCGAATTCATGAAACAAGAAACGGAATTCTTGGGTCATATAATAACAACAAGTGGGATAAAACCAAATCCCAATAAAATTGAAGCTATAAATAAATTTCCCCTACCAAAAACTACGAAACAGATAAAAAGCTTCTTAGGATTAGTAGGATATTATAGAAAATTTATTCGGGATTTTGCAAAAATTGCAAAACCCATGACAGTATATTTGAAAAAGAATAAACGTATGAATACAAGTAATCCTGAATACGTAGAAGCTTTTAACAAATTAAAACTTTTAATTACAACAGACCCAATACTGAAATACCCCGATTTTTCAAAAAGGTTTTGTCTGACCACAGATGCTAGTGGTTATGCTATAGGAGCTGTTCTTTCTCAGGAAAACCATCCTGTCTGTTTTGCTTCACGCACTCTCAACGAACATGAGATTAACTACTCAACAATTGAGAAAGAATTACTGGCGATTGTTTGGGCAACCAAATACTTCCGCCCTTATCTCTACGGTCGAAGTTTCACAATCAGAACCGACCACAAGCCCTTACAATGGCTCCATAATTTGAAAGAACCTAATTCAAAATTACAGAGATGGAAAATAAAGTTAGAAGAATTCAATTTCAATATAGAATATTTAATAGGTAGAGACAATAAAGTAGCTGATGCATTATCTCGAGTAGAAATCAATACAAATGAAGTGGAAGATTTTGAAATACGCTCGACAGATGCTACCATACATTCAGCTGACGAGGACAACACGGATTATATACCAATTACTGAACTGCCCTTAAATTTCTATAAAACACAAAAATATCACAATAGAACTAGAAAATTATTTACGCACCCAAATCCAAGTGAAAATTATTTTATTGAAATATTGAAAAACCATATTCCAAGTAAAGGAATAATTGGAATCATGATAGACGATATTAAAATTTATAGCCTCTTTCAAAATACTTACCTAAAACACTTTTCTAAAAATAAATTATTAAAAATTAATAAATGTTCTTTTGTACTTACGGACATCGCAAACCGACATGATCTTCAAGAACGAATACTAGAACAACATACAAACACCAACCATAGAGGTATTAATGATATTTACTTGAACCTTAAAAATAAAATCTATTTTCCTAAACTTAAAGTAGAAATTCAAAAAGTCCTAAATAACTGCTATATTTGTAATACAGCTAAATATGACAGACATCCTATAAAATTACCATTCAAATTCACTGAAACTCCAAACAGACCTTTAGAAATTATACATATGGACATATGGTTCAAGAATAAAGGAAACCCTTACTTGACAATAATAGACAAATTTACAAAACACGCGCAAATCATTTCATTAAAATCCAGAAACTGGAATGATTTGAAAAATGCATTAATGCAGTACATCGCTTCATTTGGGCGACCAAACAAAATTATAACGGATAGAGAAAAAGGCTTTAACAGCCTAAATTTTAAAAACTTTCTAGAAAACGAAGGAATAGATATTCACTTCACAACTCCCAATAATCATACTAGCAATGCAGACATAGAAAGATTTCATAGTACGTTAAATGAACATTTGCGAATTCTAGGAGTCGTCGAAAAAGAACAAGGATCACCCTCAGACGAAAATCCTATTATTAAAAGTTTGAAAATTTATAACGAATCTATCCATTCCTCCACAGGTAAAAGGCCAATTGATTTCCTGAACGGAAAAATTTCATCTGCATTATATCCATTAATAAAAGATACCTTAATAAAAAATAAAGAAAAAATAATAGAATCTTGCAACCGTAAAAGAAATAATGCTCAAACTTCAAATTATTTAAAACTTAACAGAATTAATAAATCACAGCCCTATCATAAAAAAGTTGAAATCATAGAATCACGAGAAAACCATTACAAAATTAACAACGAAACACTTCCTCGTTATAAAAATCAATTCAAAAGAAAATTTAAATTCGAAAATTAGAATAAACTCTTCTGTTTTAAAAATCCTATAATAATAATGCACAATGTTTCAAAAAAAAAAAAAAAAAAAAAACGCTGACACACAAATTTTTATGACAAAATAATTATCGTTCTAATTAAATTATTACTAACTAACCTACCTTAACATACATGCTTTTACTAACATAAATAATGACCTTAATATTAAATTGATAAAAATTTCTGAATAAGCATTTTGTTTCCACAGCTTATTAGAACAATAAAGTTTAATACAAAAAAAATAATAATAATAATAATATCTACTCATATTATTTCATTCATTATGTTTGAAAATAAAAAAAAAAAAAAGGAAAATTAAAACCAACATTTTTTTTTTTTGAAGGTTAAGTCACAAATAAATAACTACAAACAGATGTCTCATTCCATACAAAAAAAGTGTTCCATTTCTTAAGGTCCATTAATTTTTAATAGACATTGATCTAAGACATTTTATTAAAATTAGTTAAGATCGAAACCAATTGACAAAATTGGTTTTAGAATAAAATAAAATTGAAATAATTTATTTAAAATTACAACATAGGCAAAAATACCTTTTACTTTCACCACTCATCGTATAAGGTGGTATAAGTATTTGCATGTGTTTATAAATTAAAAAACACAAATAGATGAAAATATTACTTTTGAATGAATATGTTTTTTTTAATAAGCCATTTTTATATGGATGTTGTATAGTTTTTATTGCTTTTGTTTTTGTTTTTTTTGTGTTATTTTTTTTACTATGAAATATATAAAAATTTTTTGCTTTGTTTTAAAAAAAATAAGAGTTTTAAAATTTTTGATATACCTACATACAGGCATCCATATGTATGTGCATATCTCTTTGCCGTAATATATATAGAGTTATAGCGAAGGACAAACAACGAAATTTTAATTTTGTCTAGCAATGTAACTGAAGAATAGTCTAAATTTATAAGTTTTTATAAGAGCAAAATAGATTATTTAGTGTGAAAAATTCAAATCCCGTACACCGGGTATAGATGTTTGTTAATTGTTAATAGGTAAACTGAATAGATTTTTGTTGAGAAATAAAAATAAATATGTGAGTGCGTACATACTTAAGAGAAAAGTAAATTGATACCTATCTGAAAAAATTTTTTTTCAATTTTTCCATAAATTAATTTACTTTTCTTTAAATTAAAAAAACCCAATCAACTCAAAAATTCAATTTCTATTTTATTTTTTTTAATAAAACGAAAAAAGCCGAAACAACTGTGTAGGTATATTTTTTTCTTTTAAAAGTCAAAATTATAATAAAGTTCAGAATTTAATTCAGTGTAAACTTCACCTATAAATAATGATACATAATCTACGATTAAGTAAAATTATTATGCGTAAATTCTAAATGTAGTCAGCACTCAGCACCTAATAAAGTACCTATAAAATTTGATAAAAAAACTACATTGTTATTCCTTTTAATTTAAATTTTATTTATAAAGGGAAAAAGCCAAGTGGAAATTATTGATTAATGATTAATAATTCAAAATACATAATGTATGTAATAATATTCCATTTGGCATAAAAAACCCTTATTATTATTATAAATTAAATAAAATATGCAAACAAAAAAATTTAAAAAACAATTCAAAATAAAAATAAAAACAGCCATCATAATTATTCACAAATAAAAAAGTAAAAAAAAAATGTAAAAATAAATTTAAAAATAATTATTTCACAATTATATATACAAAATAAATAATAAAAAATAAAACAAAATTTAAAACATAATTAATTTCAAACCAATAGATAAATATACTTACGAGTTACGACCTTAAAAAAAATTGCTGTGCCTTAATGTTTTCTGGAAATTATTTATTAAAGAAATTTAGCTATGTACTTAATATAAGGGAAACAAAAAAAAATAGCTCTTAGCTGTTAATCATTCGTAAATATCAGACAGACAAACACACTGATGGATAAATGACAATAGACAGATAGACAGATAAAAAGCAAATGAATTCAAATGAAAAAATCATATAATAATTAATAATACATTATATATATATATATATATATATATGTGTATGTATGTACTTTTAAACTGAAAAACAGAAGAGCAGTTGTTTTTTATTATTTGTTAGACAGACACACAAACAGACTGATGTACAGATAGATAAACAGACGGACAGACAATTAAAAATGAATTTATTTTTTTATTATAGTTTAAAAATTCCTTTTAGTTTTCTTAGGCAGACCAAAAAACACATGGGAATGAAGATTGACGGAAAGACAGACAGACAAAAATTAATTGATATTCTTTATTTTTTTTTAAACAGACAGACAAACTGACGAATACAGATTGCTAAAAATACGGACAGACAATTAAATATGCATTGTATTTCTTAATTTTTTATTTTGAACTTGATTTTGTTTCTTGTCCAAAACCCACTTGCTATTTTTCCAAAGTAAAACTAGAATTAAGAAATCAGTACATAAGACTCTATGTTCATAGCAACTATTATCTTTCTGAAACCAATCGGGAAAATGAAAATTTATTTTTTGTTCGCATTGTTTGACGATATTTTGTTTTAAGTTTCGTACGAACGGTGTTTTTTGAAAATATTGAGAAAAGACACTTACGTGCAAGCGGCATATTTGAAAGAACTTTTCTGAAGGCCATGATAAAATTGGATAATTGGTTGAAGTTTCATATTCTTTTAATTTTATAAGAATTTCTGTTAAATTATAATTATTTTTGTTTTTTAACATTTCGTTAGAACAGTTTTCACAATTTTTACCTATTTTTTTGAACATTTTGAAAATGCAGTACCCCGCAAAGTACCTTGTTGCAACATCGGTTATATTAGGTACCTCTACTGCTATTGTGTTATTACCTACGTTCATATTATTTTCAATGTCGTCAATTTGAATATCATCGCTTTGTTCAGATAGTTCATTCCCATTGGATAAATTGAAAGAAGTTTCTTCAGTATTTTGCAAAACTATATCCCAATCTAGGCGAAGGAAATCACAATCGTCTTCCTTACAATTTGAAAATTTTGATTTAAACAGAATGTTTAAAGAATTTATTTTGGCAAATGAGGAGCTAAACTCGGCAACACTCGGATTGTTTTTATTAACATTTCTAGCCCTCAACTTACCAAATAAATTTTCGAGTGGATCTTGGTTCAACTTATTGGCATAAATATAAAAAATATTGTCATTAGACGAAAATAATGTTGCAGTTAGTTTGAGAACGCTGTCAATTGTGATTACCAGACCTTTAAAACAAAAAGGTTCTCTTGCAGGACCCATTGGTTTAATATTTAAAATATATTCTCTCATTTCTCTAAGAAAACTAAAATTATATTCATTTCGCTGAATTCCGCTGTTGGTTTTGCAAACTTTTTGATATTAAGTGGAAATTTATTTAATGCTATAAGAGCTTCGATTCCACAAGCAACACTTCTGCTTAAAACTTGTGTAGCTAGTTTGACACTCATTTTTTGAAAATTTGTAGGATTAATATGTGCATTAGTTAATTTAGGGCACATTTTGGTAGTATTTGTTTTTTCTAAGTTGTATAGATACTCAACAACTTTCCAGCTTATTTCCCCATCACTAGTAAATAAATTATGTTTATTTAAATTGGTTCTAACACTCTTAAAAAGATGAGGAATGTCGTACATAAAATAAATTATTTGGTCTTTATATAAGAAACTGGGATTATTTTGTGAAATATTCAAACTAGCAAAAAGACTACGGTTAGTTGGACCTTGGGTCGCAACAAATAGCTCTGACATTTAATTGAAGATTTTTGCAAATCTCCAGACATTTATATAACTCTAACTCGAGTTGACATTTTGGTATACTACCTGGACAAGCAACATAGTATAATAGTTGCTTAAATTTCCCACAAATACTCCTAACCATGAATACACAAACCGACTTTGCACATTCATTTAATCTTGTATTTTTCCCGTAGTCTACAAAACCCTCTATTATATCCTTATGTTTATTATATGATAAATTCATTTGTATACTCATTTCGTCGAAAATAAGAACTACTTCCTTTTCAATTTCATTTAAATTTGAATTAACGTAATTCTTTAATTCCTGATAGATATTAATGTCCATTCCAGGTAACAAACTTTTGATTTTTATCCATCTGTGCAAAGAAGAGGGATGTGGTAAATGAAACCAAGCTGATCCCTTAAAAAGTTGTAACCTGCTGAAGAACGAAAAAAGATAACTTGAGAAATCCATTTTTCGTCCTCCATGAAATTTTTATTTTTGTCAGAAAGAATTAATTTAGAAAATATTTTAGAATTTTTACTTACTTTTTTACTCTTTTTCTAAATTTTGATTGATCTGCTTCAATCTACTAATTTTTCTTAAAAGCACCTTTTTCGTTTTTTTAAAGTTATTCAACTTTGTTGTCAAAACTTTCTTTTCTTTTTTCAATTTTCTTAATGAATTAATGTAAAAGTGCTGTTGTTTGCAGCAATTTTCACACTTTAAAAATTCATTTTGGAATTTATTTGAATCTATAACTCTTGCAGCTCTATTTAATTCTTCAATATCAACACTTTCGTCCAAATCATTCAGAAGTGTCGGCTTTAAATAGTTAACTCGTGCATAAGTTCGATCAAAATGATTAACATTAAGGGCATCATCATTTTCGAAATATGAATTTTCATATTTCTCTAGCGCAAATTTTGGCACAGCAGTTTTTTTTAAACGTCGTATACCTGCATTTTAATAAATTTAATATTAATTTAAAAGAATTAAATTTCGTATCATACAGTAATTATATACATAGAGTACCTATTCATGTAGAAAAAAAAATTCAATTAAAAAGGAAACTTAACAGGATTAATTATATAAAATTTTTTTACATAATTTGAAAAAATATTCAGAGATAAGAAGAATATGCAAGTAAAATACTAGGAAAGAAAAAAATAAACTCTTCCATAAATCTTTTCCTATTACAATACAATGCAATCGAGAATATTTTTACATACAGCGACTAATATAATATGAACAAAAACCAAAACAAAAAGAAGTTAGAATCATAGTTGACTAATATATTTATATAATTTTCGCCAAATTATATATATTAATTATATAATGTTCGCCAAAATATGATAACCGTGATAAACTAATTTTTACTAAATTAAAAAAACTGGCTAAATATTTAATTATACATCAATATTCCATGAATATAGTTACTTTTATGATAATTTGTGTACATATTTAGGTAAGAAAAACGAAATACTACATTCGTAAATACTACAGGTGCTACCTACTTTAATAATTAATTTAAAAAATTTTAAAATAATAGCGTACCTATATCACTACTTTCAAAATGTTTGCTGCATATAAGAGATTTTTTAACTCTTCTCATGTTAAATTCTCCTACTGCAGCCTCCCATTCCCTATACATCCTTGAATTTTCTTTAGGGAACTTAAAAAATTGTCGGTCAGGAAATGTGTTTGAGTCCGCTTTGCAACTCAACATATGGCAAATTCGTTTTTGCGAAGCCATTTTAAATTATTGCTGATAAAAAATAAAAAATTATTAAAATTATATACTTCTTATAATATAATGTAGTAAAAAAATATACTTAAAAAATTACTTACCTTTAAAAAAAATTTCCTTCAACTTTTGAATTTGAATTTTCAACTTCTATTATTTTATTCTTATATTATAATAAATGAATACACAATTAATATATTTGTATGTATGTATATTATAATTCATATAATAATATTATACCACACATCCATATATAAATTATTATAATCTAATCTAAGTACACAGCGATATTCTATTTATTTATGTATATATTATATAAGTTCAGTAGAACTACCCCATAGATAAAAATGTGATCGACTCGACACGCCACATCTATGCCAAATTAAAAATAAAAACAATAACAACGCTTAATTTCTAATGGGGTGAGTGGTGAGTAAAATTTTTTACCACAGAAGATTTTTTTTTGTGCGTGGTATATTTTGGATTTTTTTAATCAATTTCTTATTTCACCATAGATCTAATTTTTAGTTCCAAACGGTCATAGTAGCGACATCTATGTGCTAAAATTACTTGGGGTCATTTTTTTTACGAATTGAGACATCTGCATGTTAATTATTTGTGGTTAAGTATTAAATTACAAAAAAAATAATATAAAAAATACCTGACCTATCTAACAAATAAAACTGACTAACCGCGATATAATTTTCAATATGACTTAACTAATACCAAAACCTTATTTCAGAAATAATCTTCATCATAATTCTGTTAATATTTCCTTATTTCACCATGGGAAAATCACTAATAGAAGTAACCGAAATACAATCAGGTAATGGTTATATCTTGTTCCAGGAACTGAAAATCATTAACGATTATAAAAAACTCTTGCATGTTATAAACTTAACTCAGTATGAAGATAGTATTTATAAAATAGAAACAAATGTTAATAATTTGCATGAAAAAACTAACATACCAACAAGTTTATTGTACAATTTTAACCACCTCAAAGCAGATTTTGAAAGCTTAATTCCTCATCACGTAAGTAAAAGAGGTTTAATTAATTTAGCTGGTAACGGTCTCCGTTTTTTAACCGGAGTAATGGACAATGAGGACAGAAAGGAAATTGAAGCTCATATAGAAACAATAGAAATAAATAATAGAAACATTTTAGAAAATTTAAATGAACAAATAGTAATAAATAAACAAATGTCAGATCAAATAAAAAATATTACAGACCATGTTAATTTAATACAAAATCAAAAGAGTATAACCATTAATAAACTTGACAATCATATAAACAAAGTAGAAAACGATTTTGCTTTATTTACAATTAAAACAGAAATAAATGAAAGTATTAAAATTCTGTTAAAACAAATTTCAGATGTTAAAGAAATTATTTTAGCAAGTAAGTTAGAAGTTTTATCTAGGGATATTTTGTCAAAGGAAGAGATTAAAAATAATAACATTACAGTTGAAACACTTCCTTATATAAAAACTTGTGTACTTATTAAAGAAAACCTTATACCTAATTATTGTAATATCTTTGCCAAGATTTGATAAAGAAATATGTTATAAAACGATAATCGAAAAAATTCCTAATAAAAACAACTCTTTAGAAATAAGTCTTGATACTGATAAAATTATTACATGTAAACAAAACACTTATAAAATTGTAAATAAGATGTTTATTAAGAAAAAAGATTTAATTTTGTATAATGACACTTGTATTTCAAATTTATTAAATAATAATAAAATGGATTGTAAATATCATAAAAACTTTACAGAAGAAATTAAATTAATATCAAACAACATTATAATAACGAAAAATTTAAAAGAAACGTCTTTACTTAATAATTGCGGACAACAAGACATTATAGAAGTAAAAGGCAATAACATTATTAAATTCACGAATTGTAAAGTTTCTCTAGGAGCTTTTCGAACGAAAAATTCCGAAGAAGAATACTTCCATCAAATTCTACAATATGTAGAACGTGATATTAATATCAAAAAAATTACTAATCAATTTCAATTAGAAGACCTATATTTTACACATATTGGTAATACTAAACATTTAAAAGAATTTAAACTTGAACATAATTGGAAATGGTACACTAATATAACGACAGATATAATTATCATAATAGGGATACTTATTATTTGTATTTACTTATACAAAAAATTCAAATTGGGATTACCCAAGGTAAATTTACAATTTAGAGATATTCGCCAGGAGTCGAATCTTAAGGAGGGAGGTGTTACATCCTCACAGGATTGCCCCTCACCACCAGAGGGATTACCCCTCACCCCCAGGATTGCCCCTCACCCCCAGATCGCCCTGTAGCACTAAACACACGTATGCCATTCCAATGATAATATTTATTCTTATTTTTTTCTTTTACTAACATTTTTTGTTATCATTAACATTTTTAATTTTTATCCTCAATTCCATTTCGAAACCACTTGAAATAAAAAATACCCAAAATTACCAAATCACAAGTATCGTATAACATTTTGTTTCCCAATCAATAAATTATTAATTTTTTTCAACTAAAACAAAATGCTGAATTATTCCTTTTTATTTTTACTAAAAACAAGTGCATTTGAATTAGCCTAAGTAAATTGTAATGTTTAAAAACAAAAGTTTCAAATTACATTTTTTATAAAAAGAAATTTCGTAAAAATAATTTGTTACGAAATCAATTTAAATTTTTATTGCTATAAAAAAATAAACTGTCAATTCTAAAGAAAAAATAATTAATAAATTAAAATTTATGTAACACTTTAAAAAAAATCCAAATTGCTGTAAAAGGTAAATTTTGGAAAATTGTAAAAAGATCAGTTCACTTTGAACAATCTAGAAAGAAAGATAAAATAAAAATATTTTTGTTAAAGAAAAATAAAATTTAAAATAAAAGAAAATTAAAAGTGAAAATTTTAATGCGTTTTATTTTAATTAAATTACATATAACTAGCTAAGGTTCGAACTAAACATTTTTATATACATTTTTTATGTATTTTTCTATATTTTTGTTCTTATTTTTTTTTTTCCTAATATCCATTATGGATAGTTTATGCTTAGGTGGACAGACGAAACCCCCCAACTGCAATATCTAATGCTAATAATTTTTATTTAGTTGGACAAACGAAACCAACCAATTATATTTTTTAATACTATTAATTTTTGTTTAACCGGAGTGACGAAACCATCCGGCTATTTACAAACATATATATTTCAAACCATACTTTTCTAAAATACGTTTATATTTATGTATTCATAACTGTTGATTTTATTCAACTGTAATTTTATTGAACAGTATTTGCAACTACTTATTCAAAATTTGCCTGTATACAGGTTTATTAATAGATTTTTAATTTAGCAATTTATAATCATACTTATATCCTTTTTTTTTTTTACTTTTCATATACCTTTATTTTTTTTTCTTATTTATCTATTTTTTTTTATTAATTTTTAATTACTCTTTTTCATTTTTTTCCATTTAATTTAAATTTTTTTTTTATTTCTACCAATTACCAGATTCTTACTCATTTAATTTTACTGCCATTATTATACTTACATACTACATTAAATTAAACAAAACATAAAAAAAAAAAAATTTTCAAGTACTTAAATGAAAGCAAAAATTTTATGACAATACATACATTAACATTAGTGTCTAAAAATATGAAACAAAACAATATTTCTTGTCTGGCAATCAGTATATATAACATTATTATATTTTTTATATTTCCCAACGTTTGATAAGATCGGGAGTTGCAGTTGTCTCAACAGGACCTTCTCCACAACTTTCTTGACTTGATAATGATGACCTCTTCTTGCACATATTTTATAAGGACCAAGAAAATATTTGCCCAGTATGGAACCAGAACTAAACTGTGGGTTTTTTTATAGCCACTAAATCACCAATTTTATAATCTGCTTCTCTTTTCCGTTTCCTATCATAGTAGTCTTTATTTTGTTTTTGTACTTTCTTAATTTTATCTGCAGCTCGTTTTCGTGATTCTGTTCTTTACTTTGTGAAAGATTTTATCATTTCCTGCTCAATTACTGCTATCAAATATTAATTCTCATGGGAACACCGAATAATAATTCATATGGATTAGTATCTATGCTTCTCTGGTAAGTATTATTCAAAGCTATTTGTACTTGATTAACGAACTTATACCATTGATTTGCATAATGCTGTTAATACTTTCTACTTGCCCGTTAGCTCGCGGTACTCCTGTTGGTATTTTAACATGTTGAATATTTAAACTTTCTAGATATTCAGCAAAATCATGACTTGTGAACGTACTTCCTTTATCCGTTATGTTTCGTTTTGGTCTTCCAAAATTAGTTGTTAATAGCTCCAGTTTATTAATATCTTCTTTTGATGTGGTTGATTTTGTTGGATATAACCACGTGTATTTGCTTAAACCATCAATTATAACTAATATACAAAGTTTGGCGGTGACAACTACCGGCACCACATGATCAATATGTCATGTGTCCATGGGCAAACTACTTTTTGGAATAGGATGTAAAAATCCTTCTTGTTTTCCTATTTTCTTATCTATCAACATACATCTGACACATGATTCCTTATATTGTTTAAATTTATCTTCTATTTTCGTTATATAGTAGTTTCTCTCGATAAATTCCTTCATCTTGTTTTTTCAAAATTTCCAATATCATGTGAATACCTAATAACCTGCGATTCTAGCATTTTAGGTACTACATGAAAGAGCAGATGAAATAGCGAAGAGTTCTATAAGAGAACATAGGACGAATACAGAACCAATAGAGCTCTCACACGTAGAGGTGAAACGGTTTACAAGAACCTGGGCTAAAACCCAAGCAAATGAACAATGGCTAAACTCCACCGGATCAACTCTTACCAAGAATTTCTGGGGAGGTAAAAACAGCAAGTAAACGAAAAAGATCCTAAAATTAAAAAGGGAGGTTCTTAAACTAATGACAAGGATCAGCACGGGCCACCAAATGCTCAGAGCCTATGCAGCAAAAATAGGTAGGGCAACTACGAGTATATGCAGAGGCTGTGGAAATGAGGACGAGACAGTTCTCCACGTCCCAAGCCAATGTAGAAAACCTAAGACTGAGAATCTTAGGAGCAACGTACTGGGATGACTTCAGCACAGTAAGGGAGTTAGACCAGGGTAAATTATTAAGCTTCATGAAGGGGATAGAATGGCTCAATGAGGCGCTGTAAATATTACGAGTGACTCTGAGAGCAGGGGTGCACAACGGGCCGCAAGGCCTAGGTGTAAGGGAGACTTGCTTTCCCCCCTTTCTTTCTAAACAACAACAAATATAACAATAAATTTTACATAAGTGTAGCAAGTACCTTTGAATATAGCTTAAGTGTTGTACACAATGTCTTAATTATATATCACTTATGATAATAATTCAATAAAATATATGATATAATAAAAAATAAAGGAATTTAATCGTTTATTAAAAAAATATTTTGTTTTTAATTTATAAAATATTATACAAAATATGTTTTATGGTAAAATTCTAAGCCTTTTAAAAATATAAAAGTGTTAAATAAAAACGGAAAAAGGAAAGAGCCCTCGTGTATCAAATTTAAAGTTTCTATCTTCATGAACTTCGAAGATAAGCTTTTTAATTTTGGAATTTCTTAGGAGCCACCTAAACCACCACTACAGTTAAGTCTAAAATTCGGGGACACATAGGAAATAAGAAATATATTCTTTGGCTTCGAAATTATACTCGTTTGGTGCCAGATCAATCAAAAGCTTCTAGAATCCAAACTCATTGTCCGAACTCGACCAGAACCAATTCCCATGGTACTTTCACTACTAGTAACCTAGATTTTAATTTTCATCAAAATAGCGACATTATTTTTTGAGTTATACTGCTTCTAAGATATATGTTCGTTAGCCCATGAATTTTTCAAAGGTTCCAGAATACGAAACCATGATACGATTTCGCCCATATGCAGTCCTCGTCATACTTTCAATACTAGTTAACCCTTGTACACAATTTGAACGATCTATCTCAATTTTAAGTTACTATTTTAAGTAATTTCGATGATAAGCTTTTGTGGATCTTGGGGGCTCTAAGAGGGGTACTGAACCACCATTCCGATTGATCCAAAATTAGACCTATAGAATAGGTAAAGGGGTATATTAACTTTGGTATGGTGTGTGTAACGACCTAAAGGAAGCGAGCTAGATATGGAAAAGTATACATATTTGTGATCAGCGTGACCTCCTGAGACGATATAGCCATCTCCGTTCGTCCAACCGTCCGTAGGCACGATATCTCAAAAAATAATAGAGCTATCTTGATGAAATTTTAACTGCATATTACTAGGACTGAAAGTAACACCGGGATTGCAAATGGGCGAAATCGGCCCATGGGTTCGGATTCTGGACCTTTTATTCGTTCCAAGGGCTAACGAACATATATAAAAAAAAACCATGATAACTCAACAATTAATGACTATCTTCATCAAATTTGTGCCGTAGGTTACTAGTAATGAGACTATGGCGGGGATTGCGTACGTTCGGTATTGGACCATGGTTTTGGTGGAATCCACAATTTATATACTAGAACATAACATAATAAAGTTGGGGGAAGGGGAGTAGTGAGAATTATATCCTCGAGAAATTTCACAACCTTCCCCATAGAGGGGCTACTAGGACTTAAAAATTTACTGTTTTTATAAGCAAGCAGTAACTTAGTCACCAACGTATATATTTCCTAAATTAAACGTTAATATTGAAACTTCAACATTATATTCCGATAAAATACTTAGTATGAAACACTATATTATTTTGAAAATGTACTTTTTTAAAAATCCTTGGTTTTTTTCATCACTTGTTTTCTTTTAAATTTGCTTTTAAGTATTTTAAAATATGTTTTATTTAAATTTTTAGTTTGCACCACATTGCCGCACTTTTAATGGCGGCAATTCTTAGATTGCTATCACTTTTAATTTGAATTGTATACTTAAAATTTTAACTAAGATAACTAAATTTTTTCACTACAGTACTATTTTTTTTTTATTTTTTTCAACTTAACTTAATTTAATTTTAGAATTTTTTTTTAATTTTTTTTAACTTAACTTAATTTAATTTTAGAATTTTTTTTTTAATTTTTAATAAATTTTTAATATCTTTCGCCGCCGGAGTTACGTCACAGTCGGTAAACCGCACTAATGTAATAATAAATGAAGCTCCAAAAGGGAAAACTCAATTTCATATTTATGAAATTTAAAATATAAACAAATATCTATCTACAAACGAATAATTTCACATTTTTACTTTTTGTTTTTTTTTATTCTTCTTTTTTCAATTTCATACAAAAATGTAATTAGCTACATTTTTGTATACTCAGCATAATTACGGTCAATTGCATTTGAATCACTTTCAACTTATATTGTAAATAATATAATAACAAAAGATATCAAATACAAAAGTCAGCACAATAATGGTAAATTGCACTTGAACTAATTTTAAACATAATTGCACTTGAAATTATTTTAACGTTATGAAATTATTTTAAAGTAATATGAAACCCAACATATGTTTAAATTATTCTGTACAAAATTCAGTACGAACATTTATCAAATAATATATCGATTTTGTAATAAGTAAAATAAGAAAAATTTCATTTTGTAATTCGATACTGAATTTTGTTTCGAAAGATATTTTTAAGTAATAAATTATAATTAGTATTGAGATAAGAAAATTGTTTTTGTAAAAAAAAATAAAGATTTTGTATTTCTAAAATAACAACATTAAAAAAAGTTAGTCTTAATAATAAAATTTTAAATTAAATTTAAAATATTTTGATGTTTTTTTTTAAACAACCCATAAAACACATAATTACCGGTTTGTTTTGTTTACATTTAATTAAACTAATTTTTTTTTTTTTTTGGAAACTCATTTTTTTAATTTTCTCCTAGTGGTAAACATAACAATATATGCATCTCTTTTCTTTCCATGGATAGATGTTAATGTCTTAAAAAACTCTCATTACTCTCAGAATACCATCAA
Source organism: Dolichopus griseipennis (assembly GCA_963082915.1). Lineage (NCBI taxonomy): Eukaryota > Metazoa > Arthropoda > Insecta > Diptera > Dolichopodidae > Dolichopus > Dolichopus griseipennis. Next base: position 144,979,830 of record OY720441.1, read on the forward strand.
AGCAACACCGGAATTTAATTATTAATATTTGTTCGATTACAGTAATATTTTTTTTTTGTATTTAATCATTTTGTATTGTCACAATTACAAATGTTATTTTATTTTTAATTAGATGTAATTATGTTTTTGTTTTATTTTGATTGATTTTTTGGTTGTACCTACTACAATAAGGGCGCATACAGTTTCTCTATGAAGGTGTCACTCAGACTAGTTTAAAAATACTAATTCATCAAGAAGGAATGCCAAATACAGGAGTATCCAAAAAAGAAGAAATTCAAGACTTAGCTTATTACAGGAAGAATATTGATACAGAGAATATTTGCAGAAAACAAGATAAACTTGGCAAAATTATATGATCAGTAAACCTTGATGTTCAATACACTCACTAATTTAAATATTGTGCATTTTAATGCCAGAAGTCTAAGGGTGCGTTTATGTTGGAGCTGCGATAAGTGATAAGAGCGTCGATAAGAGCATCGATAAGAGCATAGAAAAAGCTATGCTCTTATGCAGTGTTTATATTGGAGCTTCGATTTAAGCGATGTAGAAAAAAAACATAATATTATTTATGGTTGTTTTAGATTAATCTGGTAAAATTTAAAAAAAGAAAAAGAAAATTAAAATAACACATAAAGCATATTTATAATTGTTTATTTATTGGATTTTTTATTTGGGGTCTTATTTAAAATGAAACAAGTAAAGAAACAGTCAGTCGGTGCAACCGACTTAGAAATACCCTACACCTATTTGGTTAAAATATAAGGACATATCCATAAGTCGTTTTAACACCATAAGAGCTGTTATTAATTGATCGTAAGACATAGCTAACCAAATTAACTTTATAATACTAAAAACATTTTCTAATTACACTATCTATTAAAAAATATTACAAATTTTTACTAATTTATCTATTTAAAAATATTACAACAAAAAAACTTGAACTAAATGAAAATATATTTATTCCAATTCAATTACTAAATGAAAAAATTTAAATTATTAAATTTTGTGATAAAAAGCTAATATATTTAATAATTAAAATTTTTCAAAATTGCAATTATTTTAAATGGCTTGTTTATGTACCTATTAGAAAAGCTTATAAACGCAAAATATGCAATAAATGTATTTCTAAAATACATATACAAATTTAGACCTTTTCATATAATTCATATAAATATAAAAATAAATTTTACATAAATGCAGCAAGTACCTTTGAACATAGCTGAACCACTACAATTAAATCAAAATTTCGGAGACACATAGGAAATAGGAAATATATTCTTTGGCTTCGAAATTAAACTCGACCAGAACCAATTCCCATGGTACTTTCATTACTAGTAACCTAGAGTTTAAATTTCATCAAAATAGCGGCATTATTTTTTGAGTTATGGTGTTTTAAAATATATGTTTGTTAGCCCTTGAGCTTTTCAAGGGTTTCAGAACTCGAAACCATGGTACGATTTCGCCCATATGCAGTCCCCGTCATACTTTCAATACAAGTTAACTCTTCTACACTATTGGAACACGTTATCTTAATTTTAAGTTACTAGTTTTATTAATTTCGATGGTAAGCTTTTACACATTGGTGGGTCTAAGAGAGGTGCTGAACCACCACTCCAATTGATCCAAAATTAGAGGGACACGCAGGAAATAGTAAAGAACACCCATGTGCCAAATTTGAAGCTTCTACTTTTGTTTCAAGTTATTATCTGTATTAATTTCGAAAATATGCTTTAAGGTCATCGGAACTGAGTGGCTGGTCCCCACGCACTACTCCAATTGGGCTCAAACTTCAAGGAGACTAAGGAAATCTAAAGCGACACTCTGATACCAAATTTGGAGGTTCTATCTTCATTGGTTACGGAATTATGCTAGTTTGACCTAAATTCGATCAAAAAGTTCTAAGTTCCGAACCCATTGTCCAATCCTTACCGTGCGCAATTGCCGCAGTAGTTTCATTACCGATAACCTACAGCACAAATTTCATGAAGATAGCGTCATTAGTTGTTGAGTTATCGTGATTTTTTACATATGTTCGTTAGCCCTGTAACCGATTCAAAGGTCCAGAATCCGAACCCTTGGGCTGATTTCGGTTTTATACAGTCCGCGCTGTACTTTAAGTACTAGTTAATCCTTGTACAAAATTTAAACGTTCTATCTTAATTTTAAGTTACTATTTTTAGTAATTTCGAGTATTAGCTTTTAAAACTTGGGAGGTCTAAGAGGGGTACTGAACCACCACTCCAATTGATCCCAAATTAGAGGGGCAAGCAAGAGATAGTAAAGAACACCAAATTTGAAGCTTCTACATTTTTTCAAGGTGCTATCTTTATTAATTTTAAAGATATGCTTTAAGGTTTTCGGAAATGTGTGGCTGGTCCCCGACCCCCAACTCCAATGGGGCCCAAATTTCAAAGACACTTAGGAAATAGGTAGGGACATCCTGATACCAAATTTGGAGGTTCTATCTTCATTAGTTTCGGAGTTATGCTCGTTTGGCCTAAATTCGATCAAAAAGTTCTCGGTTCCGAACGCATGGTCCAATACCCAACTTACGCAATACCCAAAGAAGTTTCATTACTAGTAACCTACAGCACAAATTTGATGAAGATAGCGTCATTAGTTGTTGAGTTATCGTGATTTTTTACATATGTTCGTTAGCTCTGAAACCGATTAAAAGGTCCAGAATCCGAACCCATGGGCCGATTTCGCCCATATGCAAATCTACAGTTAAAATTTCATCAAGATAGCTCCATTATTTTTTTGAGTTATCGTGCCTACGGACGGATGGACGGACGGACGGACATGGCTATATCGACTCAGGAGGTCACGCTGATCACAAATATATATACTTTTCCATATCTAGCTCGCTTCCTTTAGGTGGTTACAAACACCATACCAAAGTTAATATACCCTTTTACCTATTCTATAGGTGTAGGGTATAACAATCCCAAAAAACAAAATAATTTAAAAAGTGAAATAACCTCTCAAAACTGGTGAAAGTTATAATAAAAAAATATTTATTTATTATTTAAAAATATATTTTTTAAAAGATTATTTTATAATTATAAAAAATAAAACAAAAAATTACTTTATCAAAAATAAAAAAAAATTTTATTTTATTATATTATGTATAATTCCACCTGCTTGAAAGTTTGTATTAAAGAAAAAAATAACAAAACATTTATATAATAAAATAAAATAACAAATGAGAGCAAAACTTTAATTTCAAAATTTTGATGATCGATAAGAGCGTAGAAAACTGAATAAAGAGTTTTCTATGCTCTCATCGTTTATCGATGATCAAAGCGATGCTCCAACATAAACACCTCTATTTAAATTATGTATATAGTTTTCTTCGCTATGTTCTTATCGACGCTCTTATCACTTATCGCAGCTCCAACATAAACGCACCCTAAGAAAAAATACTATCGAAAATAGAATCATTTATAAAAAAATAAATATTAAAAATTGTATTGACATAATTAGGATTGGTGAAACTTGGATATACTCTGAGGAGATATTTTTTAATATTCCTGGGTATACAGCTTTATTTAATTCAAATAATTTAAATAGAGGAGGCGGAACTGCTATTTATGTCAAACAAAATATACAATTTAAAATATTAGAAGTCATAGAACAGTTCAATACTATAATTATATCATTATGTGGTACTAGTACAGTTATTAAACTTGCGGTTTGTTACAAAAGTCTTAGTGAAAATAATAATACATTTATATCACATTTAGAATCAATTTTTAATAGATATAAAAATATTGTAGTGGTTGGCGATATTAACATTGATTTATTATGTCATAAGGAGCTCTGTAAATCCTACAAAAAAATGCTAGAATCTAATGCTGTAGACGTAAAGAACAAGTTAAGAAAGGAAAATGTTACTACAGTTACGGAAAAAACTTGCACAGTTATTGATCATGTTCTAACAAATCTAAAAAATGAAAAGTAAGATTTTAAAATTCCTACTAAAGATGTTGTTAACTTAGACCAAGCAATTCAAATAAGGATAAATAAAGTTGTAACAAAACGTGAGCCCATTTTCAATAAGAAAATAATCGTTACAGATATCCAAAAATACAAAACTCAAAAAAATACAAAAGTTAGCATTCTACTTTCAACAAATAATTGTAATAGTGTATTTGATCTCATGAAAATATTACAATTGGCCAAAGAGAACTCCACTGAAAAATAAGTAATAAGAACAAGAAAAAATAATGACTGGATGACTAAAGAAATAATAAACCTCATCCAAAAAAGGAATAAATTATTTAAAAACTTAAAGAAAAACCCTAACTCCCCAGAAATTCAAGCCAAATTTAAAAAATTTAAAAATTCACGAAGAAAATAAAGAGAGAGAAAAGCAAAATTATTTTAATAAAATCTACTTAGCTGGGTCTGATCATAGAACAATGTGGGAAGTGCTAAACAACTGTATACTGAAAAAATCGTCTAATTGCAGTAAAGTTATCAATGAAATAACTAACAATGGCATTATAATATGTGATAATTTGTGTATTGCTAATACTTTTAACACGTATTTTAGTGAAATTGGAAACAAGTTGGCGGATAATATTATTGATGCAGAAAAATACACAGTAAAAAACACTATTACTGAACGATCTATTTTTCTAAGACAAACAAAATGAAATAGAAGTATTAAAAATCGCTTACTTAATAAATAATTGTTTAACAACTGGTATTTATCCTCAGTGTTTAAAATCAAGTATGGTTGTGCCAATATACAAATCAAGATCAACTTATGATGTATCAAATATTTGAAAAAATTATAAATAATAGAATACAGAATTTTATTCATAAGGTAGTAGGTTTTGATGATAATCAATTTGGATTTCAAAAATATATTGTAACCGATTCTGTAGTCTTAGCATCAGCCAACTCTATAGTAAGCAAATTAGATGCAGGGAACTATGTATGTTCGGTATTCGTCGATTTAAAAAAAGCATTCGATACAGTTGATCATAAAATCCTGATAAACAGACTCTATGAAGTCGATAAGAGGAACAACTCTGGATCTTCTAAGATCTTATTTACAAAATAGGAACATAACTACAAGAGTTAATTATGTATTGAATAATCAGGGTACTATAAATATAGGTGTTCCGCAAGGATCAGTACTCGGGCCTACTTTGTATCTGCTTTATATCCATAACATCCAATGTGCTAATTTACAAGCCAATTACAAGGTATTTGCGGATGACAAAAATCAATAAATCTAAAAATATTGATAAATAATGTCCAAATCGAAAGAGTTGATACATAAATACCTTGGTGTAATAATTGATGAAAAACTGAGATGGGAAAATCATATCAATAAAATAGCATCCAAAATTGCGCCAATGTTAGGTGCCATTAAAAGAAGTGGAAGTAAACTACACAGGCAAGCAGCCAATAATATATATCATGTTCATATCATGTCACATATTAGGTATAATATATGCAACTGAATAAAAAAAACTTAACAAAGCAATAAAAAGTTTATTGAAGTTTGGTTGGCTGACACCAACAGTCTAAATTTATAAATAAACGGGTTATTTGATGCTTCCACAAATTATTATTATGGAAAAAGCCAAATGTATTTTTAAACTGGAAAAAGGAATCTACAAGAAGAATATTCAGGTTACGAAAAGAAATAGTGTACATAACTATAACACCAGGAGTCTAAACTATTTAAATCATACAAGATCTAGAACGGAGTTATCTCACAGCAGCGGATTATTCTCAGCTATAAGAATCTATAATAAGCTACCAAATTGATCTTAAACAGAAAAGCTTATTAAAGCGTGATATCACATTGCTTGATAGCGTTCTGCAGAAAAAAAAAATTGTATTAACATAATAATAATTTAATTAATATTATAATTTTAATAAGTATTTTTACATAACTTATATATATATATATATTTTATTTACGTATACATGTATATTTTTGCTTGGCTTTATCTAGTTTAGTTTTAGGTTAATTTGTGTGTTATTTTATACCAAAATCAATTGTTTATATGTTAAAAAGTAAAAGTGTAAAAAGAAAAAAACACATTTGAAATAGAAAATAAGAAAGCTAAATAAAGTATAAAATAAATAAAAAAAATATATATAGATTCTATATCGTGCAAGTTGCTCAACTGTGTAGAGATGAGCATCTGTCGCCCTCCTTACATTTTGAGTGGAGCCATAAGTTGTTTGATTTCTTTAGAATAGGTGTTAGTTCCTACAAGATCCTTTTTTCTTTATCTCAAAATCTTAAGAAATTATTTGTTTACTTACGACCTTGGCTTTCGCTGTGGGTCTAATAGAATCATAAATAATTTAAACGTTACATGTAACACGGCTTATGAAAATTCGTTTGTCATGCGCTCATCTCGTTTATGGAACTATATTCCACCAAATGTGTTTCCCAAAGTTGATAATGTGTATGTGTACGATTTTTTACGATAGCTAATTTTAAGAAGAACATTAACATCTTTCTTCTAATTATCCCATCCAATTTTCCCCATCTACCATAATCCAGAAATCCCAAACAACTTCCACCATAATCCCAAATCCTTGCTATTCCCATCCCTGTAACCAAACTGTACATTTGTTTCACAGGTTTCCTCCTAAAGTTTGGTTCAAAAAGAATGTGGTTTTGGTGTGTTACAATCGCACTCTACCCAAAGAAACACCGCACAGTTTCAATTGGTGGCATTCGAGCTTTCCATTCCCTCGTAAAAAAAAAGATTATTAAATAATTTCATGTTGCTTTTTAAAACTTTTAGATTCATCAGATAGCTTTAGTTTAGTTATAAATATCAACTTTAATTCAAATTTTGTTATAAAATAACGTTATTGATATTCTTTATTAATGATGATACATCATTGATATTCTTAGATTTAATTAAATTTATAATTATATATATAATTATATAAAATAAACTATTATAATTATTTTCATTCAATTTTATTATAAGTTTCTTTTAATAATAGTTTCTTTTAATATTAATTCATTTGTTTAAGTTCAGTTTTTTATTGAATTTTATTATAAGTTCTTAAATTTAAAATTCATTTGTTTTAATTAAAGCTACTTTGGTTTAAATTTTCAAAGTTTTATTTTAAATTTTTAATTTAAGTTAGATTTAGGTACATTTAAGTTATTTTAATTTAAATTAAATTTATGTATACATATTTAAGTTATTTTAATTTAAGTTGTAGGATTCATATATGTACTATTTAGTTAGATGTTTTGCACTTCGAAATTGAGGTGATGATTAGGTTTTCTTATTAGATTTTCTTACTATATTACTTCATTTTGTTTAGTTTGCGATGATGGTATATTTTAGTAATCGGGCGTTTTAATATTTCAGATTTGGTTTTTAGCGTCACTACTAAACCGTCTGATCCGAGATTAGTTTATATAATTCGACCTAACGCCCAACGAAACGGTGGTAAATTTTCTTCTTTGAGAATCACTAAATCGTTTTATTTTATGTTTTCATTTTTTGTTACGCAATTAGGGCACTGTTGTTATCGACATAAATAAACCGTCCATCATCGTTTCCAAAATGTTCGATACAAATTTTATAGGTGTTTCCAACGGTTCAATATAGTGATGTCAACTAGAATAGGTGCCAACCAAGAAATGTAGTGGTGTTAGAGAGCTTAGTTTGTGTTAACACTTGTGTTAGCAGAGCATGCTTCGATTTGTGTTAGCATTGTTGAAAACTCTTCGTATGTCAATAGTGTGTTTTCCAGCACTCGTTTCAAATGTAGTTTTGTTGACTTGACGCCAGCTTCCCGCACCCCGCCAAAGTGTGCGGTTAATAGGAATGATAGTATGGTATAATCGGAGGAATAAAGTTAATCGTAATACCCATTCTCAAATATTCACAATTTTGATATCCAGTTGGTGTAGCATTTGCAGATTCTCTTTTAAAAATTTTGTTTACTGAGACAAAGTTGGTACTGTCGTCGCGATATAATTCAATTCTACAACTCTACAACGTCGCAATGAAAAACGACGATAGGCAGCTACGTTTTCCCTTCAGTTGTTATGTTCATAACTAATTTCAAGTGAATTGCCTTCAACAACATAAAAATGAACAATAAAATATAGCCTTGTAGCGTCTTAATTTTTTACTTTTGCAAGTCTTTATTTCAAATTGACCACAATAATCTACCCCTGAATGGCTAAACGAACAGTTGCCTTTAACCTCAAGCAAATGTTACATTTATGGATAAAGTGTCGGATGAGATTTCGTAAATTTATTAACCAATAACTTAAAATGTTTGACATTAAATGTTTGACATTAGTTGAAAACCACCATGTAACGATTCCTTATGAAATTTTGTAATTAATAACTTTATAAACCTTCCTTCGTCTGCTAATCTGTTAGGATCTTTCTCATTTTAACTAATATAAAAGAGTCTTAAGCTACGTCTCACCCTTAAAAGTCCATCGATGTTGATAAATGGATTTAATTTTATTAATTTGCTATTGTTATTTATAGCTTGGTTTTTTTGTAAATGATCTCGTTTGAAATTTCTTGTTTGTATTATTTTGATTATAAAGTGTAAAGTTCCTTTTAATTCTTGTTAAATATTGATAAGCTATTTTTTGTTTTAGATGTAACAGTTGAATACAGAATGTTTCTGATTTGGTTTTGAATAATCTTCACAAGCATGTTTCTCTTCAGCGAACCGTTTTGTGCTGGCAGCTTCCTCTATTTTCCAGAATTTTTTTGAGTTTACTTTCTAAATTTATGTTAATATGAAAATTGGAAATAAATACAGCAGGATTGGTTCCACGTATTTTTCCAGTCAGTATCCAACCAAAGATAATGTTTTGGGCAAGAGGAGAACTTTTAGTACGTTTCAAGCCTTCCTGTAAACGAGTTCAAGCCCTTCTAAGTGGGGCCATTTGGAAGTTGATAACATTTTAATTTTTTTTTTTTGAAATTAACTAAAGTTAATGTTCCAAAATTTACACCATTTTAAAAAATTATAAGTTTTCACTAACTTTTAAATTAACATATGAAACTGTTTGTGAAAAGTTTCATATGTTAATTTAAAAGTTAATGTATAAAATTTACAAACTTTTTATCAAGAAAAAATAATTTTTAACTAAAATTTCCCAAAGCAGTTACTTATGTAAACTTAAAAGTTAATATTTCAAAATTTCCTAAATTATTATTAATATTAAATTATCAAGAAAAACTGTAACTTTACATTTTCTTTAAAGATAGAATACCATAAATTAAAAACATTTTTTGTTGCATATATATTTATACATATGCATATTTTTTTTATTAAGTGGACATAAATTTTTTGGCATGGAAACGTCAAATTGATCGGTTGTATATAACTCTTAAAAAAAAAAATTATTAATAAAAATTATAGTTAAAAATTATTAAATTAAATCATTATTCAAAATTTTATATAAAATTCGTTTTTTTTTATTTTCACGTAAGAATTACGGAATACGCGGGAACATTCAAATAAACTATTAAATTCATAATTAGTTATAATTGATAAATAATACAATAGCTTTTTATTTTAAAATTTTCTTTGAGTGAACACATGAATAACAAACAAACAAAAACTGCAAAAAGAAATTTAGTGTAACTATTTCAAATTGGTACCTAACCTACATATATATGTATGCATGTACATGGTGAAGGAAAAAATTATAATCCGGAAATTTTGTGTACAAAAACATAAAGTTTTTTCTTTTTAAATAATTTTATTTACATTATCGTTTTTTAAACACAAATTTAAACATTATTTTCTACATATGTATAAACCGTTTTAAAATTATTTATATTTAGAAACTTTTAAATACATATTGTGTATATTTGGATTTTCACATTTTTACAATTATAAACTATTTTATTTTTTTGAACAAATAACATTTTAATAAACAACAAATAAATAATTCAATATTAATAAATTAAATCTTAATACTTAGATTCAAAATTAATTAAAATAATAATATAAATTAATAATTAACTATTTAACTTCTAATAAACTATTAAACTTTAATTAAATATTTAACTAAACTTATTGTTTTTGTTTGTTTGTAAATAAGATTTAAACATCAAAATAAAAAACAATTACCATACATATAAAAAATTACTCCATGTTCAAACGGGCATTACATAGAAAATAGGGTTAGCACTTGCGTGACCAAAAGTTTGAAAGGTAAGATACATAAGAGAAAAAATAAAACCTAACTAAAAGAATGGCGGAATGCAATAAATGTTCGTGTTGAATAAATTGAATGTTGAATTAGATTCATGTGTGATGACTAAGATTCATGTGTGATGACTGCATAGGGTATATTTCAAACGTGGACGATGCTTTGAAAGAAATTATGAGCATTGCAGAACGGAGCAAGGTGAATATCATAGAACAAAAAACAGAGATTATAAAGGTGTTGGATATTATGTTCATCATCGAGCAATCAATAATACATTGGTAAAAAGGATTGAAAATATTGAGAATATTGTTGTAAATTATAGAAAAGCAATGTTTCGGAAAATGGGAAGATTGGAAGAACTCGTCAATAATTTAAAGGAAAATTGCGGAGAAAATAAATAACTTCTTGCAGTAATAGAAAAATTACTGCAAGAAGTTAAAGGTTTAAGTATAGCACAATAATAGAAGACGTAAAGCAAAAGGTGGATAATCAGAGTGAACGTTTGGAAGACTATATCAATAACATCAAAACTAGTTACGGAGAAAATCTAAGTCTGGATAGGGAATTACAAACACAAAAATTACTAGAAGAAATTAAATGTTTAAATGGTAGCACGATTCTAGAGGAAGTAAAGCAAAAAGTTGATAACCAGAGTGAAGTAATAGTAAATCTTTCACAGGATATTAGAAATAAAGAGGTAGTAACCAAGTTATTTGCAGACATAGTAAAAAAGGAACCGACAGTAATAATTAAACCAAAACAAAACCAGAGTGCATCAAAAACTTCAATAGATTTGAAAAAAAATATTGATCCAGCTGAGATAGGGTTGCAGGTCAATAAAACAAAAGCAAAAAAACTTTAAAACTTTTAAAACTTTGCTTTACTTGTTGACTGTAGCGATGAGGTGTCAGTTAATAAATTTAAAGAAGTGGCTGAAAACCTTATTGGTGAGGATTATGAAGTAAATGTAGTAAAAGACAGAAGACCTAGAATCCGTATTAATGGTATATCTGAAGATATAGATAAAGATGAAGTTGTTAATAAATTAAAAAAACAAAATGATTTGTTAAAAAATAGTGACTTAAAACTAAAAGAAAATTTAATCCTTGCTCAGCAGTGTTTGAATTAAATGTTGAAGATTATAATAGTGTTATGAAAGAAAATAAATTACGCTTAGGATGGGAATATTGTAAAGTTGTTGATGGAACCTACGTTAGACGTTGCTTTAAATGCTTGGGTTTCCAACACAGATCTGCAGACTGTTCTTTCAAATCTAGAATTTGCTCCCATTGTGCGGAAGATTATGAAGAAAAGCATGAATGTAAATTGAATGACTTGAAATGTGTGAATTGTATAAAAGTGAATAAAGATTTCAGACTTAACATTAATGTATGTCATAGTGCCTTTGATCAAGAGAATTGTGAAGTATACAAAAGAAAACTAAAGGTAGAAAAAATTCTAGCAACTAAATAATTTTCCAGTATCTAAACAATTTTTCAAGAATCTGGTGCTAAACAAGCGTGAAGATAATGGTATAAATGAGGTTATTATAGGCGACAAAGTTTTTAAAACGGATTCCGAAATTGTGAATAATTTAAATGATTTTTTCATTGACAGTATATTAGAAACTAACAATAGTATACCGCATGTACAATTTTCCACAACAATAAATACCGTTGAAACAAAATTCGTTTTTGATGTAATTAATGACTAATCGTTAAAGAACATTCTGGAAAGTATGAATAAAAAAAGAGATTGTTGTGGGCTTAATATCGATATGTTCGTAGACTCCTTTGATATAATAGGCCCAGTTCTCCGGCACATAATAAACAGCTCGTTCGTCGGTGGGGTTTTTCCGCATAGTTGGAAGGAGTCAATTGTTGTCCCAGTTCCAAAAGTAAGGAACTCAACTAAAGCTGAAGACCTAAGGCCGATAAACATGTTACCATCCTACGAAAAAATTTTGGAGAAGGTAGTTTTTCAACAATTTGAAAATTACTTAGAAAGAAATGACATCCTAGTGCCAGAGAAATCTGGATTTATTAAAGGTTTCTCGTGTGAAACTGCTCTGAATAGGATTATCTTCGAATGAAGAAAATTGATTGTTGTTGGAGATATTACTATAGCGATTTTCCTAGATTTTAAGCGTGCTTTTGAGACCATAGACCGGAAAATCTTATTGAGTAAACTGTTTCAGTATGGTGTTCGGAATGAAGAACATAACTGGTTTAAAACTTACCTGTCAGGCAGAACACAACGAACGAGAATAAATAAAGTTAGCTCCAAGATCTGTTAATCTGGGTGTTCTACAGGGATCCGTTCTAGGAGTTTTACTTTTTTGGTATGCATCAATGATATTGGTACAGTGCTAGAATCTTGTAAAATTGCCTTGTTTACTGATGATTGTTTGATATATATATCAGGGAAAAATTTTGATGAACTGATTGGTAAGGTTAATGCTGATCTTGATCGTATATACAGTTGGCTAAATATGAACAAGCTTAAAATAAATGTGGCAAAGACCAAAGCGATGGTCATGAATTACAGATGGCGTACAGATAATGGTATCATAAAATTGAACAATGAACCCATAGATGTTGTAGGTGATATGACATATCTGGGTGTGACCATTGACGAGAAGCTTAAATTTGTTGGGCACATTGATAAGGTTTGTAAAAAAATTTCAAGAAAAATTGGTTTCTTAAATAGATCGCGCAACAGTATTTCGAAGTCGACAGCGATCATGTTGTATAATGTTATGGTACTACCTCATTTTGATTACTGTTCAACAATAGTTTTTTCCGCTGCAGCTGAAGTAAAATCGAGAATGCAAATCTTACAGAATAGGGCAATGAGAATGATACTAAAACTTAACGGATTCACTCCCATAAAAGATATGCTTGATTCATTAGAATGGATGAGTATGAACAAAAGAATTATTTTCCAAGTTTTGATTTTTGTATTTTAGCTAAAAAATAACAAACTACCAGATTACCTGTCAAGAAACTTACATTATGTAACCATATAACTTAAGTCATGGAAATAACTTTAGGCTCGAAAGATGGAATAGAACTGCAACACAAAATTCGCTAATGTATAAAGGGTTACAAATGTTCAACATTCTACCCGCGGATATCAAATCTACAACAAGTGCTGCCTCACTAAATAGAAAGCTTGGAAATTATGTAAAAGAAAATTACGACTAACTATTTTTTTTTTTTTTTGTTTTGTTGTGTTTAAATTTTTTAATTTTTAATTTTTTTACTTTTTAAATGTTCTATTTTTTTTTTAATTTTTTATTTTTTCTTTTCACTAGAACTTTAACTATAATTGTTTTGTTGAATTTGTAAGCTTAAAGTATTAAGTTTTTAAAAAAAAAATAAAAAAAAAAAAAAAAAATTTAAATGGAGTTATTGCATTTTTTTTTATTGAGCTTTATTTTTGTAAATTTAAAGTTTTTCTTAAAACTAAAAAAGAAATAATATTAATAATAAAATAAATAATGAAATAGATAAATGAATTTAATTTTACTTGTTGTTGATTTTTTTTACTTTTAATATTTTTTGTTCTTTTGTTATGATTTTTTTGTTTATTTTAGCGGGCTATTTTTGCTATATATTTTTTGTTCTTATGTTTACTATTTACAACAAGTGCATTTATATAAAAAGTTGAAAAAGTAAAGTCGTAAAGTATAGAGAAATCATTAAAATTTAAAAGTAATATTTTTGTGCATTATAATTTGTCTTTGTTTAAGAAATAAAGGAGCATAAGTTTATATGTAAGTACGAAAAACTATAAAGTTTTTAAAGATTCTACCACAAAGTAACATAAAAGCTGTGTATAAGTTTTCTATTAATTAAAGTATATTATATATTAGCATTTTAACAGACAAATGCAAGCATTTTTCTACCCGAAAAACTATTATTTTATTAACATCATCCAAATTTAACAGGCAGATTTAATTTAAATGAAAAATGGTTTTATTTTAATGTAAAAAATTAATCCGAACTAATCTCTAAAGCAATAATAGTTTTCCAAAAGAGAAAACTTTATTTGAAATTTTGGCATCAACATGCAGTACATCATTTGGGCATCAACAACGAAAATTTTAACGAAAAAATTTATTTATCTGCAAAGACCATTTCGAGAAAAAGTTTAGGGCCAAAAAACTAAAAAAGGAATCTTAGAAGTAATCCTTCGACTCCACTTTCTAATTTAAACTTTCAGCCAAAAGAGTTTTCACATTTTGACAAAGAAAATATAGTTTCTAAAACATCTAAAAATAATTTAAACAAAACTTATTCAAAAAAAAATTTAGAAAATTTAAATGCACCCTTAGAAAATTTTCAAATGAATCGATTTATTTTTCTGGGCATTGTTTATGCAAATATTGCATCTTTGTCGCAAAGTAAAATGCCTGAAATATTTTTATATTACAGCAGCTATATTTTTTGACTTACAGAAAGCCTTTAATTCTGTAGATAAAAGCATATTACTAAAAGTACTCTATGAAATGAGAATCATTGACAGGGAATTTAAATGGTTTGAAAGCTATCTGACTAATCGAACTCAATTTACTGAATGTGATGGAACAAGAAGCACGCAACATGATATAAATTACGGTGTCATCCAGGGTAGTTCTTTAGGCCCAACCCTGTTTGCATGCTACATTAGTAGCCTGCTAAATATTAATATAAGAGGCAAGCCATACATGTATGCGGATGACTTAGTTGTCGTGTATAAAGAAGATACATTGGATGAACTTCAAAATTATAAACACAGACTTAGTACTAATAAACAGCTGGATGAACAAACACAATCTGGCAATAAATTCAAAGAAAACGAAATATATGATCTTTAAAGGTGGTAGTACTGACAGCTTAGATATAAAATATAATTATTATAATATTGATCAGGTGGAGGAATATAGATATCTCGGTGTAGTAGTAGATAATAAATTAAGTTGGAGCAAGCAAATTGATTCGCAAATTAGTAAAGGAAGAAAATTGGCAGGTTTATTTAAATTTGTAAATAATAGGGTGCCTTTACAGTTGAAAAGACCTTTATATTATAGTATGTTTCACAGCACTGTTGTCTATGCAATACAAATTTGGAGCAATACTTTTAATAAAGACTTAAATCAGTTACAAAGGATACAGAACAAAACCATAAAAAATTTATACGCATATAAACAAAGAACTTCTACCAAAGTAATACATGAGAAACATAAAATTTTGCCACTTAAGGAACCAATTAAATACAAACTAGTTATACAAACACACATGATGATTACAGAAAATATCAACACAACACAACAAATATTACAAAACAATGAGTATCACCAGTGCCATACTAGAAATTCAACAAATATTCGAATAATTTCTTCAAGAAAAAGATTTAATGGACTAGATATCATCTACAATTTAGCATTTAAGTACTATAATGAATTACCGAGGCATTTAAAAGAGGTTGAACAGTTGCATACATTTAAAAAGAAAACAAATGATTTTTTTTTTTTAACTATATGATTTAAATATTGTTGTTATTATTATTGAAAAAAAAAATTTTTATATTATGTTACACTCTGTAGGAGCTATAAGCTCTTTTGGGATAAATAAATGAAATTTAAAAATTTTTTTTTAAAAATATTTAAATTTCCAAAACAGGAAACTTTTTATTATAAAGAACATGCAACAGTTAATAAAACATTAGATTTCATGAAAAAAAAAATCTTTATTTTAAAAAAAAAATTACATCCCTTAAAAATTCAGAACAGGAAATTGCAACTAAAAATAAAATGAGAAAAGCTGGTATCTTTATGTAGTTCGAGTAATAGGCAATCGCACATCCATAAAGGATGGAATACATCTAAATTTACCTCATTTTAGTTATGTTAAACATTTTAATATAGGTCATGATGAAAAAATAATGAATTAGGAATCATATTTTCAAATAAAAATTCTCTTAAGAAAGCTGTATTAGTATTTTATGAGATAAGTATAAGAAGGGACCTTAATTATAAGAATGAATTTGATCAAATTAATGGTTTTTCTGATTATAGTTTTAAAAGAACGAAAGACATCGCGAAGTATATATGAGTCTTTTCTTTAAGGGGGTAAATACGTAATTGAAAATTCGTCCTTAGTTTTTACACTACAGACAAGGGAATTAGTGCCGATGATTCTGAAAATATTTTGAAAATCATTTAGGTGCAACTATTAATTTAGGTATTATTGTTAGGGCAGTTATATGCGGGATGCTAATAATAGAAAGTGTTTTAACATTTTAGGTGTTCACAAAAAAAAAAAAACCCTTTTTTTTATTATAATTTTAATGAAGTGGATAAACAAGTTTTCGCTCTTTACGGTCCAGTGAATTTAGTCAAATCTGTTCGCAATACTCTTCTAAATTATGATCTTAATACAGATGGTGGTGAGGTTTCTTTTAAAATTATTCGTAGTCTTTATCTTCATGAATAAAATAATACTAAAAAACGTGTCCCTAACTTTCAGAGAAACATATCCGTCCTAATTCATTCGAAAGAATGGATGTGCGATTGGCTATTCAAATTTTCAGTAATTCTGTTGCTGCTGCAATCAAAACTCTAATTTCAACAAAAAAAAAATTACAAATAGGATTTCTTGTGCTATATCAACAGCAAAATTTGTTGCAAAAATTAATAAATTATCAATAGTAGGAAATTATATGATAGAAATCCATACCGTTCAGCATTGCAGCAAGATAACCAAATTTACAAAAATTATCTTATAGAAATGGAAAAATATTTTCAATCAATAAAGCCAATAACATCTAAAAAAAGTTTACTGTTTCGACGGTATGATACAAATTTTAGTAGGCATTACGGAACTAAGTTCCAAAATATTTTCTCATTATGATAAAAATGAATGTTATTATTTACTCTTATCTTATTTAAACCAAGATGTTTTAGAAAATTTGTTTTCTTTGATACGCCCTAGAAATGGGTGAAGCAATAATCCTTCTGTGCATGAATTTAGCAAAATTAATGTCCGTTAAGTTAATAAATAATTAATTTGAAAGCTCTAATTGTGAAAAAGACGATGCCGAATTTTTAAATATAGACGATTAAAAGGATTACTCATTAGAACAAGGTGAATTAGAATCAAATGATCACATTGATGAAGATTTATCCAATTTAGTGATTAATTAGGAGGATTTCCCAAAATTACCCGCCCTAACAAACAAAAGACAAAAATTTTGAAAAAAATTATTTTTATTTCTCAACATAGTCCCCTTTAGCTCGATGCACTTTTCCCAACGGGGTTCAATTGCTTCGATACCTTGTTGATAGTAAGAACCATCGAACTCCGCGAAATAGCCATCAATCGCAGACCTCTCATTTGTAAAAAATCTTTTACCACCAAGACATTTCTTCAAGTTTGGAAATATAAAATAATCTTACGGGGCTAAATCTGGTGAATAGGGTGCATGAGAACTTTAATTAATTTATTTTCGCCATGGCAATAGCAGATGTGTGAACTGGTGCATTACCTTGATGAAACAACACTTTCTTCTTCGCCAAATGCAGACGTTTTTCCTTGATTTTTTCACTCAAACGCTGCAATAAGTTTGCATAATACTCGTCGTTGATGGTTTCCTTTTTAAAGATAATAAATGAAATTTATCCCACGCGCATCACAAAAAACGGACGCCATAACTTTTCCAGCCGATAAAGTTGTTTTTGCCTTTTTCGGACCCAATTCTCCTCTTTCGGTCCATTGTTTAGACTGCTCTTTTGTTTCAAGAGTGAAATGATGAACCCATGTTTCATCCATAATTATAAATCGACGCAAAAACTCGGCCTTATTTTTGCGAAACATCGCCAAACAATTCATCAAAAAATCCCTCACGACATTGTTTTTGGTCGATTGTGAATAAACGCGGCACTCAATTAGCCCATATCCATTTTCACTCAATAAGCGTTGTACAGCACTTTTTGATATGCCTACCATATCAGCTAACTCGCGCACTTTCAATCGACGGTCGTCCAATATCATTTTGTGGATTTTCTTAACCATTTCTGGCGTGTTGACCTCATTTGGTCAACCACTGTGGGGTTTTTCTTGACAGCTCGTACGGCTTCTTTTAAACTCTGCAACCCGATATTTCACAGTTGTATATGAGGCAACAGACTCCTCTAGAGTAGAATCAAGTTCACTTTTGATATCGGTTATGCTGAGACCTTTTAAATAAAAATATTGAATCACATAACGGTAATCAATTTTCTCAATATTAAAAATTTACTGAAAACGTTCACTATTAATGGTCGCCAATCTATAAAAAAAAAAAAATTCACAGTCAAGCTTTATAAGGTTAAGGCTTTCAGCCATGGTTATTTTTTATACCCTACACCTATAGAATAGGTAAAGGGGTATATTAACTTTGGTATGGTGTTTGTAACCACCTAAAGGAAGCGAGCTAGATATGGAAAAGTATATATATTTGTAATCAGCGTGACCGCCTTAGTCGATATAGCCATGTCCGTCCGTCCGTCCGTCCGTAGGCACGATAACTCAAAAAATAATGGAGCTATCTTGATGAAATTTTAACTATAGGTTACTAGGACTGAAAGTACGGCGGGGATTGCATATGGGCGAAATCGGCCCATGGGTTCGGATTCTGGACCTTTTAATCGGTTTCAGGGCTAACGAACAAATATAAAAAATCACGATAACTCAACAACTAATGACGCTATCTTCATCAAATTTGTGCTGTAGGTTACTAGTAATGAAACTACTTCGGGAATTGCGTAAGGTCGGGATTGGACCATGGGTTCGGAACCTAGAACTTTTTGATCGAATTTAGGCCAAACGAGCATAATTCCGAAACCAATGAAGATAGAACCTCCAAATTTAGTATCAGGGTGTCCCTTCCTATTTCCTAAGTGTCTTGTGAATTTGGGTCCCATTGGAGTAGTGGGTCGGGGACCAGCCACACATTTCCGAAGACCTTAAAGCATATCTTTAAAATTAATAAAGATAACAACTTGAAAAAATGTATAAGCTTCCAATTTGCCACAAGGGTGTTCTTTACTATCTCTTGCGTGTTCCCCTAATTTGGGATCAATTGGAGTGGTGGTTCTGTACCCCTCTCAGACCTCCCAAGTTTTAAAGGCTTATAATCGAAATTACTAAAAATAGTTACTTATAATTAGGATAGACCGTTCAAATTGTGTACAAGGGCTAACTAGTACTATAAGTACAGCGCGGACTATATAAGGGCGAAATCAGCCCAACGGTTCGGATTCCGGACCTTTTAATCGATGTCAGGGCTAAGGAACATATATAAAAAATCACGATAACTCAACAACTAATGAGGCTATCTTCATGAAATTTGTGCTGTAGGTTATTGGCAGCGAAATTACGGCGGTGATTACGTACGGTGAGGATTGGACAATGGGTTCGGAACTTAGAACTTTTTGATCGAATTTAGGCCAAACGAGCATAATTCCGAAACCAATGAAGATAGAACCTCCAAATTTGGTATCAGGGTGTCCCTTCCTATTTCGTAAGTGTCTTTGAAATTTGGGCCCCATTGGAGTAGTGGATCGGGGACCAGCCACTCAGTTCTTAGGCCCTTAAAGCATATTTTCGAAATTAATAAAGATAGTAACTTGAAACAAATGAAGAAGCTTCCAATTTGCCACAAGGGCGTTCTTTACTATTTCTTGCGTGCCCCCCTAATTTGGGATCAATTGGAGTGGTGGTTCAGAACCTCTCTTAGACCCCCCAATGTATAAAAGCTTATCATCGAAATTAATAAAACTAGTAACTTAAAATTAAGATAGAGCGTTCCAATTGTGTACAAGGGTTAACTAGTATTGAAAGTATGACGGGACTGCATATGGGCGAAATCGTACCATAATTTCGGGTCCTGGAACCCTTGAAAAGTTCAAGGACTAACAAATATATATCTTACAAACACCATAACTCAAAAAATAATGCCGGTATTTTGATGAAATTTAACAGTAGGTTACTAGTAATGAAAGTACCATGGGAATTGGTTGTGGTCGAGTTTAATTTCGAAGCCAAAGAATATATTTCCTATGTCCTATGTGTCTCCGAAATCTAGACTTAATTGTAGTGGTTCAGCTATGTTCAAAGGTACTTGCTGCATTTATGTAAAATTTATTTTTATATTTAAATGAATTATATGAAAAGGTGTAAATTTTTAATTGTATTTTAGAAATACATTTATTGTATATTTTGCGTTTATAAGCTTTTCTATTAGGTATATAACTAACTAACCATTTAAAATAATTGCAATTTTTAAAAATTTGGATTATTAAATATATTATGCTTTGATTATCTTTTTATCACAAAATTTAATAATTAGAATTTTTTCATTTTCTAATTGAATTGGAATAAATATATTTTCATTTATTTCAAGTTTGTTTGCTATTTAATATTTTTAAATAGATAAATTAGTAAGAATTTGTAGTATTTTTTAATAGATAGAGTAATTAGAAAATGTTTTTAGTATTATACAGTTAATTTGGTTAGCTATGTCTTACGATCAAATTAATAACAGCTTCTATGGTGTTAAAATGACTTATGGATATGTCCTTAAATTTGAACCAAATAGGTGTAGGGTATTTCTAAGTCGGTTGCACCGACTGACTGTTTCTTTACTTGTTTTTTCAATATTTTTGCGTTTTCTTTGTTAGGCCGGGTAATTCTGGGACAACCCTCGTATTTAGAGGGAAAGCATTCCGAAATTTTAGAGGATAATTAATCTAAGCAAATAAATATTATTTCAAATAATGCTGAAAGGTGCATTTGTGGCTATGTTATCTTTGAATTAATAAAAATTTTTTGTGATCAATGTACTTCTTCATTTTTAAAAAAATCTAATGAAATTTTATTACTTGATTCGGAGCATTTTATTTATCAAACAAATTATATAAATGAAGCAAAAATACTTAACTTAAAATCTCCAACTGAAAAAATTTTCTAAATGACACAATTTCATATGCGTTTACTTAATCACTATTTTTATCAAAATTATCATGAAAAAAAATTTCAGGAAAAATATATTTAAATGTTGTCTTGAAGCCACAAAAACATCTGAGAAAAATTCTGGCTGGTTTACAGAAAATAATAAATGCTACACACACAAAATAAAGATTTTAGAACTACTAATCAATCTCTCATTAAATGAAGAAGCCAAATGGAAAGCTTTTAAAAAAAGTCGAACAAAAACTAAATATAATTAAAGCAAAATAAAAATTTTAAATGCTTAATATATTTTTATTATTTTTATTTTTAGCACATTTCATTCTATCAGTCTGTTTGTGTCTTCATCAGTCTGTTTTTGCGTTCGTCCGCCTATTTATGTGTTTGTCGTTGGCTGTCTACTTGTCTGTTTATTTAAAGTAAAAAAAATTTTCTCATTATAGTTTTTTGCAGGTTTTGGTAAATAAATTGTTGTAGTTTAATTGTATTTTTTGATCATTGTATATGAACGAAAAAAAATGGATGAAAAATTAAAGCCATAAAATGATCGTAGTTTAATAATAATTTTAATTTTGTAAATATTTAAAATAACGATGAATATTTTTGTTTTTTTTTGTTTTTATTAATGAATTGTTTTCTCTTGGTATATGTATATAGTTACTACCATTAACTAATATAATATAAGGGCCAAATGGAATACAAAATTTTAGGCTTTTTTTTATGTATTTTTAATTGTAATATAATGTAATATGATACATTCCACTTGGCCTTTTCCCTTTTAGCCGTAATATAAAAATTTTTTTATAAATAAAAATGCGAACAGAAAAAAAAAATTAGTATAGCCGCATAGCTATATATTATTTATGTATATACATAGAGTACCTATAGGCATCTTTTATATGAGTTTCATTAATTTCCGCTCAATTTATTACCATATAAGCATTATAAGCAATTTATAATACTTTTGAGTGAATACAAAATTTTGCGTTTTGAAAAAATGATTAACAAACTTCACTCTGTATGAATACTCTTTATTATATGTTACTTTATGCTTGTATAAAATTATATAAACTTAAATTAAAAGATGCGGTTCGAAGGACCAAAAAATGTTTACTCATTTATCTATAATAATTTTTTTTTTTTTTTAAGCGTTAACTGTTCAACTGTTAGACTAATACGCCTGTCGATACCATAGGTACATGTTAAAATAGGGGGTCATATTACGAGTATATTCGTGTTATTAGAATTGGTCTTATTGAATTCCACATACAATTTAAACATAATATAGTACTAGGCCTTATAACATGTAGAAACGTCTTAGATTTTCAATATTTACAATTCTATTTTTTGTTTATATTGTAATATTTTGTATTTGAGTTTTATGGTATTCTATATCTGCGAGTTATATTATTCAATTAAATTATTTATTTATATTTTGCATTTGTTTAAATTTTTATAAAGAAAAATAATTATTTAATATTGATTATGCCAATAATTTGAATCCAAAGGCGAATGGTAGCTGAGTCGAGTCGAAAACCAGAAAAGTTTTTTCACTTTCACTAGAATTCGAGCCCGGGCCTTTCCGCAAGAAAGGTCGGCACTCAACCACTGTGCCAATCAGTCGTTTGTATGAAATTTAATTTAATTTAATATTCTAAACAAAAATTTATTTTTTTATGGTATAACTTTATTTTATTTCTAAAATTTTTAATAATAATAAACAATAATGCTAACAATAACGCGTTTCGATTACAATTGATTTAAAAAAGTATTAAAAAGTGTTATTTCTAATGTTGTTTCACTGTTCGTTAGTTAATACAGTTCATTCATCTTAGAAATAAAAGATTTATATTTCATTATATAAATAAAAATTGCCGATATTACATAAGGAACATATGATTACATGGTATATACATAATAAATTCGATCTAAATAAAATTCAACGAAAAAAATTTAAATAATAAAAAATATAATTTTAGCAGACGCCGGCGGCATCAGATATTTGTTAATTAAAAATAAATACATTATATAATTGTGAAAATGTTATGTCAAAGTATTTTATCATTAATGCTATTATTTATAACAAACTAAGCTTGCACATAGCACCAAAATAAATATGAATAAAAAATATTTAATGAATTGATTGATCTCTGCAAGATGAATGGTGGAGCTGGACCAACTGGACCTGAATCATTGTTGATTCAATTGATTAGATAAGTATAAATTCATATTATCAAAAAGAATATAAATTCTTTGTGGGTATTATTTTGCAGGTTCTTTCTCAGGTTTTGGATTTTAATGGAACAAATCCGGGTATGAACACTGCTTGTATATTAAATAAATATAATATAAAATATTTTCATAACATTCCTTTTTCATTAAAACATATTGGCATGACGCTTTGGAAAAAAATTTACAAATTGTATTTTTTGTGTCAAATTTTTTCAATAACATAAATTAGAAACCCTTTAGACGATTAAAAGGATTACTCATTAGAACAAGGTGAATTAGAATCAAATGATCACATTGATGAAGATTTATCCAATTTAGTGATTAATTAGGAGGATTTCCCAAAATTACCCGCCCTAACAAACAAAAGACAAAAATTTTGAAAAAAAATATTTTTATTTCTCAACATAGTCCCCTTTAGCTCGATGCACTTTTCCCAACGGGGTTCAATTGCTTCGATACCTTGTTGATAGTAAGAACCATCGAACTCCGCGAAATAGCCATCAATCGCAGACCTCTCATTTGTAAAAAATCTTTTACCACCAAGACATTTCTTCAAGTTTGGAAATATAAAATAATCTTACGGGGCTAAATCTGGTGAATAGGGTGCATGAGAACTTTAATTAATTTATTTTCGCCATGGCAATAGCAGATGTGTGAACTGGTGCATTACCTTGATGAAACAACACTTTCTTCTTCGCCAAATGCAGACGTTTTTCCTTGATTTTTTCACTCAAACGCTGCAATAAGTTTGCATAATACTCGTCGTTGATGGTTTCCTTTTTAAAGATAATAAATGAAATTTATCCCACGCGCATCACAAAAAACGGACGCCATAACTTTTCCAGCCGATAAAGTTGTTTTTGCCTTTTTCGGACCCAATTCTCCTCTTTCGGTCCATTGTTTAGACTGCTCTTTTGTTTCAAGAGTGAAATGATGAACCCATGTTTCATCCATAATTATAAATCGACGCAAAAACTCGGCCTTATTTTTGCGAAACATCGCCAAACAATTCATCAAAAAATCCCTCACGACATTGTTTTTGGTCGATTGTGAATAAACGCGGCACTTAATTAGCCCATATCCATTTTCACTCAATAAGCGTTGTACAGCACTTTTTGATATGCCTACCATATCAGCTAACTCGCGCACTTTCAATCGACGGTCGTCCAATATCATTTTGTGGATTTTCTTAACCATTTCTGGCGTGTTGACCTCATTTGGTCAACCACTGTGGGGTTTTTCTTGACAGCTCGTACGGCTTCTTTTAAACTCTGCAACCCGATATTTCACAGTTGTATATGAGGCAACAGACTCCTCTAGAGTAGAATCAAGTTCACTTTTGATATCGGTTATACTGAGACCTTTTAAATAAAAATATTGAATCACATAACGGTAATCAATTTTCTCAATATTAAAAATTTACTGAAAACGTTCACTATTAATGGTCGCCAATCTATAAAAAAAAAAAAAAAAAAAAAAAATGTAATTTCACAGTCAAGCTTTATAAGGTTAAGGCTTTCAGCCATGGTTATTTTTTTTTTCAATATTTTTGCGTTTTCTTTGTTAGGCCGGGTAATTCTGGGACAACCCTCGTATTTAGAGGGAAAGCATTCCGAAATTTTAGAGGATAATTAATCTAAGCAAATAAATATTATTTCAAATAATGCTGAAAGGTGCATTTGTGGCTATGTTATCTTTGAATTAATAAAAATTTTTTGTGATCAATGTACTTCTTCATTTTTAAAAAAATCTAATGAAATTTTATTACTTGATTCGGAGCATTTTATTTATCAAACAAATTATAAAAATGAAGCAAAAATACTTAACTTAAAATCTCCAACTGAAAAAATTTTCTAAATAACACAATTTCATATGCGTTTACTTAATCACTATTTTTATCAAAATTATCATGAAAAAAAATTTCAGGAAAAATATATTTAAATGTTGTCTTGAAGCCACAAAAACATCTGAGAAAAATTCTGGCTGGTTTACAGAAAATAATAAATGCTACACACACAAAATAAAGATTTTAGAACTACTAATCAATCTCTCATTAAATGAAGAAGCCAAATGGAAAGCTTTTAAAAAAAGTCGAACAAAAACTAAATATAATTAAAGCAAAATAAAAATTTTAAACGCTTAATATATTTTTATTATTTTTATTTTTAGCACATTTCATTCTATCAGTCTGTTTGTGTCTTCATCAGTCTGTTTTTGCGTTCGTCCGCCTATTTATGTGTTTGTCGTTGGCTGTCTACCTGTCTGTTTATTTAAAGTAAAAAAAATTTTCTCATTATAGTTTTTTGCAGGTTTTGGTAAATAAATTGTTGTAGTTTAATTGTATTTTTTGATCATTGTATATGAACGAAAAAAAATGGATGAAAAATTAAAGCCATAAAATGATC
This sequence comes from Dolichopus griseipennis, assembly GCA_963082915.1. Classification (NCBI taxonomy): domain Eukaryota; kingdom Metazoa; phylum Arthropoda; class Insecta; order Diptera; family Dolichopodidae; genus Dolichopus; species Dolichopus griseipennis. The sequence continues at coordinate 145,005,665 of OY720441.1, forward strand.
GTAGTTTAATAATAATTTTAATTTTGTAAATATTTAAAATAACGATGAATATTTTTGTTTTTTTTTGTTTTTATTAATGAATTGTTTTCTCTTGGTATATGTATATAGTTACTACCATTAACTACTATAATATAAGGGCCAAATGGAATACAAAATTTTAGGCTTTTTTTTATGTATTTTTAATTGTAATATAATGTAATATGATACATTCCACTTGGCCTTTTCCCTTTTAGCCGTAATATAAAAATTTTTTTATAAAAATGCGAACAGAAAAAAAAAATTAGTATAGCCGCATAGCTATATATTATTTATGTTTATACATAGAGTACCTATAGGCATCTTTTATATGAGTTTCATTAATTTCCGCTCAATTTATTACCATATAAGCATTATAAGCAATTTATAATACTTTTGAGTGAATACAAAATTTTGCGTTTTGAAAAAATGATTAACAAACTTCACTCTGGATGAATACTCTTTATTATATGTTACTTTATGCTTGTATAAAATTATATAAACTTAAATTAAAAGATGCGGTTCGAAGGACCAAAAAATGTTTACTCATTTATCTATAATAATTTTTTTTTTTTTTTAAGCGTTAACTGTTCAACTGTTAGACTAATACGCCTGTCGATACCATAGGTACATGTTAAAATAGGGGGTCATATTACGAGTATATTCGTGTTATTAGAATTGGTCTTATTGAATTCCACATACAATTTAAACATAATATAGTACTAGGCCTTATAACATGTAGAAACGTCTTAGATTTTCAATATTTACAATTCTATTTTTTGTTTATATTGTAATATTTTGTATTTGAGTTTTATGGTATTCTATATCTGCGAGTTATATTATTCAATTAAATTATTTATTTATATTTTGCATTTGTTTAAATTTTTATAAAGAAAAATAATTATTTAATATTGATTATGCCAATAATTTGAATCCAAAGGCGAATGGTAGCTGAGTCGAGTCGAAAACCAGAAAAGTTTTTTCACTTTCACTAGAATTCGAGCCCGGGCCTTTCCGCAAGAAAGGTCGGCACTCAACCACTGTGCCAATCAGTCGTTTGTATGAAATTTAATTTAATTTAATATTCTAAACAAAAATTTATTTTTTTATGGTATAACTTTATTTTATTTCTAAAATTTTTAATAATAATAAACAATAATGCTAACAATAACGCGTTTCGATTACAATTGATTTAAAAAAGTATTAAAAAGTGTTATTTCTAATGTTGTTTCACTGTTCGTTAGTTAATACAGTTCATTCATCTTAGAAATAAAAGATTTATATTTCATTATATAAATAAAAATTGCCGATATTACATAAGGAACATATGATTACATGGTATATACATAATAAATTCGATCTAAATAAAATTCAACGAAAAAAATTTAAATAATAAAAAATATAATTTTAGCAGACGCCGGCGGCATCAGATATTTGTTAATTAAAAATAAATACATTATATAATTGTGAAAATGTTATGTCAAAGTATTTTATCATTAATGCTATTATTTATAACAAACTAAGCTTGCACATAGCACCAAAATAAATATGAATAAAAAATATTTAATGAATTGATTGATCTCTGCAAGATGAATGGTGGAGCTGGACCAACTGGACCTGAATCATTGTTGATTCAATTGATTAGATAAGTATAAATTCATATTATCAAAAAGAATATAAATTCTTTGTGGGTATTATTTTGCAGGTTCTTTCTCAGGTTTTGGATTTTAATGGAACAAATCCGGGTATGAACACTGCTTGTATATTAAATAAATATAATATAAAATATTTTCATAACATTCCTTTTTCATTAAAACATATTGGCATGACGCTTTGGAAAAAAATTTACAAATTGTATTTTTTGTGTCAAATTTTTTCAATAACATAAATTAGAAACCCTTTAGACGATTAAAAGGATTACTCATTAGAACAAGGTGAATTAGAATCAAATGATCACATTGATGAAGATTTATCCAATTTAGTGATTAATTAGGAGGATTTCCCAAAATTACCCGCCCTAACAAACAAAAGACAAAAATTTTGAAAAAAATTATTTTTATTTCTCAACATAGTCCCCTTTAGCTCGATGCACTTTTCCCAACGGGGTTCAATTGCTTCGATACCTTGTTGATAGTAAGAACCATCGAACTCCGCGAAATAGCCATCAATCGCAGACCTCTCATTTGTAAAAAATCTTTTACCACCAAGACATTTCTTCAAGTTTGGAAATATAAAATAATCTTACGGGGCTAAATCTGGTGAATAGGGTGCATGAGAACTTTAATTAATTTATTTTCGCCATGGCAATAGCAGATGTGTGAACTGGTGCATTACCTTGATGAAACAACACTTTCTTCTTCGCCAAATGCAGACGTTTTTCCTTGATTTTTTCACTCAAACGCTGCAATAAGTTTGCATAATACTCGTCGTTGATGGTTTCCTTTTTAAAGATAATAAATGAAATTTATCCCACGCGCATCACAAAAAACGGACGCCATAACTTTTCCAGCCGATAAAGTTGTTTTTGCCTTTTTCGGACCCAATTCTCCTCTTTCGGTCCATTGTTTAGACTGCTCTTTTGTTTCAAGAGTGAAATGATGAACCCATGTTTCATCCATAATTATAAATCGACGCAAAAACTCGGCCTTATTTTTGCGAAACATCGCCAAACAATTCATCAAAAAATCCCTCACGACATTGTTTTTGGTCGATTGTGAATAAACGCGGCACTTAATTAGCCCATATCCATTTTCACTCAATAAGCGTTGTACAGCACTTTTTGATATGCCTACCATATCAGCTAACTCGCGCACTTTCAATCGACGGTCGTCCAATATCATTTTGTGGATTTTCTTAACCATTTCTGGCGTGTTGACCTCATTTGGTCAACCACTGTGGGGTTTTTCTTGACAGCTCGTACGGCTTCTTTTAAACTCTGCAACCCGATATTTCACAGTTGTATATGAGGCAACAGACTCCTCTAGAGTAGAATCAAGTTCACTTTTGATATCGGTTATACTGAGACCTTTTAAATAAAAATATTGAATCACATAACGGTAATCAATTTTCTCAATATTAAAAATTTACTGAAAACGTTCACTATTAATGGTCGCCAATCTATAAAAAAAAAAAAAAAAAAAAAATGTAATTTCACAGTCAAGCTTTATAAGGTTAAGGCTTTCAGCCATGGTTATTTTTTTTTTCAATATTTTTGCGTTTTCTTTGTTAGGCCGGGTAATTCTGGGACAACCCTCGTATTTAGAGGGAAAGCATTCCGAAATTTTAGAGGATAATTAATCTAAGCAAATAAATATTATTTCAAATAATGCTGAAAGGTGCATTTGTGGCTATGTTATCTTTGAATTAATAAAAATTTTTTGTGATCAATGTACTTCTTCATTTTTAAAAAAATCTAATGAAATTTTATTACTTGATTCGGAGCATTTTATTTATCAAACAAATTATAAAAATGAAGCAAAAATACTTAACTTAAAATCTCCAACTGAAAAAATTTTCTAAATAACACAATTTCATATGCGTTTACTTAATCACTATTTTTATCAAAATTATCATGAAAAAAAATTTCAGGAAAAATATATTTAAATGTTGTCTTGAAGCCACAAAAACATCTGAGAAAAATTCTGGCTGGTTTACAGAAAATAATAAATGCTACACACACAAAATAAAGATTTTAGAACTACTAATCAATCTCTCATTAAATGAAGAAGCCAAATGGAAAGCTTTTAAAAAAAGTCGAACAAAAACTAAATATAATTAAAGCAAAATAAAAATTTTAAACGCTTAATATATTTTTATTATTTTTATTTTTAGCACATTTCATTCTATCAGTCTGTTTGTGTCTTCATCAGTCTGTTTTTGCGTTCGTCCGCCTATTTATGTGTTTGTCGTTGGCTGTCTACCTGTCTGTTTATTTAAAGTAAAAAAAATTTTCTCATTATAGTTTTTTGCAGGTTTTGGTAAATAAATTGTTGTAGTTTAATTGTATTTTTTGATCATTGTATATGAACGAAAAAAAATGGATGAAAAATTAAAGCCATAAAATGATCGTAGTTTAATAATAATTTTAATTTTGTAAATATTTAAAATAACGATGAATATTTTTGTTTTTTTTTGTTTTTATTAATGAATTGTTTTCTCTTGGTATATGTATATAGTTACTACCATTAACTACTATAATATAAGGGCCAAATGGAATACAAAATTTTAGGCTTTTTTTTATGTATTTTTAATTGTAATATAATGTAATATGATACATTCCACTTGGCCTTTTCCCTTTTAGCCGTAATATAAAAATTTTTTTATAAAAATGCGAACAGAAAAAAAAAATTAGTATAGCCGCATAGCTATATATTATTTATGTTTATACATAGAGTACCTATAGGCATCTTTTATATGAGTTTCATTAATTTCCGCTCAATTTATTACCATATAAGCATTATAAGCAATTTATAATACTTTTGAGTGAATACAAAATTTTGCGTTTTGAAAAAATGATTAACAAACTTCACTCTGGATGAATACTCTTTATTATATGTTACTTTATGCTTGTATAAAATTATATAAACTTAAATTAAAAGATGCGGTTCGAAGGACCAAAAAATGTTTACTCATTTATCTATAATAATTTTTTTTTTTTTTTAAGCGTTAACTGTTCAACTGTTAGACTAATACGCCTGTCGATACCATAGGTACATGTTAAAATAGGGGGTCATATTACGAGTATATTCGTGTTATTAGAATTGGTCTTATTGAATTCCACATACAATTTAAACATAATATAGTACTAGGCCTTATAACATGTAGAAACGTCTTAGATTTTCAATATTTACAATTCTATTTTTTGTTTATATTGTAATATTTTGTATTTGAGTTTTATGGTATTCTATATCTGCGAGTTATATTATTCAATTAAATTATTTATTTATATTTTGCATTTGTTTAAATTTTTATAAAGAAAAATAATTATTTAATATTGATTATGCCAATAATTTGAATCCAAAGGCGAATGGTAGCTGAGTCGAGTCGAAAACCAGAAAAGTTTTTTCACTTTCACTAGAATTCGAGCCCGGGCCTTTCCGCAAGAAAGGTCGGCACTCAACCACTGTGCCAATCAGTCGTTTGTATGAAATTTAATTTAATTTAATATTCTAAACAAAAATTTATTTTTTTATGGTATAACTTTATTTTATTTCTAAAATTTTTAATAATAATAAACAATAATGCTAACAATAACGCGTTTCGATTACAATTGATTTAAAAAAGTATTAAAAAGTGTTATTTCTAATGTTGTTTCACTGTTCGTTAGTTAATACAGTTCATTCATCTTAGAAATAAAAGATTTATATTTCATTATATAAATAAAAATTGCCGATATTACATAAGGAACATATGATTACATGGTATATACATAATAAATTCGATCTAAATAAAATTCAACGAAAAAAATTTAAATAATAAAAAATATAATTTTAGCAGACGCCGGCGGCATCAGATATTTGTTAATTAAAAATAAATACATTATATAATTGTGAAAATGTTATGTCAAAGTATTTTATCATTAATGCTATTATTTATAACAAACTAAGCTTGCACATAGCACCAAAATAAATATGAATAAAAAATATTTAATGAATTGATTGATCTCTGCAAGATGAATGGTGGAGCTGGACCAACTGGACCTGAATCATTGTTGATTCAATTGATTAGATAAGTATAAATTCATATTATCAAAAAGAATATAAATTCTTTGTGGGTATTATTTTGCAGGTTCTTTCTCAGGTTTTGGATTTTAATGGAACAAATCCGGGTATGAACACTGCTTGTATATTAAATAAATATAATATAAAATATTTTCATAACATTCCTTTTTCATTAAAACATATTGGCATGACGCTTTGGAAAAAAATTTACAAATTGTATTTTTTGTGTCAAATTTTTTCAATAACATAAATTAGAAACCCTTTAAAGGGAGGCGTAGCAACACGAACGCTAGTATTATCTAATAAAAAAAAATAAAACACCTTTGTACCAAATTTGAAGATTCTAAATTTTTTAAAATTTTAAAGAAAAGCTTTTAAATTTTTTAAAATTTTAAAGAAAAGCTTTTAAATTTTGGGAAAATTTAAAATTGGTCCGGAAATCCAAGGTCACAAAGAAAGAAGGAAGAAACACCCTTGTAATAAGTTTGAAAGTTCTCTTTTCATTGATTTCGGCTCCAATTCGACCGAAAGCTTCTAAAACATATGGCCCGATTTCGATAATTTTTAAAGCCGCCGTACTTTCGTCAATGGTAAACTGCAGTATACATTTTATCGAGATGATTTCATTATTTTTACAGGGTTCTCCTATTTTCGATATGCTCGTTCGCCCTTGAACCGATCAAAAACTTTCAGAATCCCAACCCATGGTCCGATCTAGTCCCCACCGTTATTTTGTTACTATTAACCCACAGTATAAATATTATCAATATAGCGTCGCTGTTTTTAGAGTTATCGGGCCTACGTATGGACGGACGGATGGATAGACATCGCTAATTGATTCAAGAGGTGACGCAGATCAAAAATATATATGCTGTTCCATATCTAGTTTGCTTCTTTTTGGTAGTTACAAACACCATGCTAAAATTAATATGCCAACATTCCTATTTGCTAAGTGTAGAGTTTAATAATCAAATATAGAAAATCTAAGTTAAATTAATTTTTTTTACAAAAAACTTATCTAGAAAGTCATAAATAAAATCAACGCACTTTTTAGTGCAAAGTTTAAGTATGAAATTTTTGTTTATTTTTTAGTTTTATACTTTTTCTGTTCTTTTTTTTGAATTGTTGAATAAATAATAAAGCATTTATAAATAAGATTTGAATTTAATTAGATAATAACTATACAAGATAATTTGATTTCAGTTAACATATCCCAATAAATTTTGTGAAGTGTAAATAATGCAACTGACTGTATCTAATGTATTTTATGTAAGAAAATATTAGAGTAGAAGCACTTATAATAAAAGAAAAAGACTTATACGTTATATGTAATAAAACTCATGTCAATTTAATTCTTCAGGTGCATGGAATTATTAAGTCGTTTGTATCGACTTAATGTTATTTTAATATTTGTTATTATATATCCTTTAATATTTTTTTTTTCTTCTTTTAAAATCCGATTCATTTGTATAGCTAGATAAGGTATCTGCACTTTTCGAATTTTTGTCAATAATTGTTGAAAAACTAGTTCCAGATTTGTTTTTTTTTTTTTTTTAATTATTATCTTAATTGATCATAACCACATCATTTGACAGTTTTGATGTGAAATGTTTTAAAAATTTCTCAAAGTAAATTAGTTTGAATTTGTTCTTTTATATATTAAACTAAAGTAACTTCCTACAATGTACTTTTTTCTTTTGATTTTATTATCTTTTTGTCAAGATTCGTAATAAAACTATAGAATTATTTCGTAATAGATATAAAAATAAGAAGGTTTCAGATATGAAAAAAATTTTCAAATATTACAAAATTGAAAAACAAATAAAAACAGACATAAATGGGTAAATTAATGAATTTCAAAATAAAAATAAAAATTGTGAAAGAAATAAAAAAAGACATCGAAAATATGTTAGCTCTAAATTATGGATCTTATATGTAAAGAAAATTTATTCGTTTTTTTGTTTTCCACGATTCACGTGAGAACCACTGGTTCGAATACCATCATATTGAACAGAAATAATTCTGGGAGTCCGGGATGGCATAGAACTCTATGCTAAATCTAATAAATCAACAATTTGCGGCTGGAGAACCATTTTTAACTTTATCTTTTTGTTGATTTCGAGTCTTTGCTCAAATGTTCCCTTAACTAACGGCATCTATTGTATAAAGTTTGTTGGAATATATTAATCCATTTCGGACAGGTGCGCTTTCAACAAAATCTTTTTTTCCGATTTGTGTCCTATTTTACGAAGTGATTTTGCAGTCCAAGTGAGGCCTAAACGAAGAAATATTGTTCTTAACGTATATTATTATAGCAAAACAGATAACTCACAGAATGTTTCTAACTTTTTTGTCACATTTTTCAACAAAACATACCAAAATAGGATATTTGAGCCGAATCAGTGTTATTTGAATAGTTTAGTTCCTCCATCTCATTCAACTTTTGACATTAAGACAATTCTTATAACTGAAGACATTTTAATGCCTCACCTCTTGGCTCTAATAGATGACAACTCATACGACCCCAACGGTTCCACTAATAATATTAAAACAATGTGCCAAACACTTAGTTGAACCTGGTAAACTATTTTTTATTTTATTTATTTATTTATTGTTAAAAATTTATTTAGTGATATACATATGTTTTTACATTTTATTTTGTTTTTTTTTTTTTTTCTTAGGCATTTTTTTTTTTTTAATTTCACTGTGATATAAACAAAACTTATAGTTTTGGTATAAATCATCGCAGTTACTTCCTAATAATATTCAACAAAGTAAATTATTTAAAATAAAATATATTTACATATATATATACATATATAATTATATAAATACAAATATAACAGCTCGTACAGATATGTGCTACGAGCGTTGAAAAATTTCACTCCTGCGTTATACTATCCACAAATGAAGGGTTATTCTTTAATGAATGCTTCAGTTTTTTGATAAATATATCCAAATTTGAACTTCTTCTTAACTTCAGTTTAGGCAGTTTATTATAGATCCTCATTGATGACGAGAGACAACTATTTCGTGATAACTCTATTCTAGATTTGGCATCATTTAAATTGTTTAACCTTCTTGTATTGTAATTATGAATATTGTTTCTTCTGGTAATTATGATGTTTTTTTTGTACACCCCTTTTTCTATTTTAAAAATTAGCTTAGATTTTTCCAAAATAATGAGTTCGGTTAACTTTAGATATCCCGTGCGTTTAAAAATTTCATTTGTTGGTGTAAGCCAGTCGTACTTATGTAAGCATTTAATGGCTTTGTTTATTAGAACACTAATTTTATCTTTCAACCATAATGAACAGCTGGACCAGTTACATAAATTGTATCTGATGTGCGAAATAATATGAGAATAATATACTTTCTTTATCTGCAGTTTTTTTATTCTTTATAATTCCACTTCTTTGGAGGACACCCAGGAGAGGCACAATTTTTTTTACTAATTTATTAATATGCTCCTCCCACTTCAGTTTTTCATCAATTACAACTCCAAGGTTTTTATATGCCATTCAATGTGGCTACTTCTCCGAGTCCTGAAAATTTTCTTTTATTAATCCAGTATATAAGGGGCTCGTGATGATGTTATTAATTATAGACCAATTGTTAAATTATCATCAATTAGCTCTCATTTCGTTGACTATTGTCAACAATTTATACCACCAGAATACCATGGAGTTCTTCAAAAGGGTAAGTCTACGGTTACCAATCTAACCGAATTTGTTTCTGATACATTAAAAACCAGGGAAGCCAAAAAAACAGGTGGACGTAGTATTTAGTGATATCAGCAAGACCTCGACCTAATCCCCTATAAAATTATCCTTGAAAAGCATAAATTAAAAGGATTTTCAAATCATAGCCTAAAATGGCTATCATCATATCCGTCATATAGGTCTTAAAAAGTCCTTTTTAGATCTACAACTTCAGTAGTGACTTACGTCGCTCAAGAGTTCCGCAAGGAATCCATCTAGGTCCCTTAATTTTCATAGTGTCGACCTATGAAAGTCCCCAAAGTTTATCCCACTCATATCTTCTTAGTTTTGCTGATGATACCAAAATCTGCAAAACTATAACCGCACCTCGTGATTGTGAATTGTTGCAATATGATCTCAATCAATTTGGCTCATGGTGCAGGAACAACAATCTCGTATTAATTAATCGATGGCAAATGCCAGATTATGAGCTTTTTAAGGTTAAGAACGGACTCAACTGTCAAATAGGGTGACATCGTAAATGTGGTAAAAAAAACTTCAACCTGATACAATGTGAAAATAACACAATGTAAAATTTCTGAACACATTGTGTCGAAAATACAATGTATTTTGTTTACAATTCCGGTTCTATGATTATTGCCCACACGAAAAATACCCACACGAAAATTGCCCACAGAAAATTGCCCACAGATAGTATTGCGCACACGATTATTGCCCACACAGAATAATGCCCACATAGAATAATGCGCACAAGGAATAATGCGCACATAGACAAATGCCCACATAGAAAAATGCCCACACGAAAAATTATTTTAAATATAAAAATTAAATTAAAATAAATAGAGAAAAAATCAAAAATTATATTCTATCTAGGAGATAATCTATTAGTGATTTAAAATAAAATATTAAAATGTATCAACAATAAATTTACTACTTCTTTTTTTATTGATAATTAGGAACGTAGGCATTTAATAATAAAAACAAAAAGAAAAAATCAAAAAATTCCAATTAAAAACTAAATTTTGCATTTTAAAATTTTATTTTATACCAGGAAAACATAGTCGAATAGCAGGGATTTATTCCTTAAAATTATATAATTAAATTGTTGTAAAATGTATGGTTGTATTTGGTATAATTGTGTACAGTGTATATTATTACACAAAAAAACACAAAAAAACAACAACACACCCTAAAAGCAAATGGCGGCGTACATCATGATCATTTTTTGATGTAAAAATTATATAAAAGTCAGGGCTTTCACTCTCTTATAATAAATTGTGTAAGCCAAGGCTGTCACCTTGTGGGTAACAGTATGAGCAAATTTGAATAAAAATGAGCAAATTTGATAAAAAAAAAAGAGAAATATTTGAATAAAAATGTAAAAAATGAGAATAAAAATGAATAATAGGGTATGTTTTGGTGTTCTGCCGCCCCCGAACCCCCGCTAACTCAATTATTGAAGCTAGATTTTGAATCCAACACTAAAATGAAAAGAATGGTATAAGAATTCGGATACCTAATTCATTAAAAAAATTAATAAGTTTCTAATTTTTTTAATACACTGTAATAAAACATGTTAAATAATATTATATTTTCATTACGGGGCCTGCCGCCCCCGAACCCCCGCTAACTCAATTATTGAAACTAGATTTTGAATCCAACATAAAATAATTTTTCGTGTGGGCATTTTTCTATGTGGGCATTTGTCTATGTGCGCATTATTCCTTGTGCGCATTATTCTGTGTGGGCATTATTCTGTGTGGGCAATAATCGTGTGCGCAATACTATCTGTGGGCAATTTTCTGTGGGCAATTTTCGTGTGGGCATTTTTCGTGTGGGCAATAATCCGATCACGACAATTCCGATTGCGTCAAAATGAAATGTCAAAAATTTAAATTTTTTCTGCAGAAACAATCTTAAAGAAAAGTATAAATTAATATTTACATGATTTTCTTCCATGGTTTAGTTTTTTTTAATTAGGGACTTCACTACCACAAAAATAAAATTCAACTGACCAAAATTCATATTAAAACTTCAAAATTCAAATAACTTTTAATTTTTTTATTTGTGTGCCCAAAAAATTTTCGATACTCAATTTAACAACACGCGTCGTGAAAATCGGTTGCGAATACAATGTAAAATGAATTTACGATCATGAGACAATGTAAAATTTTTGTAGTTTACATTCACGACGTCGCAAATACATTTACGATGTCACGGATACAATTACAATATAAACGATCAACCCATAAAAAGAACGTATCGTGCTTCTGATCTGGGACTCATCCTCGATAGTAAGTTGGATTTCAACAATCACTACCACTTTATAACTAATAAAACTAACTAAACTCTTAGATTTGTAATGCGTTGGTCAAAAGAGTTTTCTGATACCTATGTCACAAAAAAACTCTTTGTAAGACCTATAGTTGAATATGCAAGCCAGAATAGGTATTGAATTTTATTTTGTAGTATTTAATAGTAGTATAATTTTAGTAACCCACTTACCCTTGTAAATCATGACTTTTCAGTTTATTGTGATGGTTCAATAAGAGGTCAACATTTACTGATGCTTGATTTAAGCAATTGACTGATACAATAAAATAATATGTATTTAAGCATAATATATACGAAATTTAAATTTTTGATTTTTTGATTGTTATAGAAAAAAAAGAAAACAGCAATTTAACACTGAAATCAATTTTTAAAGAACAAAAAATAGAAAACACAGACTTACGCAAAAATGTAGAGACGGAAAATCGTATGTTATTTAAATTTAAACATATTATTAGGATTCTTTATTAGTTTTAATTTTATTAATATTAGAAATTTGCATTGAAAATTTTTTATGGAATAACAACTATACAAAGTTAAGAGTTTTAAAAATATTGTTATAAAACTTTAAAAGAAAATCATTAGGCATCGTGCCCAAACGGGTTAATGTATCGCAACCAAAGTATTTTATTCACCTTTTGCAGTATTTAAGGAGAGCAGAAAACTTAGTCTCACTCTCTCGTTGTTATGTGGGGTAACATTTTTGATAGATAAAGTTTAAAAAAAATTTTTTTTAATGTAAACCTAATTTATTAAATATTAAAACTTCTTTTTTCAAATATAATTTGTGGAATTTGTTCAATTCACTACATTTAATTTAATCAAGTTATTGTGTTTTATATGAAAATAAAGTATGAATTCCGATATTTGTAAACTGAAAATTGGGTGCCATGAATCATATATCACATGTGGTGATTGCAGTTTGGTTTTTAATTGTAGATAAAGTGATCAGTTTAGAGAATGTTAATAAAGAATATCTTATCTCAATTCAAGCTTTGCAGTAAGACAACTCTTTATTGCGATCTCAAATACGAAGGCTACAATATAAAGTGAATTATATACATTAGCAAAAATTGAGTAATACTATCGAAATCGTTGGTTTACCAATACCATCTGAAAAAATTAATTGTATACAAATAGCAATAAAATTGTTCAATGATTTTTTATCAGATAAGGTGAATGACAAATAAATTGATACATGCTATATTAAAAGCTTTAAGCCAAGAAAAAACAATTACATAGATAACCAAAGTAGCAACTCAAAATCTGATCGACAAGTTTTGTGTGTGAAACTTGAAGAGAATACTACTAGGAGATTAATTTTAAAAGCAAAGCGGAGTAATTATAAAGAATTAAATTCTCTTACTAGTGTAGAAACTGGTGTCAACATTCAACAGAAAGAGAAAAAATTGTTTATTAACGAGTGCCTTACAAATTATAACAAAGCTTTATTTATGGAGGGTAAGAAGGTGAAAAAAGAATTAAAATATAAATTTCTGTGGATTAATAATAATATATTTAAAAAAGAATGAAAATAGTGCAATCTTACTAATAATATCTTTTGAAAACTTGCAAAATTTAACTTAATTTTATCTTTTTTTATTTAGAAAATTTTATTTTTCGTGTAAATGAATAAAATTTTTTTGATAAAGATTTTATTGATGTTTGCAGTTTGTTCTGTAGTGTTAGTGAAGGTTTTTCACATAGTAGAGATCAAGAATTGAAGAATTGTTTATTTGTTGAACATCAAAATATTAGAAGTTTAAGGGAAAACTTTAATTCGCACTTGTTTCACACTTAGAAATTTTCTACCTGATGTTATTTTCGTTTCCGAAATTTGCTTTTTTAAGTATGAAATTAATAACTTTTTTATTTCTAGTTATAATTTGGTTGCAACTACCAAAGATAAATATGCGGTAGATGGTGTAGATTGTTTAATTAACTCTAATTATGATTGTGTGTGTGAACAGTATAATCTTTTATCTGCAGACACACGACGTACAATATTTTCAGGCCATGACATGGAATTATAAAAAATTAGATCGAGTCTTGAAAAATTTTTTTTTTTGGTTTTGTAATTTTTTGGAACACTCCGAATTTTACATAAAAATAAAATTTATAACATTTCAAATTTTCAGATTTGAACTCAATAATTTTAATATGTTTTCCTAAAATAATATTTTTCAGTTATTTCCGTGCAAGTTATCTATCCTATAAATAGAACACTTGATAACATTACAAAAACCCGAATTTCCGAATTCTAAATATACATTTAGAATTTTTTTTCAAGCACTTTCACATAAAATTCAGTTTTAAATTGATTTTCAGTTTTATTGAAAACCCTAATAAATTTTAATAACTTGTTAAATAATTTGAATTTATAAAAAAACTCTTGTATTAATAATTTACTATATTATATTTCATAATATTCATTTCATATGTTGACATAATACAACATATTGAAGAAAATTTAAATTATCTTTTTATTGCATTTTGTTGTTGTCTTAAAATATTTTATATGTTCTAGTTACATTAAAATATTTTAAGTGGTTTACTAATTTATTTCCTTGATTTTAAAATCGATATTAAGTTCGATTATTTCAGATTTTTAAGTATAAGATTTTTTTTTGTTAAGATTTTTAGTTTTAAGTCAGTTTAGTTTGATTTGTAAAAAAACAAAGATTGTTCTTAATTAAAATTACAATTAAAACAAATTTAAATAAAAATTATAATTTATTTTAAAATAAAATAATTTGTTGGTTTTTCTTTTATAATATTATAAAAGTATATTATAAAAGAAAAACCAACAAATTATTTTATTTTAAATTTGTTAAAATGAAAAAATTCAAAATTTGACACCGTTTATAGCATCATTTAACCATATTTCTAGGTAAGCAATATTTATTTATTTTTATACAGTTTTAAACAGTAGAAAAACAAAGTGCGTGCAAAAAAATAGCCGTACTTTAATAGATAGATTAAAGTTGATTATATTACTGCTTTTAAAATTTTAAATTTTTTAAACTTTTTTAAGATCCTAAATTTTAAATTAAATTAAAAAAAAGAGGCTAACATTATGAAATCTTTTAATAAATTATGGTTCTAAAATGTGAGCTTTAGAAAAACCTGATTCTAAGTATCTACTAAGTATAGTTGCGTATGTGTTAATAAATTTAAATTAAATTTATTATTTTTATTTGCTTAACTTTTGTGATATTTTATTTTATTTTTTAGTTTTTATTTTTTGGATTTAAAATTTCTGTTTTTTTTTTTTTAGATATATATTTGTTATAAATTAATTTTTTTTTATGTTATATATATATAAATTGAATTGTTTTTGTTATGTTTTAAATTAAAGTTGTTTAGTTTTTGAAATTTATAATTTCTTTGACATATTTATAAATTCAGTTAATTTTTAACGTATTTTTTTTCTAGATTTAGTGGATAGGCCTATTGGGGATACTACTTTAAAAAAAAACGCTCCATATTCCCTACCTCAAAGGTGGTGTGGAAACGGGAATAATTTTAGATATATTAAAATTTATTCGTGTTACTTTGTGTATCACTTTAACAGATGTTGTTTTGAAGTATTCTGTAAAGAACTTTTTCTTTACTAGATAACATAAAATCTAAGAATCTAATTATTTTAAGTGATTTTAATTTAAACTTAATGGAAAATAACACCACTTTTTCTTACTATTTAACTCTCTTAGCTACTTATGGTCTGGTTTCTATTGTTAACAAACAAACAAGAAATTCTTCGGGTACGTGTTTAAATTACATTTAAATTCGTCTTTCTAAACCTTTCTAAATAATTTAAAGGTAATAATAAAAAAGAGTGGGAAGTTGTTAATAGCATAATTAACTGAAAATCCAAAAATAATAAAATTCAAATTAAATCAAACCAATGTATCATTTCAGAACAGCCTCATGTGGCTAACTTATTTAATAACGATTTCATTAATTTGTCCGGTAAACCAAGATATCCTTTTAAAAAAATTAAAATTTGTAGACCATAATAAACCTTGGTAAAAGTTTATTATGGACTACTCTATTCTAAAACCCAATATAGTCTTAGTTGATAGGTTAGTTGCTTTTATAATAAAGTACACCCTATACTCACTACGCAGAAACACACAATTCGTATTATTTGTAATAAAAACCGTCTTGCAAATAGTATGCCACTTTTCAGAAATTAGGTATCCTTCCTTTAAGGCATTTATACTGTTTCAAAGTCTTAAAAACATTTTTTGGAAGATTAGGAAGGATACTTTAGTTTTCGTTTTGTGGACAGTTATAACTTGCGTAATAACAGCAATTCATTTTGCTCTATTCAACAATTTCGCACCACTACTTTGCGTCAATATTTTATTTTTTCGTGCCGTTTATTAAACAAACTTCCGCTTGACACACGCGTTAAAAATTTATTTCATATCTTTTGTAATCAAGTGAAGTTTTGGTTTCTTAAAAAAACAATTTCAAAATCATCTAAATATAGAATCCCACTTTGATGTAATGATATACGCGTTTCTTTAGTTTTTGATCTCTCATTGTACTTGATTATTTTATTTTTCATCTCACATTGTGTTTTGATTATTTTTGATATCACATTATTGTTAATCTCACATTATAATTTCATTATAATTAATTTTAGTATATAATTAAATATCTAATGCAAGTTCACTCAATACTATTTATTCCAACTTTTTATAATAAGTTTATTTTATTATTACTATTATTATTATTTATTTATTAGTTTTAAGAAAAACTTTAAATTTACAAAAATAAAGCTCAATAACAAAAAATGCAATAACTCCATTTAAATTTATTTTTTTTTTTTTTTTTTTTTTTTTAAAACTTAATACTTTAAGCTTACAAATTCAACAATACAATTATAGTTAAAGTTCTATTGAAAAGAATATATTAAAAATTAAAAAAAAAAAAAAAAACATTTAAAAAGTTAAAAAATTAAAAAAATTTAAACACAACAAAACACAAAAAAAAATAGTTATTCGTAATTTTCTTTTACATAATTTCCAAGCTTTCTATTTAGTGAGGCAGCACTTGTTGTAGATTTGATATCCATCTTTCGAGCCTAAAGTTATTTCCATGACGTAAGTTATATGGTTGCGACTCGCTAACATAACGTAAGTTTCTTGACAGGTAATCTGGTAGTTTGTGATTTTTTAGCTTAAATACAAAAATCAAAACTTGGAAAATAATTCTTTGGTTCACACTCATCCATTCTAATGAATCAAGCATATCTTTTATGGGAGTGAATCCGTTACATTTTAGTATCATTCTCATTGCCCTATTCTGTAAGATTCGCATTCTCGATTTTGCTTCAGCTGCAGCGAAAAAAACTATTGTTGAACAGTAATCAAAATAAGATAGATAAGTATTTCAAGATAAGTATTTCTATTTAAATGGCAAGATAAGTATTTCTATTTTCACTTTTATATTATTTTGTTTTTTTTTTTTTATATTATTCTAAATATTTGATGTAAAGAAAAAAAAAATACTCTAACTAAACAAAACTATCACATAACTAACACAAATTTTATTTTCGATTTTTAATATTACAAACATTAACTTTTTTTCTTTATATATAGTTTAAGAACTTTTATTTTATTTTTAAAATTAAATAAATTTTATTTTATTTTTTTAAAACACGCGTCGGATTTGTTTTGTTTACAATTAATAACTTGTCAAATTCAATTTTTTTTTTTTATAATTTATTTCTCATCTCATACATCTCCTAGCAGTAAACAAAACAAATATATCCATCTCCCTTCCTCTTATGTATGGATGTTGATGCTCTAAATTAATTATTTCATAATTCTCAATTTTTTATATTTTTTTTTTATAATAGTATTGATGATTGTAAATTAGATTACACTAAAATTATTACACTAAATATAATTTTATGTGTTGATCTCTTTCTTACTTAAATAAATCAATACTAATTATGATATTTTAACATTAAATTTTTCTCTTTTTAAACATAAAATTTTTTTTTTTATATTAAAATCTAAAATACATGTGGTTTTACTTTGTGTGAGTTTGCGACTGTAACTTCGTTCAATAAGGGCACATATAGTGTTTCGCCATTATATCGTGCAAGATAAAAACTGTTGAACTTTGATATAAGTCGTTTTCTCACTTTGAGTAAAATTAAATTAACCGGTGTTAATCATTAATTAAGGTGGTCAAATCGTATATATTTATTTTTAATTTTAATTTCTAAATTTTTAAATTCTTCTTTTCTTTATTTGTTTTAAAATTCAAATATAATTTTCTTTCAATTTCAAATTAAGAAAAATTTCGGTTTTTACTTTTATTTCATTTTTCTATTCTTAAAATCTTTCTATTTTTAAAAAATTTTTTTTTTTTTTTGATTCTTAAAATTTTGTATTCATTTTCTGTATCAAAATTGCAAACTTTTGTATTAATTTTTGTAACATACATGGGTTGCAGACGAATTTTCATGCCGTAGAATGCCATTTAAACTCTTCAAAACCAGCTATCCTAGCCCTATGTGAAACGCAAGTTAGTGGCCAAAAAGATAATTCACACTTCGTCCCTAAAAGAGGCATCGCTATCTTCATTAAAAATGACATAGTTTTCAACATTCTTCATAAATATAAAGCTTCTAGCCCAACCTTCCATTACATTTGGGTCAAAATTCTCGTTGGAAAACATGTCATACATTTCTGTTTCTTATACAGATCACCCAACTCAAATGAACATGAAACTGCTGCGGAGATTGAAAATCTCTCTAACCAGATTAATGAAATTTTGGAGTCATGCCCAAAAACTGAAATAGTTCTGGCTGGGGATTTCAATATCCATAACAGAGATTGGCTTCATTTTTCAAGTAATTCTTCTTTGAGCTAAAATTCAATTGGGAAGCAAGTTGAACTGTTCTCATCAATGTTCCACCTTTCTCAACTTGTTCAAAATCCCACTAGGGTCCCTGACCGTGCTGATCAAGAAGGTTACCTCTTGGATCTATTTCTGACTACACATCCTGAAAAGTATGTGGTTTCAGTTGGTTGTCCACTGGGGGGCTCCGACCATTGTTTGGTGAAAACAAGCTTCCATATTAACACAGTGATTAATGGAAAGACTCCTCCCAAAAAACTGGTATGGAATTATAATCGTGCCAACTGGGAAGGTTTAAACAACTTTTTTAAAGATTTCGATTGGTCAATGTGTTTTCGCAACAAGAATGTTAACTTTGCTGCAAATGCGATCAGTGAAACCATCTTGCTTGGCATGAGGTTGTTCATACCTCACTCCATGAGAAGTATTCAGCGAAAACCGAATGCATGGTTCAATCGCATTTGTAGTAAAGCAATTCATAATAAGGAGGAGGCTTTTAAACGTTACCAACACAATCGGTCGGAGTCTCACAGGGCCAACTATATAGTGGCCAGAAATAGATGCAAGAGAGTTATCAACAAACAAAAGTTCTTATTCAACCAAAGAATAAAACGTAGGTTGCTCCACATGCCAAAGAACAGCAAGTCCTTTTGGACTTTTACAAAGGGGTTAAAGGAGGACGTAAGCGATTCCTCTTTTCCCCCACTTGTTGATAAAAATAACAGAATTGTGTCAGATTCTAAAGAAAAAGCAAACTTGTTTGGTGAACAATTTGCTTCCAATTCAACACTGCCCCAGTCAACACAAAATCCACCTCATATTCCACGCGTTGGCTGTTCCTGTGGTAGAATTTACTTCAGGACACGAACAGTGATGAAAATATTGAAAAATCTTGACGCAAACAAATCGGCCGGTCCGGATGGAATCACTTCAATGGTTCTCAAAAAAACTTATTCCACTATTTCAAAACCTCTCCGCAACCTTTTTTTCCTTTCCTTTACTTCGGGTACTCATCCTGCCCAATGGAAGGTTGCGAATGTTTTTCCAATTCCAAAAAAAGGCAACAAAAGCGATCCCTGAAACTACCGCCCTATTGCTATAACCTCGGTCCTTTCCAAAGTAATGGAAAAAATTGTAAACATAAAGCTTCTGAAATACCTTGATCGTAAAGGTTTGCTCCATGATCGACAATACGGGTTCAGAGCCCGTCGTTCAACCGGTGATCTCATGACTTACCTTTGCGAGAAGCTAAATATCAGTCTTCACCACTCTGGTGAATCTGATGTTGTAGCCTTGGATATATCTAAAGCTTTTGACCGAGTATGGCATGATGCTTTAATAGCAAAATGCGAGGCTTTAGGTTTAGGTAGGGTTTTTCTAAAATGAATTGGAGATTTTCTCTCAAATCGCACAATTCGTGTACTTGTGGATGGTTATACATCCAACCAATTTCAAATAAATGCTGGTGTCCCCCAAGGATCTGTTCTATCCCCAACTCTTTTCTTAATATTTATCAATGACTTACTTTCAATAACCTCCAATCCAATTCACAGTTTCGCAGATGACAGCACCCTTGTGGCTTCCTATGAATTTCATAGTCGCTGTAACATTAATCATCAGATTAACACAACAGCAAAAAATTTCATGACTAGTGAGCTAAACAATGATTTAGCAAAAATCCAAAAATGGGGAGAGTGTAACCGTGTTGATTTCAACACAAAAAAGACCCAATGCTGTTTAATCTCGCGGAAAATTGCAATATCTACCCCCAGCTTGTCATTTCAGGGTATACCTTTGCAGCACACAACAGACCTGAACATTCTGGGTATCGGGTTAAACCAAAAATTGACCTGGTCAAACCACATTTTTGGTATAGCTAAAGATGCAGCTAAATGTTTAGGTTTTTTGTTTCGCTGTAAAACTTACTTTACTACTGCACCTGATCTTCTAAAAATCTATAAAACTTACATTAGACCAAAAATGGAGTATAATGCACATATTTGAGCTGGAGCCCCCCAAATCGCACTGGGATATCTCGATAAAGTGCAAAATAGAGCTATCCGTCTTATAAATGATCCCAGTGTTACCTCATCGCTCACTCCACTTAACCATCGGCGAACCGTTTGGTCACTAACTCTGTTTTATAGATACCTCGTAGGGACGAACACCTGTTCCAATGAAATCAAACAATTAATGCCTCCCCTAAAAGTTTTTCAACGTGAAACAAGGAGTGCGACAGATGCTCACCCCTACTCAGTTGAATTAGTAAGATGGCGAAACACGGCTTATGGAAATTCGTTTGTTGTGCGTACATCGCGATTATGGAATCAGTTACCATGTAATGTGTTTCCCAAAGTTGGTAGTTTTTATATGTACGATCCAATAAAGTTTAAGAAGAACATTAACATCCATCTTCATGACTTTCCTTTAAATTAATTCCTTTATCCATCATTATTCAAACTCCTAAATCCTAATCCTAATCCTAATTTCCTTCCCAATCCCGATCCTAAAAACCAAACAATACATTTGTATTTAAGGTCGATACCAAGTTTGGTTTTAAAAAAAGGTGGGTGGTTTTAGTTGGTTAAAGTCCAACACTCCCCAGATGAACCCCGTACAGTGATTCTGGGCGGCTTTCGATGCTTTCCGTCAACCTTCGCAAAAAAAAAAAAAAAAAAAAAAAAAATGAGGTAGTACCATAGCATTATACATACAACATGATCGCTGTCGACTTCGAAATACTGTTGCCCAGTCTACTTAAGAAACCAATTTTTCTTGAAATTTTTTTACAAACCTTATCAATGTGCCCAACAAATTTAAGCTTCTCGTCAATGGTCACACCCAGATATGTCATATCACCTACAACATCTATGGGTTCATTGTTCAATTTTATGATACCATTATCTGTACGCCATCTGTAATTCATGACCATCGCTTTGGTCTTTGACACATTTATTTTAAGCTTGTTCATATTTAGCCAACTGTATATACGATCAAGATCAGCATTAACCTTACCAATCAGTTCATCAAAATTTTTCCCTGATATATATATCAAACAATCATCAGTAAACAAGGCAATTTTACAAGATTCTAGCACTGTACCAATATCATTGATGTATATCAAAAAAAGTAAAACTCCTAGAACGGATCCCTGTGGAACACCCAGATTAACAGCTCTTGATTTGGAGCTAACTTCATTTATTCTCGTTCGTTGTGTTCTGCCTGACAGGTAAGTTTTAAACCAGTTATGTTCTTTATTCCTAACACCATACTGAAACAGTTTACTCAATAAGATTTCCCTTTTTTTTTTACCATAGACCTATGGTCTCAAAAGCACGCTTGAAATCTAGAAAAATCGCTATAGTAATGTCTCCAACATCAATCAATTTTATCCATTCGAAGATAATCCAATTCAGAACAGTTTCACACGAGAAACCTTTTCTAAATCCAGATTGCTCTGGCACTAGGATGTCATTTCTTTCTAAGTAACTTTCAAATTGTTGACAAACTACCTTCTCCAAAATTTTTTCATAGGATGATAACATGTTTATCGGCCTTAGGTCTTCAGCTTTAGTTGAGTTCCTTACTTTTGGAACTGGGACAACAATTGACTCCTTCCAACTCTGCGGAAAAACCCCACCGACGAACGAGCTGTTTATTATGTGCCGGAGAACTGGGCCTATTATATCAAAGCAGTCTACGAACATATCGATATTAAGCCCACAGCAATCTCTTTTTTTATTCATACTTTCCAGAATGTTCTTTAACGAATAGTCATTAATTACATCAAAAACGAATTCTGTTTCAACGGTATTTATTGTTGTGGAATAGTGTACATGCGGTATACTATTGTTATTTTCTAATATACTGTCAATGAAAAAATCATTTAAATTATTCACAATTTCGGAATCCGTTTTAAAAACCTTGTCGCCTATAATAACCTCATTTATACCATTCTCTTCACGCTTGTTTAGCACTAGATTCTTGATCGTTTTCCACATACGTTTCTGATCTCGAGAACATAAAGAGATTTAATTTTTAATGTAATTATCTTTAACTTTAATAATTTCTTGTTTATAAACGTTACGGAGAGCTATGTATTCGTCCCAACAGACTCTATTATTATGGCTATGTCCTGCCCTCGTATAGCTTGCGATTTTTCTTAGCGTGTCATTAAACCATTCTGGTAACATACCAGTATTTGAAATAATTTTGTAGTTGGTTATTTTTTTTATACTTAAGGCTAATTCATTTTTGAAGACGAGCGATATTTTGCTTAGATCATTATCATTTATTATACTGTTTATTTCAGTTCTTTGAAGAATTGACTTATAATTATTTTTATCATACTTAAGAATTCTTATTTTCTTACTTTTATCTAATGATTTTACTACATGCGACAAAATATTGACTTCAATAGATTCATGGTCCGAAATTTTATTACAGTGGCTTATTTTATAAGAGACACGTTCACAATAATTTTTCACTAACACATAATCAATAAGAGTTTGAGAATTGCATGTTATTCTTGTTGGTTCCGAGAATAAAATAATTATAGAACATATGTAAATATGCCTTGAGCAAGTATGTAAATAGAATTTTAATTGTATGAAGTATTTTTACTAAGTAAAATAAATTGAGATAGATGGTAACACTAATGTTAAACATATTGCTTTAAATGTCATAGTTGGCAGAACATATATTTAAGTCAGCCATATTGAATTGTTAGACAAAATTGTAAAAATTAAAGTTGTTAAAATTTTTATGAGCTCAATAAAGAAATAAAAAAAAAAAAAAAATCTTGTTAGTTCCTCAATTATCTGTTTCAACCCATCATTACTAATTCTGTTTATTATTTCTTCAGAACCAGCTGATAATAAATTTATATTGAAATCTCCCACAATAACACAATTTTGTTGTTGCTCGATGTTCTGTTTACTCCAATTAGTAAATACATCTAGAAATTGATGTACCGGGTAGGAACTAGATGGTGATCGATAAGGAACGAACAGGCACCATTCAAATCCGCAAAGCCATATTTTTATAGTCAAAATCCAAACAAATTGATTTATAAACATATCCAAGGTATTAAATGAAAGATTTCTCTTTATATAAACAGCTACGCCTCCAGTGTGACGGCTATGTGATGGACAGTTAGCTACATTATATCCCTTTATATAATATTCACTTTCTTCTATTTTATCAGTTATGTGTTTCACTTACTAGTAGAATATCATGCATTTCTTTGTTAATTAATAATCTTAGCTCATCCATATTATTTAACAAACCTGCTATATTTAAATAAAGACATCGCAAGGTGCTATTTGAAAAATTATTTAGTTGCTAGAATATTTTCTTTTTTTCTAGCTTTAGTTTTCTTTTATATACTTCACAATTCTCTTGATCAAAGGCACTATGACATACATTAAGGTTAAGTCTGAAATCTTTATTCACTTTTATGCAATTCACACATTTCAAGTCATTCGATTTACATTCATGCTCTCCTTCATAATCTTCCGCACAATGGGAGCAAATTCTAGATTTGAAAGAACAGTCTGCAGATTTGTGTTGGAAACCCAAGCATTTAAAGCAACATCTAACGTAGGTTCCATCAACAACTTTACAATATTCCCATCCTAGGCGTAATTTATTTTCTTTCATATTATATTCTTCAACATTTAATTCAAACACTGCTGAGCAAGGATTAAATTTTCTTTTAGTTTTAAGTCACTATTTTTTAACAAATCATTTTGTTTTTTTAATTTATTAACAACTTCATCTTTCTCTATATCTTCAGATATACCATTAATACGGATTCTAGGTCTTCTGTCTTTTACTACATTTACTTCATAATCCTCACCAATAAGGTTTTCAGCCACTTCTTTAAATTTATTAACTGACACCTCATCGCTACAGTCAACAAGTAAAGCACCATTTTTTTTTGCTTTTGTTTTATTGACCTGCAACCCTATCTCAGCTTGATCAATATTCTTTTTCAAATCTATTGAAGTTTTTGATGCACTCTGGTTTTGTTTTGGTTTAATCATTACTGTCGGTGTCTCTTTTACTATGTCTGCAAATAACTTGGTTACTACCTCTTTATTTCTAATATCCTGTGAAAGATTTACTATTACTTCACTCTGGTTATCAACTTTTTGCTTTACTTCCTCTAGAATCGTGCTACCATTTAAACATTTAATTTCTTCTAGTAATTTTTGTGTTTGTAATTCCCTATCCAGACTTAGATGTTCTCCGTAACTAGTTTTGATGTTATTGATAAAGTCTTCCAAACGTTCACTCTGATTATCCACCTTTTGCTTTACGTCTTCTATTATTGTGCTATCACTTAAACCTTTAACTTTTTGCAGTAATTTTTCTATTACTGCAAGAAGTTATTTATTTTCTCCGCAATTTTCCTTTAAATTATTGACGAGTTCTTCCAATCTTCCCATTTTCGAAACATTGCTTTTCTATAATTTACAACAATATTCTCAATATTTTCAATCCTTTTTACCAATGTATTATTGATTTCTCGATGATGAACATAATATCCAACACCTTTATAATCTCTGTTTTTTGTTCTATGATATTCACCTTGCTCCGTTCTGCAATGCTCATAATTTCTTTCAAAGCATCGTCCACTTTTGAGATATACCCTATGCAGTCATCACACATGAATCTTAGAAATGGGCAGGTGCCTAATACGCCATAACTATATTCGTCCATAGCAGCACAAGCAACAGATTTGTGGTACATTTTATTGCATACACCTGGACATCTTATTGCTGATTCTCCCTTTATTCTAATTCGACATTTATTGCATTCCGCCATTCTTTTAGTTAGGTTTTATTTTTTTTCTTAATTATCTTACCTTTCAAACTTTTGGTCACGCAAGTCTAACCCTACTTTCTTTGTAATACCCGTTTGAACATGGAGTAATTTTTTATATGTATGGTAATTGTTTTTTATTTTGACGTTTAAATCTTATTTACAAACAAACAAAAACAATAAGTTTAGTTAAATATTTAATTAAAGTTTAATAGTTTATTAGAAGTTAAATAGTTAATTATTAATTTATATTATTATTTTAATTAATTTTGAATCCAAGTATTAAGATTTTATTGAATATTGAATTATTTATGTGTTGTTCATTAAATTGTTTGTTCAAAATAAAATAGTTTATAATTGCAAAAATGTGAAAATCCACACAATATGTATTTAAAAGTTTCTAAATATTAATAACTAGCTGTTGGCCCGTCACAGAATGACGGAAGGTCAGTTGAAAGAAGAACTTTTTCTAATTAAGAACTATTTCTAATTTAATTACATATATTACATATACATATATTATATATCAATACCATTTTCTTAAATAAAATGGTAACCGTTGCATTCTACGTAATACAGACTATGCTTCAATTCTATAGTTATGTACAAAAAAAACAAAAACTTATATGTTGTTGTATCTTAAAAATTTGAAGATGAATAATTTATTTAGTCTACCTTTTTTATGTTTTGAATTTGATAAAATTTTGGGGCTGTTAGTTCAAATCCCTTCTTGGTGAAATGTTTTTTTAATTTCAATTAATATTTTTTTTTTATTTAATTACGTACTTTTTAAAATTAAGTTCGATAAATTTGTGTTAATAAGAGATGTGAAATAGATTTATTTTGTTTCAATAATGATTTATTTCTCCAACTATTAATGTTTTGTATATACATTTTTAAAAAATGTTGTTATACATTCTATATTGTTTCCTTTGTTTAGATTCAAATCAAAATACTTGTTTGAAGGCTGACCGTTCTATAATGTACCTATTTAACATGCTAAATAATGTATCTATTTATATGTACGTGAAATTGTATTAAATAAATGTTGATTTTTGAATTGAGTTTTGCATTATCAAATGCAAATTATAAATTTTATTTGAAATTTTTTTAATATACCTAACCCTAACTAAGTTTAAAATCTATTTTGTCTGGTTTTTGTGGTGCATTGAACTCAGAGGTATTGTATACCTGAACCCACTTTCCCAACCTTCAGTTGTTACATAATTTTTTTCCATTTTAACTTTTAAATAGATAAATAATTAAAAAGTTATGAAGGAAGGGATGAGAGATACATGAGGTAGAGTTCAGAGCGAGATGAGGGGAAACTTTGAAATTACTTTAATACATTTCTTGGTTTATTTGCTTAAGCAAACCAAGCAATGCATCAAAGCATACATTGGGCTTTCGCCCTTATTTCAGATTTTTACTGAAAATTATTAAGACTTACTACACAAATGTTCCTGTGAAGCATTGTCTTCTTAGTTTTTATTTACAAAATGTCTTACTATATATTTAAAATTTCCAAAAAAATCTTCTGTGATTTTTAAAACTGAAATGAAATTTTTCATAAACTAATAAGTAAATTTTATTTCAAAAAAAATTTTTTTTTTTTTATTAAAAATAAATAAAATATTTTTTGGCCTGCTTATGATAATTTATGATATTTTATTTTCTAAAATAAAACACATCCAACAAAACGTTAATATTTTATTTTTTTATAATTGAACACATCCAACAAAACACATTTAATTGAATGCGTTTGTTACACCTCATTCTAGACAAATATATTAATAATAATAATAAAATAATAATAATAATAATAATAATAATAAAA
Organism: Dolichopus griseipennis; assembly: GCA_963082915.1. Lineage (NCBI taxonomy): Eukaryota > Metazoa > Arthropoda > Insecta > Diptera > Dolichopodidae > Dolichopus > Dolichopus griseipennis. The sequence continues at coordinate 145,033,003 of OY720441.1, forward strand.
TAATAATAATAATTTTTATAATTGAACACATCCAACAAAACACATTTAATTGAATGCGTTTGTTACACCTCATTCTAGACAAATATATTAATAAAATAATAATAATAATAATTGATACACTGGATATTAACCAACTAATTTACTTTGCAAAATGTAAATACATGTATAATATCCTGAACAATAATATTAAGTCAAAACTAAAACTTCAAAATAGGGAGAATATTCATAATTATCTAACCAGAAACAGGAAAAATATCGAAATTCCTAATGTAGTTTTAGTATTTCTTTTCACATATAGATGGCACACAAATCAGTAAAAGAAAATTAAACACTGTGGGACGTCTATTACAAAGTAAGACAAAAGTTCCACTATTATCCACTATTACTCAAAATATATTAAATAAATTTTTTTATAATTGAACACATCCAACAAAACACATTTAATTGAATGCGTTTGTTACACCTCATCCTAGACAAATATATTAATAAAATTTTAAAAAATTTATACAGATGTAGAAAATAATTTTTGTGTTTAAAACCGATAATGTAAATAAAATTATTAAAAAAAAAAACTTTATGTTTTTGTATACAAAATTTCTATATTATAATATTTTCCTTCACCATGTACATACATACATATATATGTAGGTTAGGTACCAATTTGAAATAGTTGCACTAAATTCCTTTTTGCAGTTTTTGTTTATTTGTTATTCATATGTTCACTCAAAGAAAATTTTAAAATAAAAAGCTATTGTATTATTTATCAATTATAACTAATTATACATTTAATAGTTTATTTGAATGTTCCCGCGCGTATTCCGTATTCTTACGTGAAAATAAAAAAACAAATTTTAAATAAAATTTTGAATAATGATTTAATTTATGCTTAAATTATTTACACAAAAGTTTTCGCGATATTTAAATGATTTTACAAATAAAAGAATTTTTAATAATTTTTAACTATAATTTTTATTAATAATTTTTTTTTTTTTTAAGAGTTATATACAACCGATCAATTTGACGTTTCGATGTAGTATTCCTATATTTTTCTTATTTTTATTATGTATTATCATAATTTTAATTTTAATTTCTTATTTAAATATTTGAATTGTAACAATAAAAATATATAATGAAATAAATAAATAAATAAAATAAAAGGTGGTGCCGAGAGAATCAATTTTTTTTTGACTTTCAACTTAAGTCGATTTGAGTCAACTATCGGTGTCGGGGATCTGACCAATGGCGTAGTGGTAAAGACGCCGCCTTTTATGTGGAAGGTCTCGGGTTCAAACCCCGGTCAGATCATATCTAATAAAAAAATATCGTAAAATTGTATAATTATATCGTAATATAAAATAAGATTTAATAAAAATATATAAATAATTCTTGTATAAGATTATACATGACGCACAAAGTTATCATTTGTGCATTCACATTTCATAACCTTATACAATAGGTACAGCCGAGTAATCAACGGCTTAGTGAATATTATGATTAAAGAAACTGAAGCCTTGTTTAAAATAAAAACTTGGTGAATGCCCTATACTCCTTAAAGGAGTGGAAAAGGAATAAAAAAAAAAAAAATCGGTGTCGGGGAAATCAATTTGTGTTGTTTAAAGTCGTCTGAGTCGACTTTGAAATTCAAATACATTTTTGTGTTTGAAATTACATTATGGCATTGGTATTCTTTATATGTTTAAATCTATTCTGTTATTGGCGTTGTTTGTGTTTAAAAATTTAAAGAAAAATTAAAATGAGTAATTTAGAAAGGTAAATAAAGATATAAATATGAAAATTTTTATTTATTATTTTCAGGAAAAAATGTTTCAGCAACAGAAAATAATTAGAAAAATTAATCAATCTAATGGAAGCAACCACAAAAAACTCATTGCAAAAACTATTAGTAGTAAATATAATGCAGCACAAAATAAACCGTCTAAAAACTAAAAAAAAATTTTCGTTTTCTGATTTTCTGATAGTTTTACTGATATAGTAATACTGATATTTTTATAATACTGATTTCTGTTGTCAAAAAATCAAAATTGAAACAACTTGATTGAGTTAATTGAAACTAATTCAATTGATTTAGCCGACACCGGGAAATTTTTGAGTGGAATTGAAAAATGTCAAAATCAACCAAGTTGAATTGATTCTCCCGACACCACCTAAAGGTTAATTTGCGATAACACCAAAAATTTGATTGAATCTTTGTGCAAAACCGGTATTTAAATAGTTAAAATCAATGCGTGTGCAAAATTTTCAATATAATTAATTTAAACTTTTAAGCAAAAAAAACTTCATGGCGTCGTCGTGACCAAACGGGTTAATCAAACTCAACAAAAATTTTTTCCAGTTTCTCTTTTGAACTGCAAAATCACCCTGTAAAATTAGACACAAATAAGAAACAAAAATGAAGTTAGCCGAAATGAATTAATATATATATATATTAACAAACAGCTACTTGTATTCAATTCTCATTCCACCAGTTCAACTTATTTTTTCCCTTGTTATTTTTTAATTTATTTTATTTACAGTCAAAGATATTGCTGTTATGAAAACGTCAAACAATACTAGGTTCATGCATAACGATAATTATATAATATCATGTTCAATAGACAATACGCTAAACTGACCAATAGGCAATACGCTGAACTGACCAAAAGGAAATACGCTAAACTGACCAATAGGCAATACGTTGTCTGAGCTTTTTAATATTAATGTTAAAATTTATATATTTGCATATGTATGTATGTTAAAAATGGACACGGAACAATTCAAAATATGAACTCACGACACTGAACTTATCAAACCTATGTAAATTTAAAAATTATTCTTGTTTACATTTAAAAATTGCATTTAATGTTCAAGTTAATTTCAATCTGTTAACTTTAACAATAAACGAATTATCATACCTATCGATTAGGTCCAAGTATGTCCATATATTTTTAGGAGCAATAAAATACATATATGTATTTACATCTAAAAATAAGAATTCTAGTTAAGTTGTGAGTTAAATCTTTTAAAATATTTCAACTAAAACTCATTTCGCTAAGAGCTGACTCATGTCTATTTTATATACTTTTAACTGTTTTAATGGTGAATTCCTTTCTCAAAAAAATAGTATCTACCTTCTTTTTTAGAAAGCAGGATGTTTTTCCTTCGGTTCTCAAAAGACAATATGTTGAGCCAAAAAAAAATTCGTGTTCGTTTAATCGTTTCTAACAATTTCTGTATTTAAATTTTACCTTTTCTACACCAAAATTATTAATGATTCACTTTTTTTTAACCTAATTACCTGAGCAATCACGAAAAACTTAAAACTACAATCAAATTATGTCTTACCCGTCTTTTCTGTGAATTCAAATGTTATTTTGTTCCACCATAAACTTCTCTCATTTTTAAAAAAAATATAATATTGATCGGTTTGTAATACCTCCATTTTATTTTTCTTATAATATTAATACATAAAATTCAATGGAGTCAGTTTGTAACTTTTTAAATTCCTGGAAATTAATTGTTTAAAAGCCATATCAACAGCTATAGCTACGGTTGGTTCACTTTTAAAAAATTTTTTTTACAGCTGTTTTCTAATGAAATATCAATTTGACGTTTACCATCCACAGTTTTTTTTGTAGCCGCCATTACAAAATTTTTCAAATTCTCATTTGCTAGTTTGCTACTTTTATTCGTCAGTTTTACAAATTTCACCTTTATAGGAGTTTTTTTTTTTTAACTTAGCAGAGCATGAACTGTCAAAAAAAAAATCTTGGATATACTTACGGAGATGGGTTGTGAGTTATAAGGATGACGTCATCACATAAGGGTAATTAATTTCCCAAAGTTTCCGAATATATAAATTATAAGTGGCGTTGGCGACATCTAGTGGTCGAAATATGCATTACAAAATTTTCCTAAGATTTTGTAGCATTTTAATTTAATAATTATTTTTCCTGTAAGGCAATATATTGTCTTTAATATACATCTTGTTTTATCTGAATCGGAACTTCCTTTTTGAGATATTGCAGTTTCAAGTGGAAATATAAAAGAAAAAAAAAAAAATTTTACTTTCTAAACAACTACTGTTGGTGTGAAATTTTCAAAAAAACGCTGTATTATTATTATACCGTTAGAAAGGTCTCTTTACACTCTTTCCAACGGTATGTAACTATATATATATATTTATAATATATATTTCCGCTTTTTCCAGAATATTTATAAGTTATATTACTAAGTTATAAGTAACTTACGAACTTAAACATTTTTTATTTTAAAAATTATTTATATTTCTATTTTTATAATTTTCATAATTTATATGAGAAATAAAATTTAGAAACAAACAATTCTATTTTTTGACTAATCAGCTTCAGATTTGGAAACTTAGTATCACGAATTTAATAGGAAGTGGTGAAAAAAAATTGTGAAAAGTGATGATTATAAGGTTTTCAATTTTTATTTAATACATTTAATAATGTAATATTTTTAGTTTATACAATAAGTTATTAGAAAAATTAGTTATTGAAAAAATATTTTAAGTGTATTTAAATTTTACTTGTAAATATTTATAATTTTTTTTATTTTAAAAGAAACAGTTTGAAATACAAATAGCTTTTTTTATTTAAAAACAAAAGTAGAACAGATTTTGGAAAGGGGTAAAGGTGTGTAGCGTTAAAAAGTTGTATGAGTTTAGTGACAACTATTGACCTTAAAAAGAAACTGTCACCTCAAAATATAAAGTTGACAATCATCCACGCCAACAATAAATTTTTTTTACTTGGGCATCTATTAATACGAAGTATAATAAACAAATTATATACATAGAGAATTCATCTAGAATAAAACATGTTAGTCAATTTTGTTGATTTGAAATCACCCAAATATCGTATTTGGTATATTTCGTAAAAAGATTACCGTATTTTTGGTTTATCTAGACTAGAGATTATTTCTTTGCTTTATTTTTATTTTTCTTTTTATTTTGTTTGTATTTCAATCGAGGTATGTACAATTGTTTATATTTCCATATCAAGTTGGACGATTTCTTTTTAAAAAGTTTTATTTAATTTTTTATTGTTGTTTTTTTTTTATTTGTATGTTAGTCGATGCATGTTTGTACATTTATGTATTTTGTATATATGTATTTCTTTATACAATTTGGACGATTTTTTTTTAGAAGATTTTTATTTAGGTATGTACATATTCTATTTCTGAACTTTTTTTCAAAAAAGCGCGCCCTTCATTTGTTTTTATTTTGATACATTTTATTAAAACGAGTATTTCTACCGACTTCAAAGTCAAGTGCTTTTTAAATTTTTTTCATAAATTAAAATAATAAAAGTGCTGATTACAAATTTTAATCTGAAATATTTAGCAATACTAAGATCATTATCATGTAAGTACACAAACTTTTTGCTGTTGTATAAATATATTTTTGGCGAAATATGATCTTTTGTTTTCCTCCAAAATAAAATCACGTTAGCACAAATTCAAGACCTATTTAATGTAAATTGTAAGAATAGTTGAAAATGTTATATTAAAGAACACAGGTACATAATAAATAGAAACAAAAAACATTGCATTCAAAATATTTTTATATTTTTAAACATACCCTATGTATCTACGTAAAGGACGTACATAAATATGCTATGTAAAAAAACAAAAAAAATTATCTTTTTTGATTAAAGTAATAATTTATTAATTTTCTGCGAACTGATTTTTTTTTTTAAATTAGTTAGATCACAGTAATGCATTCAAATTACAAATTTTTCGCTCTAATTATACTTGCTTCGATTCCCCGTGGGGAAATTTTTTTTTTTTTTTGTCTTGTAAGGATGGTGGAAATCATCGAAAGATACTGAGGGCAACCACAGTTGTGTGTGACTTTAACACACTAAAAACACCCGCCCTGTTTTAAAATATTAAAACTTGTCTTAGAGACTAACCATTAATTTTGCGCCAACTTTTTATATCTACTGGAAATAAAGACCTCCTTTAAGGTGATCTGAATTTATCGCTAATTGGAGGGGCCTAGTTTTTTTAAGCCTTCTATTGACATTTGAAGATAATAGAAGTTTTGACGCTTCTATGTTTATGTGATCTTCTAAGCGGGTCTTATGTTTTATGACATATTTTTTTATTTCATCGCTAACAATAGGAATTCCTAGATCCCTATGTAAGTCGGAATTTCGTACGTACCAGGGAGCACTAACCATGTTAAGTAGCACTTTGCTTTGAAATGTTTGAATTCTCTGAATATGTGTTCGTTTGGTACAGCCCCCAAAGTTGTACGCCGTACAACCAGATAGGCTTAATTATTTGGTTATAAACAAAATTTTGTACTCTATTGGCAATTTAGATTTTCGACCTAGGAGCCAATACATTTCTCTATATTTTTGTTCCAATTCTATTCTTTTCTTTTTGACATGTTCTTTCCATTTTAGCTTGACATCTAATGTCATTCCTAGTTATTTTGGCTTGTTTTCATGAGGAATATCTACCCCATTTAATTGTACGGCTGGGGGATTTTGAATAGGTTTATTTGTAAAATTTACTTGCACTGATTTCAGTTCATTTAGTTTAATTTTCCATCTTTTGGTCCAAAGATATAATTTATCACTTGCTTTTTGTAGTTTATTTGTAGCCTCGCCGACGTTTGATCCTACTGCCATTATTGCAGTGTCATCAGCAAAAGTCGTTACAGTTATTTCTTGAAATTGGGGCAAGTCACTAGTATATAGCAAGTATAATATTGGACCCAAGATACTTCCTTGAGGCACACCCGCTTTAATTTCTCTCAGTGTAGAGTACTCTTCATCCTGTTTAATTCTAAATAGTTTATCAGTTAAGTATGATGAGTGTATATCTACATATTTTTTAGGTAATAGTTGCCGCAACTTATAAATTAAGCCTTCGTGCCAAACATTATCAAATGCTTGTACTACGTCTAGAAATATTGTAGAGCATATTTGTTTTTCTTCTAGAGCTTTCTCAATTATATCAGTAATTCTATGTACTTGGTCAACAGTAGAGTGTTTTTCTCTAAAACCAAATTTATAGTTTGGAATTAGTTTTCTATTTTCTATTATAGGTTTCAACCTTTTTAATAACAGTTTCTCAAAGAGTTTTGACATAATTGGTAACAGAGAGATAGGTCTATAAGACTTTGTTTCGTTTGGAGGCTTTCCTGGCTTAAGTATCATAATTATTTCTGCCACCTTCCAAACATTAGGTACATAATTTAACCTTAACATAGCATTTATTATATATGTTAACATTGTTATCCCTTTTTTCGGGAGTTGTTTTAGAATGTCTGCAGTAATTAGATCGAAACCTGGTGCTTTTTTTGACTTCAGAGCTTTAATTTCTTCAACCATTTCTATATGAGTAATTAGTTCAATGGCATTTTTTTCTCTTCTGAAATCATTTTCAATGTAGAGGTCTGACTCTATTTCATTGGGCCGAAAAATATCTTCCAGGTGATCTGCGAATGTTTCGGTTTTTTCTTTATTATTTTTTGCCCATTTACCATCCATTTTCCGAATTGGTGGGACTGGCACTACAGGTTTTTTCAAACTCTTTGTTGCTTTCCACAAAGAGTAATTTCTCTCTTTTTTAGCTGATAAATTCTCAACATATTTTTCATATGATTTGTTTTTTATTTCAAGAATTCTTCTTTTAAGATTCTGCGTTATTCTATTCAACACAGTTTTATCAGCTGAGCCACGTGTTTCATGCCATCTTCGTCTAGCTCTTCTCTTTACTTTAATCGCATTTAATATATCTCTAGGATAATTAGGTCCTGCTGTCATGTATTTACATTCTTTTGTATTATTCCATGCAGCATTTTGGACAATTTTATTAAGATTTTCAATTGCTAAATCTATTTCATCTTTAGTTGTTATTTCAACCCTTAAATTTATATTATTTTCTATCTCTTGTTTAAAGTTGAACCAATTTGTTGATTTATTAACAAGTGTAGGCTTATTTTGTTGCTCAACAATTTTTCATGCAGGTTTAGTCCGACAGCCGAATGGTCTGAGTCTAAATCCTGATTATTTTTAAGGCTAATAAAATTTGGAGATATTTTTTTTGTTATGAAGAAATCCAGTAGTTCAGGAGTTTTATTTGTATCAGTAGGCCAATAACTTGGTTCGCCTGTAGAATTAAAATAGCAACCCAACTCTCTAATAGCTTTCCTTAGCTCTCTTCCTCTTGTTGAGGTAAGTCTTGAACCCCAATCGATATGTTTGGCATTGTAGTGGGACTTATGACGTATTACTGAGAGTTGAAATTCGTCAGTTTCTATTTTACACTCTTCGTGATGTAGTAAAGAGTTTTTCACCAAAATTGCACTACCTCCTCGCCGTTTATTACTAGGTTGTGTCGCATTATAACATGTGAAACCTACTATTTTTAGTTTTGACTGTCTTGTCATATGAGTTTCTGATAGGAGACACACATCAATGTTTTTAGTTTTTAGAAATAGCTCTAATGATAGTTTTTTATTTAGTACGCCGTTTGCGTTCCATGTAGCAATACTAATTTTATTTTAGGCCATTATTTAGAAATTTTCTCGGAGTACCACTATAGCTTTTGCTAGAATTGTTTTCTAAATTGGTTATTCTTTTAGAGATATCGTTCATTGAATTTAACAAATTTTGCATCATCTGCATTAAAATGTTATTATCAGCTTTAGTGTTAGGTTTATGAATGCTATTTGTACTATGAGTTATATTCCTAACGTTAGTGCGCTTTATTATTTTTTCAGCTGATTTTTCTAACGCTACATTGTTCTGTTTTGTTGCACTAATAGATTCTGTTGCTCTATTTTGTGATACTTGGGCATACGATAAACCGTCGATGACCCTGCTAGGATTTAAGCTTCTAGATTTAGGTTTTGGATAACTTTTTTTTTTTCTCTTTTGTAATTCTTTTGCAACTACGCACCCCCTATAGTTTGCGGGGTGTGCCTCAAGGCAGTTAGCACACTTCGCCGTAGCCTTTTTGTCTTTGTCACAATTCGTTGATAGATGTGACCCTGCCCATTTTACACATTTACCTAGACGCTGGCAAAATTTTTGTGTGTGACCATGTCTTTGACATTTTTTACACTGAGGAATCAGATTTGTTTTTTTCAGAGCTTCAATTTTTATTTTAAACTCTATTTTATAAATTTTATCAATGTCCTCAGTATTTTCAAATGTTAACATAAAAAGAGGTAGTTTAACTATAGTTTCTTTCTCATTCTTTTTAATTTTTTTTATTTTGTTTACAACTTCAATGATTTTAAAACCCTTACATTTAAGCTCTTGTTTTATATCTTCAGGATCGCATGAAGGATGCAAGTTCCTAGCCATAACTTTAATTGGCCTGGTCAACTTGTTTTCATAAATATGCCATTCTAAATTAGCTTAATTTATAATCTTTGTTAGTTCTCTGTATTCCCCTTCTTTTTCAACATTAATCGTTAGTTCATTTTTTTAGTTCATTCATCATATTTACTTTATAGTTAATTTGTACATCTTCCAGTATTTTATTGACTTTGGGGTATTCTACAAAATTACTTAAGATAACCGGAGGAGGTTTGTTTTTTCTTGTAATGATGGGTTTATCGAATGCAATTTTTGGTTTAATCACCTTTAATTTTTCTACACTATTTTCTTTGTGTATTTCTGGTGAGTGCTCCGCTTTTCTTTTTTTCCCTGTAAGTTTTACAATCCACTCGGTTTCCCGAGTTAGTTCTTCTTCATCTGTACAGTATTCTACTGCACTTTTAATTATTTGCTTTTTCTTTAGCATTTTATTTTCTTCGGTTAGAGTGTGAATCTGACTCATTAAGTCGCTACACATCTTCTCTAGTTCATTTATTCTTAAATGAAACTGATCCTCTACTGTAATACCCACGTCTAGGGGCTTATTCTGACCGTCATCGTTAGACATAATTTTTATTAATTTCGAACCAGTAATATTTCTAGTGACATTAGCCTGGATTCCCAGACTTTGTCACTGGTTTTATTTTCAACTACAGGTGGTGATCTTCCCACTAAACCGCCCTTTTTAAAAGGGTCGGTTGCGTTGAACGTAGATACATTTTTAACCACTGGCGTCTTAACTAATCCTTTTGTGGAATTAGCCGTGGTCTCTGCCGAAATTTTGGTAGATATCCCTAACATATTTTTATCTTTATTTTTATTCAAAATTTATTTTTTATTATTATATTTTGTATTTTATATCTACTACCAGGTATTTTAACTGCCATCCCTTTGGGGAACCGACACAGACCAGAGAGCCGTCCATTCTGGATCAGTCGCTTCTGGATTTTCGTTGGATTTTAGAGGACTTCGTACCCCAAGCATTCCTTACTGCGGATGTTTAAAAGCCCCAATCCGCCGGGGTTCCGTGAGGAAATAGTAATAAAAACAAAATATAAAATATTAGAAATATGAAAATATATAAATATAAAATCAGTTCTATTTTTTCTTGCAGTTAAAATTATTTATTTTATTAAATTTATTTAAAATAATATTTATTTAAAAATATTCCTTTACTTTAGTTTAATTTTTGCGACTTTTTTATATTCACTACATATTCTTTTATGTTATCATTTTGAAAATTTTATTATAACCGAAATTTAGATTTTCTTTAATAGTAAAGTGATCTATTTGCTTACTAATAAACTGCTTTCAAAAATATTTCGTCAGTCCTTACATTTTATTTTGACATAAAATTTTAAACTTACTAGTTTTTAAGTATCTTCCTTTTCTACAACTAATATCTATTCCTCTACATATATCTATTTGATTGCATGTACATACATATATTAGAATGTTTCAAGATATATGATCAGACTCACGCAAGTCAGGTTACTCTTGCATAATATGTAAAAGAAGCAAGCAGAATTTTAATGGTAGGTTTCATAGTTTTGCTAAAGAGATACTTATATTACATTTGGAAATCCAAATGTAATGTAAGTATCGAACATTTGGAAAAAAAAAAATTATTTGTATGTGAAAATCATTTTGAGAAAAATTTTTTGGGACATAGAAACTTTGAAAATAAATAATAATTATTTAAGCACTAAATGCTATTTTAAAAAAAATTGAAGAAATGTGAATGTAGCTTTTGAAAATTTTTAAACTGTCTCATCAGACGAAAAAATAAAATTTAATTTAAAAAAAAATCATTTACTTAAAAAATCAATATAAAAATTAAAAAAAAAAAAAACAGGATTTATCTTTATGTAGCATTTTTAATAGGCAGTTTCAATTGAGTAGCGAAGCCAAAACATTTTTAAAAATGAATTTTAAAAGTGTTAGTAAATGGTTCGAAGTAGAAAAAGGTAGCATTCAATATTCATTTTAATTCATCTAAAGTTATAAATTTTTGAGTCATGGAGTAAAACTTAATTTGCCCATTTTAGTTCCCTTAATAAATGGATCCCCATCAAACATTTAAATATAGGTCTTAACGACAAAAATATAAATGTGTTAGGCATTATATTCTCAAAAAAAGATTTAATTGAAAGGGAAGCTGTATTGGTATTCGATGAAATTAGAAGGGACCTATACTATAACAGTGCACTGTATGAAATTAGTGGTTTTTCTAATTATGGTTCCGGCAGAACAAAAGACATCGCAAAATACATATGTGTATTTTTGCTGGGAGGTTTAATTCATAATTTGAAATATGTTTTTAGTTTTTACACTAAAGAAAACGGAATAGGTAGTGCAGATCTTCAGAAAATTTTAAATCAGAAGAAAAAAGCTGCCTGTTCGATTTAAGTATTAATGTTAAGGCAATTATTATATGTGACCAGGGGGCCTATAATAGGAAATGTTTCAAAATGCTAGGTGTTTCCATAGATAAGCCTTTTTTTCAAGGAGTTGAAAAGAAAATTTTTTTTATTTTTGATCCATTGCATTTAATCAAATACCTTCGAAACACTTACAGATGACGGAGTGGTTTCATTTAAAATCATACAGTCTCTTTATTTGCATGAAAGTAATAATCCAAAAAAAATGTTTTTCCAAACTTTCGAAAAAACATATCTTTCCTAATTAATTTGGAAAAATGAATGTGCGTTTGGCCACTCAAATCTTTAGAAATTCTGTTTCTGCCACAATCAAAACTCTCGTTTCAGCAAACAAATTTGTAGCTAGGAAGTCTTTCCTAACGAGGGAAACTTAAATATAATAGAAAACAATATAACAAATGTAGTAGTTTATTATTTAGAATAAAACAAAATAGAAAATTCTCTAGCATTAGATCAAGAAAATATAGTTTTGAAAAATGTCGAAAGGTACATTTGTGGCTACGTTATCTTCAAACTACAGAAAAAATATTCTTGTGATCAATGGAATAAATAATTCATTTATAAAAAATTCTAATGAAACTTAGTGCTTGATTCAAAGCAATTTATTTTTCAAAAAAATTACAAAAATGATTCGGAAATTCTTAATTTAAAAGCTCCAACAGAAAAAGTTTTTGAAATTTCTCAATTTCACATCCATATGTTTGATCACTATTTTTTACAAAATTTTCATAAAAGAAATTTAAAAAAAATATATATTATTATGTTGCTTAGAAGCTACAAATTAATCACCAAAATATGCTACTAGATTTAATACAAATGAAAAATGCTATGCGCATAAGATAACACTTTTACAAATATTAATTAGCCTCTTATTATAGCTAAGTGAAATGCAAGCAAGTGAAATGGTTAAAAGAAAAATTGCTGAAAAATGAAGATAAAAGCAGTACAAATAAAAGTAAAAAGAAACTAAAATTAATAATTAGTTTTCTATTTTCAATCCCCAAAAATTTTTTCTCATCACAGTTCTAACTTTACTTGTACAATTTCAAAAATTATACATATATAGATAAAGCAAGTAGAACAAAAAATCTCTCACTATATTTTGTGAAATCCAATGCCCCACGAAAGAGAAAAAACGATATTATACATTTGTAAAAACATATACCTTTCTCATCCTACACATTGTTTTATATTATTATTATTTTCTTAAAAAAAAAAGAAAAAAAAAGTTATAGAGATGGTAAATTCGGAATTGAAGTTATATAATAAATAAAATGAATAACGTTTAATTCGGCATAAAAAACCCTTTAAAAAAACGAAATTTTAAAAATAATAAACATGTACCTAGCTACTATGTAGGTTCTTAAAACTAAGTATCTACATAATGTCTGTACAAACTATAACATAAAACTATAAAAACAAAGCAAACTTAAAACTATAATATTCTAGTAAACATTTGTTTTAACTTATTTATTTATTTATTATTAGCACGTATTTTAATTTATTACTTAAAATTTATGAATATAAAACGACAACTTACCTCTCAAATTTAAATTTTTTTTTTATAACTTTTTGGCTTTAATTTTTAACCCCTTGAAACTAGAAACCACAATTTAATACATTATTTCACAATGAAACGACAAGCCACCAAGGGTAAAAATATAAAACCCCAGCCATTGAAAATAAAACTATGAAAAAATTACCTACACCATCTTTCAGTGTTTTTATATTCCGTATGACTGTAGGTCAAAGGGTATAATAAATTTGCCATTACGTTTGTGACGCAAAGACGCAAAGAAGAAGAGGGGGTAGATATAGATTCAAGTGTATGGATCGGATCGGAATCGAAAAATAAATCAATTTAGATATGTAAGTTCGTCCGTCCGCACGATAACTCAAAAATAAAGAAGCTAGGATCTTTAAATTTTCGCAAATTCGGTTTTTTGCAATAGCCGTCATCGATATTTAAATCCAGCCATATTGGTCCATGGGTTCGGGTAGCTGCCATACAACTTATTTTTTCAAATGAGCATTTCTCTGTACCTATTACAGCTGCGTTTCTGAAATTTTGCCAAAAGTAATTAGTGTTTATAATAATGATATAATGTTTATATAACGGTCATACGGGTATCCCAGAGTTGACAGAGTCTACACTACTACACTCTTCCTCGTTTTAACATAAAACCATATTAAAATATAAACACATATGTAAATGAATACAAACATACATTTCAATACACTTGACTTGATCAACACGTCTATTGATCATCTAAATATAATAAAAGACAAACTGCTGCTGCTGCTGACCACCGTGCCCTATGTTATATTAAGTGTTATTCACACATGGAACATAACTTCTAATTACAAACACTAACATACAAAAGAGTGAATAATGAAAGAAAAAATGAAATCTAAATACAATAAAAGACAAACTACTGCTGCTGCTGCAGACTACCGTACCCTATGTTATGTTAAGTGTTATTCACACATGTAAAATACTTCTAATTACAAATACTTACATTCAAAAGAGAAAGAAAAAATGAAACTGATAAAATGTAAAATATGAACAGAAAAGAAAAAAGTCAAAACTAATGAGAAATCTGTTAACAGATAGATACAGAAAATTTATAATAAAAACATAAAGAAAAATTTTTTACATTTCAGTATGTATACTTTTATTTAAATATCACTTACAGAACTAATAACTAACTTTAATTTGTAGTTTTTATTTTCTATAAATATAATAAAAGACGCTGCTGCTGTTGCATTATGTTAATGTTAAGTGTAATTTACACATGTAACATACTTCTAATTACAAATACTTACATACAAAAGAGAAAGAAAAAATGAAACTGATAAAATGTAAAATATGAAAAGAAAAGAAAAAAGTCAAAACTAATGAGAAATCTGTTAACAGATAGATACAGAAAATTTATAATAAAAACGTAAAGAAAAATTTTTTACATTTCAGTAAGTATACTTTTATTTAAATATCACGTACAGAACTAATAACTAACTTTAATTTGTAGTTTTTATTTTTTATAAATATAATAAAAGACGATGCTGGTGTTGCATTATGTTAATGTTAAGTATTATTTACACATGTAACATACTTCTAATTACAACTACTTACATACAAAAGAGAAAGAAAAAATTAAACTGATAAAATGTAAAATATGAATAGAAAAGAAAAAAGTCAAAACGTAAGAGAAGTCTGTTAACAGGTAGATACAGAAAATTATAATAAAAACGTATAAAGAAATTTTTTACCTTTCAGTATGTATACTTTTATTTAAATATCACTTACAGAACTAATAACTAACTTTCATTTGTAGTTTTTATTTTCTATAAATATAATAAAAGACGCTGCTGCTGTTGCATTATTTTAATGTTAAGTGTTATTTACACATGTAACATACTTCTAATTACAAATACTTACATACAAAAGAGAAAGAAAAAATGAAACTGATAAAATGTAAAATATGAACAGATATTTATATCTATATATTATTTATATTTATATCTGTTAACAGATACAGAAAATTATAATAAAAACGTATAAAGAAATTTTTTACACTTCAGCAGTAGTAGTTTGTCTTTTATTGTATATAGGTATACTCCTATTTTATTATGACTTACAAAACTAAAACAAACTATTATAATGTTAAATTAATGTTCTTTAGGTAACGAATTTCCTTTTATTAATTTAGTAGCGCAATAGCAGGAAAAAAGAATATCCAAATATAAATAGAGAAATTAAAATTATACCTGTCGTCCGACAGGCTTTTTTACTAGTATTGTATATTTAAAAGCTTATATAACTTTTGGTGTTGCCATATTGAAAGACTAATGTAATTTCCTGATTTATCAACATATAAGATTTTAAAAACTTACATATAAAAACTTTAAAGAGTTACTTTTTCTAAAAGTTATGTAAGATTTTGAAATTATTTTTTGAATATATAAAATATTTAAAATATAACTTTTAATATATTATAATTTAATTATAATTCATATTATAATATAACTTATATTAGGTATATAAATATTATAATTTAAAATATAAAATATTAATACAACAACGAAAATTATTTGTTAAAATTCTTAAAACTACTAATCAGTTATAAATTTATAAAATATATTTTTTAATTTTATTTTATGATTTAGAGCGTTTTGGTAAAATATTTTAAATTTTTATTATTAAAAAATTTGAGTACCTAGTTTCCTTTTAATTTAACTAAATTAGCTTAACTTAACTGATACGCGTATTTCGTCTACTACTTGCAGACTTCTACAGTGTTTGTACGAAAATGACTAATCTGTTGTACTAATAAGTTTTAAATTTCTAAAAAATTAAAATTGATTTTTTTTTTATATATTGAAGTTTTTAAAACTTAAATTAAAAAAAAAATTAATTTTTTAATCATGCAAATGATATGGCAATATTGCATTCATTTACATACACATCTTCATAAAAAAAATTTACTCAAATATTGTACGACGATATTAATAGTTTGATACTTGGTTAAATGGTTTGATACAAAAGCAAAATTCTATATTGGGTATAAAAAATTTTAACTAGTAAATAAGTTTTATTTTTGAAAAAAGTAATAAAAAATAAAAGAAAACAGAGGTTATTTTAAAAAATTTTCTATATGAGCTTGTATTTTATCATTAAAATTTAATAATCTTATTATTTTTATATTTGATACATATTCCACATATTTTTTGATACCTAGAAATACTATAAAGGCAAACTCTATTAAAAGTACAAAAAAGCATTAGTGAGAAAGAGATAGCATATGGGGCAATGGTTTTAAGAAAATATTAAGAGAATTCTTATTGACATTTTTTGTTCTACTTGCTTTATCTATATATGTATAATTTTTGACAATTTACAGTGATTAAAATTATACATTTACATAATTTCTTTTCATGAATACGAGCAAATTGGTACATTTTGGACGAAGCTGGTCTTCATATTTATGGATTTATTTTTTTCTTATAATATACATTCATGAATAATGTACATTATTGTAATATTATTTTGTTTTGTTTCTTAATAATATATTTCATTCAAATTTTATTTTGTTAATGAATTATTTTTATTTAAAAAGTTGTTCTTTTTTGTTTTAAAATAATTTTTATTTTTTTATTAATTTTAATATTTTTGTAATTTAAAAAAGTTCTACCTAAAGGGTATTTATGCCGAGTGGAATATGAATTTTGAAAGCTTATTTTAAATAATATAATAATTATATTTTTTTAGTAGTTAAAAACCTAAAGATTATACAAAATTTTATATATTTTAAACTAACGAATTATTTTCTAACGATTTGAAAGATTTGGAATAAGTAAATAATGCAAAAAAAAAGAAATTTGATTCTTTTTCTATCAATATTTTTTATTTTATAATACATAAACTACATACATACATGATACAACGATTGATATGATATACATACATCTAAAAAAAAAAAAAACATAAGAGAAGAAATATATACATATATACAAATGTACACACATCGATTGACATGCAAACAAAGAAATGAAAAAAACTAAAAATTAAAATAAAAATAAAAATTAACTAAAATACGATCAAGTTGATTTTTCGAAATAGAAAAAGTTGTCTAACTTTTTTGTTCTACGTGAATACTCTATGTATATAGTTACTTTATGGAAGTATTTATCTATGGCCATAGCAATAGGAACAAAAATGAAAAAGTGATCAAATTATTTAAATAAAATTTTTTGAATCAAGTCTTACTGCACAGGAGGCGCTGCGACAACACCGCAAAGAAGTTGTAAATATATATAATGATATGATATCTATTAACTTCGTAGTTAGTATGCTGAGAAACTTCCTTCATTAAACATGGAAACTGCTAATATATCATAAGATGACAACTAGGAAAAAAACAACAAATTTCACATAAAAAAACCCTTAAAATAAAATTATTGCTCATTTTGTATGAAAATGACATGTAATTGTATGACAAATTCAAAAATAAAATATAAAAAAGAAGTTTTGAAGTGCAAAAAAATAGAAGTTTGAAATATTTTAATTCGAAAATTTTACGTGTTCTTGTTAAAATTACCTAAATGAAAAGAAATTCCCTTTTACAAAATATTTGCAAATAATTTTAAAAATTTACAAAAAAACTTTTGTAAAAATTTAACTTTTACTAAAATAATTACTTCTCTTTTGCCAAAATATTTATAAATTATATTTTTAATTTACAAAAATCTTTTTATAAATATTAAAATTATACTTAAAATTTTTATTAAATTATTAGGTAATACTTATTTTATTAAAATATTCTATTAAATTTTGTAAGCGAGCCCATTCCCAATAAGTTTTAACTTTGAAAATCACGATACATTTACAGTGAATCAAAAAAGTTTAAATACCCTGTGAAATTTTATTTTTAAACCCTTAAAAAAGGTAGTGCTTTCAAAAACTAAAAAAAAAAACGTAATGTGTCCCCATCCCTATTGTATTAGCTGTCAAACTAAAATCTTAACAAAATTTTGATAAAAAAAAAGATAACAAAATTTTAAAATAACACTTATTTTCAAAAATCTTGTCAAAATGTCCGTCGTCCTATACTTCATAATTAAATGGCCAATTTTTGTAATTAAAAAATAGAAAAAAGTTCGTAAAAAGACTTGTCTAGACAATTACATGAGTAAAATATTATCGATTTTTTAACGTTTTTGGGAATTTCTGGACGCTTGGAAAAAGAACCGAAAATTTTCTATTCCTTGATGTTGCCCCATTACTCACTCACTATTACAATTACTTTTTTATTGTGCTGTACTGCTCATTTCTTAGTAGGCCTATCCTAAATACGAGTTGTTCACTTAGAAATAAAAATTTTTTTCCAACTGTTTTCATTGCAAATGAAATTTGACGTAAACGATCCACCATTTTCATTTTTTAGCCGCCACAACAAAATTATACAAATTGTCATTTGTCGGTTTCGCAAATTCCAATTTTAAAAAAACATGAGATTTAATTAGTTTATTGATATTTTATACATTTTTTTAGTTTACATAAGTATATCTTTTAAGATTATGCGAATATGAATGAAAGACGGTAATTAAATTTTGTATTCAATTGAAAAAGAATAGGTTAAATTGATAACATATGTAACTAATAAGTAGCTAGTAAAAAACTTAGCATCTGGATTTTAAACAGAGGTTGTGAAAAGTGATGAATACATTTAAGGTTCTTAATTTTTATTTAATTCATTTAGTTATGTAATATTTTTTAGTTTAATATGAGAGGGAAGGGAGTAAAAATTTTTCGGAAATAGTAAACTAACAACACCTAAATTCAATTATGGGAAATAATTGATATGGCTAAAATTAAAATTGAAGAATAAATGAATTAATATATTTTCAAATTTGGTAATGTTCAAGTTTTAATTGGCTGCTATTTAATGGGTCAGTATTTTTATATATTTTTGGTCAGTATTTTAAATAAATGGTCAGTATTTAAAATAACATGTCAGTAGGTAAAATAAATGATCAGTATGTCGCCGGCTAATATAAAAACGATCAGTATTTTAATTAAAATGTTGGTAGATAAAATAAATGGTCAGTATTTTAAATAAATTATCAGTAATTAAAATTAAATATCAGTATATAATAAAAAAATTATCAGTTTTTATATTTCATTAATTAAAATATGAATTATGAAAAAAACCCATCTGTAATTTTTCCATCGTCTGTAATTTTTATATATTTATCATGAAAAGACGACTTATTACCTTAAGGTCTTAATTGAAAAACCCAAAAATGTCCTTTTATCTTTAGGTTTTAATTGAAAAACCCAAACATTTTTTGTCATTCAGTTTACCTTCTAGATTTTTTATCGTTTTAATGTAAAAAAAATTAAACAACAAGTTAGTCTGATTCAGACAAGATACTTGTAAAGTTAATAACAAATTAAAATTATAGAAGTGTATATGAAAATTAAGATTACTGAACTAAAATAATATTAAATAAAACCATTGATTAAGAATTATATTTAGATAAACATTTTCATGTTAAAAATTTGTATGAAACTTTTTTCGCATATTTTTTAAAATTCTCTCAAAACGGTTGGCATATTTTGTATACCCTTTTGACAAATAGTCATACTAGTATAAACAATGATTTTTTCATTCATAAATTCATAGTTAATTTTTTCGAATTGATTTCTTTTTTTCTAAAAAATTATTTAATTTTGTATGTACTTGCGTACATACCTATATAGATATGTATGTATATAAAGGTTCTAAAATAATTATTTTAAAATCTAACTTTATAGATCTCAATAACAAATAACCTTTATGAATATTTGAAGGTGACCAAATATTTTATTTACAATTTCTTATGAGGTTTCAATTGTAACGGGAAACTTTTTGTTTTGATTTTTTCATTTTAAAGCTGGGTATTTGAAATTTTGCCAAAAGTAGTTAAGTGTAATGGTCAAAGTTACTGGAAAATTTGGTTGGTCTACTGCAGAGGGTTCGAGTAAGTGCCATACAACTCCTTCTTTTATATGAGCATTACACTACACCTAATAAAGCCGTTATGTTTAAAATTTTGCCAGAAGTAATTAATGTTTATAATAATAATGATATAATGTTTATATAGCGGTCATACGGGTATCCCAGAGTTGACACAATCTACTCTACTACCCTCTTCCTCGTTTTTTTTCTTATTCGATTTTTTTCTTTTCTTTAGTATCATATTATTCATATTCTTGAATCATGTTACATGTACTATGTAGAGTTAAAAATTTTTGAGAGAATAAATGCCAACCGTTTTGAGAGAATTTTAAAAAATATGCGAAAAAAGTTTCATACAAATTTTTAACATGAAAATGTTTATCTTTATATAATTCTTAATCAATGATAAAACTAAAGTGATTCTCTTATAAAATTAAAGATTAAATAAAACTAAATAGAATTTCTTATAAAATTAAAGGACGTTGTGTTAAAATAAATTTTAAAAATAAAATAAATTATAATGACATCAAATATAGATGAATATTTATCATCTGATGAGGAAGGAATAAATGATGAAGTGTTGATACCAGCCCAAAGAAAAAAAAAGCAACGGATATGGAACATTGTTTCAACATTTAAGAATAAAAATGAAGCAATTATTGCACTAAATGTTGAAGACAATTGGAGCTTCCATTGTAGAAATAAAACGGCAGATGGTGGTAAAGCTTATTATCGCTGTAACAAAGTAAAAAGACGAGATCAACAATGTGCTGCCGGAATTTATTTTCTTTTCAACAACAAGAACGAAACCGTAACCATGTTTAGAGCAGAAAACGAACATACTCATGAAAATATACAGCAACAAAGACATAAGCTTACAACTCAGATGAAAGAAGAAATTCAAAAGCTTTTTGAACTAAAAGTGAAACCAAAAAAAATTCAAGAAATATTAATTGAAAAGGGTTTAAAACCAAAAAATAAAACTCAGGTTGCTAATTATTTAGTACAACTAAGAAAAAAGTTATATGGACCAACTCAAATAAGTCTTGGAGAACTTGAAGAATGGTGCATTCGTCATAGTGAAATTCCAGAATATTTATCAAACTGTCGTGTATTCAACACTTCAACAACAGTTGAATTATCTCAATGGACCAAAGTGGGCAAAAACCAACGCGAATATTTCCTCAGCAGTTTTTAGCCATACAAAAAGATATTTTTGTCCAGCCGATCAGCAATTAAATGCTTCAGAAGAGGAAATATCAAATATATTAGAATTGCGTTGGAATACATTTGACCAATGGAAAACTAAAGCATTTAAAGTTTGGATTGTAAATCTGCCAGCGGAAATAGAAAACTGGATGCATGGTTGTTGCACTTGCCCAACATATTTTAAAAAATTTATATGCGAGCATATCATAGGTTTAGCTATTAGACTGAAATATGTTAAACCTCCCCCAGCAGCTAAACAAGTTCCCATAGGGCAGAAACGTGCAAGAGGAAGGCCAAGTTAGCAACCCGTGCTCTTTTAATTGAATAAGAATAAAAATTTAATATTTTGTTGTTTTTTTTATATATGTATGTACATATATTACTTAAATAATCTTTTTTTGTGTAAGAAAATTTTTAAATTAAAAAAAAATACTGCTTTGTTTTTTAATTATACTGATTAAAAAAAAATAATTTACTTACCAATAAATAAAACTATCCTGACCAAATATACAAAATTTTACTGACCGTTAATTATCTATACTGACCAAAATATTATTTTATACTGATAATTTATTTAAAAAAATACTGACCGTTTATTTAAAAAAATACTGACCAAATATATAGAAGTCGTTTTAATTTGCAATGTAAATGCACACAAATGTATTTATGTACAAAAATACGAAACAGGATTTAGTTAACCTGAGATGAAAAGTTTTACTACGTTATGAATAATTATGAAGAACAAATTCATTCACTGATATTTAAAATAATCAAAATTAAAGTACTTCTAGTTTCATAAGAAAAAGAAAAATTAATTTTTCGCTAAATAACACTCAAAAATTATATCTCATTTTTAACATATAATTTCTTTCAAATTATTTACAATATTAATATAAAATTCTTTTATTTAATTTATAGGGAAGGATTTGTTCTGGGAATATGTAAAGTACTTCTTGATATATCAGTAAATTTTGATGATTTTTAAACTAATATAAATTAAAGGCAGACAATGCTAGTTTTGCAGAACCAAAGCATATGCCAATATATGATGAATAGTATATATCCATATTTTTTAAAATTATTAGATGTATGTTTCAAAGTTCATATTGTCAAATTTAAAGAACAATTTAAAAATGTTGTTGTTTCTATTTTATGTAGATTTTAAGACAAAACTTATGGTGGTGTGTAAAGATTTAATAATTTTACTCAATGAAATAAATTTTATTATACAAAGTGATAATTAGTAAGATTTCAATACTGAATTGTACTAGAATTGGTACTTGTAATGCTACAAGGTACTATGTACTACTTATATTTAACCTTTTTTTTATATTTCAATAAAAAAAGGTTAAAAATTATATTTATTTATATAATTTTTTCCTAATTTATTCGTGTACTGAAAGAATCTTTAGCCAACTGAAAATTCCTAAAACCAATTATAAAAATAAAACTGGTACAGATACTTTTGCTGTAATATTTTCCACTACATATCGTTTAAGAAACGAAAGAGATCTGTTGGATTTTTAACGAAACGGCAGTTTAATTAAGTTAAAAGTTTGGAATATTAGACCTAACCTGCCTAAATATATTTTTTATTAATTAAATTAATTATTTTTTGTGGAATTTTGACTTATTTCAGAATCAATTGGAAACACTGCATTATGCTTTATTCTAGTATTTATGAAAGAATTAAAATATATAATAAATGCTAAATATTCTTTTATTTCTTTTATTAATTCATCAAATTTTTATCATTCTTTTATTAATTTTTTTATCATTTGTTTTTTAAGGGTCGGCGCCGGCTGAATAACACCATTCATTATCGTTTTCTGTAAATGATTTATTTATCACAACATAATCGATTTACAAGAATGATGTTTACCGAATTAAAAGCTGCTGAAGACAATATTAGAACATTTCCTATTCAAACAAACTTGTAAATTGTGTAAGTATATTTTGTAAATTTAGAATTAGTCCTATCTTGTATAAAAATTTATATTTCCATATTAAAAATACAATCCATTGGTTAGAGCAGGTATGTACTATTTAACTACCACAATGAAAAAATAAACACTATTTTTACCTAGTATTTTAACAATGCTTTTTTAAAAGCGAACTTCGTTTATACATAAATATTTATTTGTGCAAGTAAAATTACGTTTTATTTTACATGGCTTTTAAATGGGCCCTAATTTGACAATTTTTTTCATTTTATAATAAGGTGTTGAAAAGGAATTACTATTTATCTAATATTTAATATAGTGATTAAGTCTTTTGATATTTTTTTAAGTAACAAAAATTGATAAGTAAAAAATAAGTGTAATATGGGTAAACTTTATTTAAAATGTTTAATTTGCGGTTTAAAAGAAGAACGACAAAATAAGAAAGTAAGGTTTTTTAGATTTCCGCAATATAGTTCACGGTAAATAGTACCCTGGCTAAATAATGTAGAAAAATAAATAGATACGTCGATAGGCAGGCATACAAAAGGGAGTACTAATAACACAATTTACCAAAAGTTGTACCAAGTGGTCAAAAATCGTCATCCAAATGCGTATTGTATGCGCAACCGAATCGGAAGATGGAGTCGCATTTGCCGTAGTTGATCAGCACAAGTTGCTTAGAGTCTTTCAGCAATATTTGAATATACAACGCTGAGATAGTAGCCTTGTACGAAGCCCTCATCTTATGCAAGAACCTACCCCAAAGATGTTTATTAGTATTCTCAGACAGTTTATGTGCTCCATAGGCAATTAATAATCAAACAAATAAACAACATATTATTCAGAATATTAAGAGTATTCTTATCTACTTGGACAAAGACTTTAAACTTTTATGGATCCCCGGGCATGCAGGCACTCTAGGTAATGAGCCGACAAAGAAGCTAAACTTGCGACAAGGAGTGCAACCTTTAATCGCCGAGTATACTTTCCAACAATTAAAGGTAAAGAGATAGCTGAAAAACTACAAATCGAGAAACAACAAAAATGGAATGGCTCGAACAGCTTTCTAAAACACACTGGCCATTAGCAAAAGACCCAACATTTAATATTGGTTAACGTAGTTTAGAAACAAAATTTTGTAAGACACACGCTAAAACAAAAAATATATTTTCGATAATACTAGTCCACCAATTTGCCACCATTGTGGAAACACGTTGTCCATCGAACATGTTTTTATGAATGCCAATTAACTAATACTATATTACATAATAATAATCAAAGTACAAACGAAATTTTAATTCCTGTAGTAGAAAACATTAAAATAATTGAAAAAACATGTAGTGAGTTTAATATACAGAATTGATGGTTTTAATCGTCTAACTTTCGTTTTCTTTTCGTTTCGTCTCGTTCTCTTTTCTAATTAATTTTTTTTCTTTTTCTCTTGTTTTTATTTCTATCTTTTTATTTAAAAATAGAACTTCAACTGTTATGTCACTGATAAATTAAATTTCAAATATTTAAAATCTATAAAAAATGTTATTAAACAAAAATTTTAATTAAATATAATAAATAAGCTAATAGTATGAATTTAAATGATGAAATTATGTAATTGTAAATAAAAAATGTAAATAAAAACATGATATGTAAATATAAATATAAAGCAATTAAAATTGTAATATATAAAAGGCATAAGTTATTCCCATAATGGCCTATGTAGCCGAGGGAAACACTAATATTGCTTAAGTACCTTTTTTGTAATATTAGAATTTAAATAAATAAATAATAAAGCCATGTAAAAAAAACATTATTTTACTTGCACAAATAAATATTTATGTATGAAAGAAGTTCGCTTTTAAAAAAGCATTATTAAAATTCTCGGTAAAAATAGTGTGTATTTTTCCTAATGGTAATTCCTATTCCTTGTGGTAATTAAATAGTGCGTACCTGCTCTAACAAATAGAATGTCTTTTTAATAATTTAAGTAAAAAATTACATTAGTGTGTATAAATTAGGGACGAGCTTTTTATTATAAAATATATTCTATAATTATAATCAATTTATAAGAACCTTAGTTAGTTTTAATTTTACACACACATTCTTTTATTCATTAATTCATCGTACAAGCATAAAACCACTACCAAAGACCAGATAATGAAACATTCTTTCATTGCAAGCAAATAAAAGAAATAAATATATTTTTCCCTTTTTTACATTTTCTAAAGACAACATACCCGTCGTGGAAAGCATTGCAGTGGGGAATGCCTTACCCTGATTCGAGGGGAAGTGAGGTGCTAGAGTTTGCATCTAGAACGGGTTTAATCGTTCTGAATGTTGACTCATCATCTTCTTTTCGTCGACCGGGATTTTTATAAACCATTCCTAACATATCCTTTGCCTGTGAGCGCTTGGCGGCACTGATTAACGGCTGGCATGTGATCGTGGACTACACGTGGTCTACCATCAGTACATTGTGTTCGTGGTCTGTGAGAGGAAACAGTTCCAAGGAACAATTTCTAGCAGATCACGGCGCTGGAACATGGGGAGAATTGACGAGGCGGCAACGTTCCATCAATAACCGTAAGGCGAGTTGCTGGGCAGAACTGAGAGATGATATTAAGTCGGATCTATGGGGTTTGGGTTACAAAATTGTAACCCAGAAAATTGGGGCAATTAAAAACCCTGCCCCCATGGATATGCGGACCACAACGCACCTAGTTAATGCCCTCTTTCCAGTGCATCCTCAGCGAGCTGCACGAGTGTACAACCGGGATGGAGCTTCTCCATTCACGATGGATGAGCTAGAACAAGCCATCCAATCCCTTAAGGTCGAGAAGGCCCCAGTTCTAGACGGCATGCGGAGGTATTAAAGTTGGTTCTTCGGTATAATCCTAACCTTTTGCTGAGTATGTACAATGCCTGTCTTTCAGCGGCAATTTTCCCCAAGTACTGGAAGACAGCTAAGCTTGTACTTATCAGCAAGGGGAAGGACACCAGGAGCTTCCTTCCTCATCCTGCCAGTTCTGAATGCTGGACACAGCAGGAAAGGTTCTTGCGAAGTTACTCAAGCCAAGACTGTTGCCTGCCATCGAGGCAGTTGGGTGTTTGTCTCCGCATCAGTTCGGTTTCAGAACTGGTCGTTCCACAGCAGATGATATTACGGAAGTTACATCTGCGATGAGCAGGGCCGAGGACCACAACCATTTTTCACGTCGTATAGTCTTCCTAGTGACTTTAGACGTGAAAAATACGTTTAACTACAAGTCCATGATCTAGAGCAGGACTTCCGCGATACAGAATATCTGCTAGGAATGATCAGCGACTATCTTGACGATCATACTGTACTCTTCGACACGGCTGAACGGCAAGGGAGTATCACCGTGACTGGAGGTGCAGCGCAAGTTTCGATCCTCGGCCTCAACCTCTGGAATGCCGCATACGACAGTCTGTTGAGTTTACACCTGCCGGAATAGTCGATATTGGACGGATATGCTGACGACGTTGCGTTCTGATATCAGGAAGGAACGTCGAGCTCGCCCAGCTGAAGCTCAATTAGGTAAAACGGTCCATCGTTTCTTAGATGAACAGTCGCGGACTGTCGTTGGCATTGAGCAAGACGGAGGTCGTAGTGCTGACAAAAAGGAGGATGAATCCTTAACTCCCGATGCGAATCGGCAAAGAAAAGCTGGAGACCAAACGGGCGGTGAAATATCCTGGCATCATGATTATCAGCAGGCTCAACTTCTTTGAGCAGATCAAGAAGACTGCCGACAGGGCCGCAAATGATGTCATGGCTGTGGCTCGACTGATGGCCAACATAGGTGGGCCAATGTTCAGCCGGAGGCGTCTTCTGATGTCTGCGGTCTAGTCAGTCCTGCTGTATGGAGCCGAGATATGGACTCATGCTCTCGCGAGGTAGTCCTACCGGGTAAGGCTGGGTCGGGTCCAAAGGCGTTGCGAGTCACATCCGCTTACAAGACTGTTCTGGTTCTCACCATCCCAATCGCACTACTTGCAAGGGAGCGGCAAGCGATATACCAGAGTAGGGCAGAGGGAATTCCAGATACAGTTAAGTTGGAAGAGCGGACTCGCACGCTTCGGTGTTGGCAGGATGACTGGGTACTGCAGGAAAGAGGGTTATGGACGAGGCGGATTATTGTAGAGGTTACACCATGGGTGGAGCGACGGCATACTTCACTCAGCTGCTGAGCGGGCATGGATACTTTCGGGCCTATCTGCTCTAGATGGGGAAAGTAGGTTCAGCGGAGTGAAAATATGCCAAATGCACGATGACGCTGAGCTTTCTTCATCTGTAAGAGATGGTCCCGAGAGCGGATGCAGCTGAGGGAGGTAGTACCGTGTTTCTCTCCAGACACAGTGGTGGGCCACACCCTACAGGATAAGGGAGCTTGGACGGTTTGTCACATTTTGCGCAGAAAATACTGCGCAAAAAGAAGTTAGACCTAGACATCACAGAGGTCCAACCTACAGACTTCGGCTAGGCAACAGCCTCTGAAGCGATGGCTTTGGACCTAGTCCGAAGTAATGTGATAAACGGTTCCATGGCTCAAGTAATGTGATGCATGAGCTGGGAGATTCCAACACTGTCGTTAATAAAGTCACTTGCGAGCATTTTTGGTTGACATCCTTACTTGTATTTATTATTAGATGATTTATCAGCTGATGTTTTATTTTATTGCCAGTTTTTTATTTTATAATTTAATGAATTATGAATAAAAAATTTTCAAACTGTCAAGTGGTGAAGACGTGTTTTTTTGCGCTCTAAATAAAAGTTTTATAAAACTTTACAAATTTATTAAAAATTGAAACTTGAAATATATTAAAAAAATTTAAATTAAAATTTTTTAAATTAAAATTAAAATTTAAATTAAAATTTAAAATTTACTAAATTCACAAATTATCAGCCTGAAGTCAAATTGATTTTTTTTTTATATTTATATGAGTTTTAATTTTCTAATATAATATATACAACATGTCGGCTCTTCAATAATAATTAATAATTAAAAAAGATAAAAATAAATGAATAATATAAAAAGCTAAAATCTTAATTTATTGAAAGTGAATTCATTTTGTAAATAAATATTAATTAATAAATCTGATCAGGTTAAAGGAAACTTAATAATAATACTTGGACTGTTTCTGAAATTGTTTTAAAATTGATTTAATTTATAACATAAAAACTTGGATTCAAATCTAATTTTATGAATAACAATTATTCCTACAAATAATGAACTAAGTGAATATTACATACTTTATTTATAAATATATTAAAAGTGAATTATTAAGATCGAACAAATGAAAATATTAATGAAGTGAAAATTGTTGGTTGCCATCTTTAAATGCTCTCTTATTTACATAATTGTCTATAAAAAATTAACCGAAATTTAAAAATTTATCAAACAAATAAAATAAGTAAGACAAGTATGTACTGCAAATCAATTAACACACCTACATTTTTCATAAATAATTAAAAAAAAAATATATATATTAAACACCTAATTAAATTAATTAAAAAGTTTATAAACCTTTATCACAAATACATTATTATAAACAGCATTGCAATAAAACAATTATTTCATTATTTAAACAGTGGAAATATAAAATTTAAATTGAAACAAATAATTTGAGTCAATGTTTCATATTTTTCTATTTTATTATATAAAATCAAATATAATACACAACTGAATACATTAGTTTTGACTTATATTTAAACATTTTAAACTTAAAAAACAAAAATTAGTATTATAAACAAAATGATGTTCTAATTTGAATATTCTTTTAAATCAAATTAATAGATATAAATAAAACTTAATAAAAATCATAAACAATTTAAATCAATAGTAATAGTTTCAATAAGCAGCTACAGAAATAAATAATAAACTTAATAACTAGTTACATAAATACACACACTTTTTTCTGTTCTAAATAATTAATTCTAAATTTTAGAAATTAAATTAATAAACAAAATCTAACATTAATAAACAAAAACCGCGCGATTAATTAATAAACAAAATCTATTCATTTCGACATTTGGATAATGTCAAACCAAGTGTTTTTTTTTTTTTTTTTTAGTCAATCAATCATAATTTAAATTAATTCAAATTCCTATTTCCATTTGAGTCACCTAGTGGCAAAATTAGTAAATAAAAATTATAAAACTTTAAATAAATGACATTTGGGAG
The DNA here is from genome assembly GCA_963082915.1 of Dolichopus griseipennis. NCBI lineage: Eukaryota > Metazoa > Arthropoda > Insecta > Diptera > Dolichopodidae > Dolichopus > Dolichopus griseipennis. Next base: position 145,062,662 of record OY720441.1, read on the forward strand.
GTACATTCGCAAAAATAATTTTATAATTTAATTAATTTTTTATTTAAATTAATTTATTATTTCGCTCCCAAATTTAAAAAAAAAAATAAATAAGAAAATAATATATTTCCTTATACAAATATTATTTAAAAAAAAAAAAAAAAAATACAAAAATTAATTAATTATTTATTAAAATAAAATATAATAATAAAAAATTACCGAAAAAAAAGAAAAAGTATAATAAATAATAAATATGGTTAATCAATGTTGTGTGTGCACAAGAACATTAGGAAATAGATCAAAGGCGGTTAAATGCAGAGTTTGTCACAAACTTTTTCATGCGAAATGTGCTCCGATTCCAGAAGACATATACGAACTTGTAAAATCTGGAAATATGACCTGGAAATGTTTACAATGTCCTACAAGATTAAATGAATCACTTCCAGTGCTCTCGGAATTGGATGAAGTGGATGCAGATGAAGTAGATGAACAACCTGTTGAAGTGGGCGAACTACCTCCTTCAAAGCTTCCTGTGTCCATACCTATGACAAATGATTTGGTCTCCTTCGATCCAACAAATTGTACACTGGACAGGATGGCACAATATCTTAAAACTGTGGGGTCTGCCATATCAGAAATCCACAGTACAATGAATTTTTTCGCAAACAAAATTGATATGACACTTAAGGAAAATGCCACTATAAGGAAGGAGAATGAAATGTTAGGTAAGAGAATGACTAAAATGGAATTTTATACAAAGTCGTTGGAGGATAAATTAAACAAATTGGAAGAAATAATGGATAAACCGCACCAGTTGCAAAGAAAAAATGATATAGTAGTGGTTGGTTTACCACTAAAGCCTAATATGAACATCCAATTTGTCGAAGATGCTGTTCTAAAAATCTCGCGACACCTAGAATCATCTTTAACAAAAGATGATATTTCAGATATACAAATAATTAACCAAAACCCAGATAAATCAAACACTTTTTGCGTAGTGAAGCTGAAATCTGATAAAGCTAAAGCTGAGCTTATGGCAAAAAAAAGGCAGCAAAAACGCGTGTATACCAGCCAATTAAACTTGGGTGATGATGGGAATCGCGAAATATTTTTTCGTCACCACCTTTCAGCGATGCAGTCTAAACTATACAACCAAGCAAAGCAAATTAAAATGTCCCAAAACCTACAATTCCTATGGTACAACAACAACAGTAATGAAATACTTTTGCGGCAAAATCAGTCAAGTAAGGTGTATAAAATTACTTCTTTTAATGATATCGAAAAAATTAAAAAAATTTTTAATACTAGTGCAATCTAAAAAAAAATTTTCATTATATAAATCTAACTCTCTATTCTATGAAATTAAAATTAATCACTGTAACTTCATTTTTCTTGAACTAAAAAATATACAAACAATCCTTTCAGTTTTAAAGAATAACATTGAATCATTATATACTTTTATTATGTGTACTTTATTATTGTTATTTTATTTTTATTTCACATACATTTTACATTACTTCGTAAATTACACTTATAACATAGTTTTAATATTAAAATACAAAAACAAAAGTTCTCAATCAATTTTTCAAATTACCTATAATAATTATATTTTTTTACATTCACTTTTTCAAGTCAAAAATATTTATATAAAGAACAATATTTATAAAAGAATTATACTTCTACATTAAATATTAATTATCAAAAAAACATTACTTATAAAACAATTATTTATACATTTATATTAATTTTAATTTTAAATTTTAAGCACTTCAGCATTTACATATTACTTGAAACTTTTGCACAAATTTTTTTATTAAACATTCTACATAACCTCTTAAATAAAACTTATTACATAGTTTTAATATTAAAATACAAAAACATAAGTTTTCAATCAATCTTTCAAATTATTTATAATAATTATATTATATTTTTACAATCACTTTTTCAAATCAATAATATTTATATAAAGAACAATATTTATAAAAGAATTATTACTCCTACATTAAATATTAATTATCAAAAAAACATTACTTATAAAACAATTATTTTTACATTTAATTTAATTTTAAATTTTAAGCACTTCAGCATTTACATATTACTTGAAATTTTTGCACAAATTTTTTTATTAAACATTCTACATAACCTCTTAAATAAAACTTATTACATAGTTTTAATATTAAAATACAAAAACATAAGTTTTCAATCAATCTTTCAAATTACTTATAATAATTATATTATTTTACAATCACTTTTTCAAATCAAAAATATTTATATAAAGAACAATATTTATAAAAAAATTATTACTTCTACACTAAATTTTATATTAATTATTTTTAAATTTATACTAATCTTAACTATAATTTTAATTCTAATTTTACGCTTTTACTTTTTAAATTTACACAAACTATATATCAAAAATAACATTCGATGTTTACAAAATGCAAACAGATGATTTTATAAACATACAAGATGGCATGAAGGTAGATTACTTTATAGGGGTGAGCACGAAGAAGTGTGGTGAATATAAAAATAATTTAAATGTTCTTTATTTAAATATTCAAAGTTTAAGAAATAAGCTTACCAATCTGGAAATATTTGTCAATTCTTTTTCTTGTGAAGTACATGTACTTGTGTTAACAGAAATATGGTTACATAAATCTGAGAACAAATTTTTTAATTTAGAAGGTTTCACATCATATTTTTCAAATCGAGAAAATTCGTATGGTGGAGTAGGAATTTATGTAAGCGATAAAATTAGTAGTAGCATAAATTTTGAAACTGAGTTTGAGAAATCAAATGTTTTATGTGTTAAATTATTAAAACATAATATGAATATTATAGGCGTTTACAAATCCCACGAAATCAATATTGACACTTTTCTGACCAAAGTAGATGAAATAATCTCCACATATAAAAGATCAATTATCATAGGTGACTTCAATATTAATTTACTTAACACTGACAGTTGCGACGCGAAATACTATATTAACACAATTAATACTAATGGTTTCTTGATTTATAATAACTTATCAGCTAAATTTGCAACAAGATTTGGTAAAACGTCCAAAACAATTATCGATCATTTTATAACAGATTTGGTTAAACACAAATATTTCTTTCATATATCAAACACGTGTTTATCTGATCATCAAAGTATCTTTCTAAGTGTAGATCTTAAACCCATTAAGGAAAAATCCAATCAATTTAAGAAAATTTTAGACTACGACAGTATTAATAATGATGATGTTTGGTCAAGAACTGATTCTTTACGAAACTTCGATGATCTTGTACAGGAACTAGACCTACTTGTGCAAAGAAACGTAAAAACCATTCCATATCAAAATAAAAAAAAAAAAAATGAATGGATGACAAATGAAATATTAAATGCCATTAAAATACGAGATTCTTTCTACAAATATAAAAGAAAATATAATAATGATACACACGAAACTGTATTATACAATTTTCATAAGAAGAAAGTTGAACGGCTAATACTCGAAGCTAAAAAAAAGTATTGTACAGACCAAATAGCTCAAGATCCGTGCAACAGCAAAAAATTATGGAACTTGTATAAAAGGATCATGTACAATAAAGACCACAAAGCATCTTCCAGTCAAATTAAAGTTTTAAAAAAAGGCTACAAAATTTTAGATAATAAAGCCGACATTGCTGAAGAAATGAATAATTTCTTCATCAATGTAACCAATGAAATAAATGTTTGTAAGCAACCCATAGATACGGAGTACATAAAAAACTTCGGTCACAGTCCGAACATAAACTTTCATCTAACTCCAACTAGTAAAATAGAAATTGACGCCGTTATTGATAAATTGAAAATAGCGGCAGCGACAGGACATGATAACATCTCCACCAAATTTGTCAGAAAATATAAAGAACGGCTATCCCCAATTTTAGTGCGTTTCATAAACGTCTCATTCTCTACTTTCAATTTTCCAAATTCACTAAAGACATCAATCGTAACGCCTGTTTACAAGAATGGTAATACCACTGACGTAACTAATTATCGTCCCATTTCCGTGCTAAGCTGCTTTTCGAAGATTTTTGAATCTATAATAAAAACTCGTTTGGATAACTTCATTGGATCTACAAAAAGCGTTCGATTGCGTCGATCATGAAATACTCCTATTAAAACTTTCAAGAATTAATGTTAATCCAAATGATTTAAAGTATTTTGAGTCATATTTAACAAATCGGCATCAGAAAGTGCGCATAAACGACACATTTAGTGAATCGAAAAAAATAATAAAAGGAGTACCTCAAGGTTCAATACTTGGGCCACTTCTATTCAAAATCTATATCAACGACCTTGCGAACTTAAATCTAAAGGGTACAATTCAACTATATGCTGACGACGCTGTTGTTAAATATGCAAATAGTGATGAAATTGAATTAAGAAATGATATTAAAATCGACCTAATCTCTATCGAACAGTGGCTTACTAAACACATATTACTGCTAAATGTTAAGAAAACTAAGATTATGTTATTTGAAAACAAACACTTCTCAGATATCAACTTTCATATAAATGGTAGTACAATAGAAGTTGTTAAAACATTTAATTATCTAGGCCTACTATTAGATAGTAAAATGAAATGGGATGCTCATATTGAGCAACTCTTAAATAAAATTACGCCTTATGTTTTTATCATGAAACGACTCCGCAGGTATTTTACCCAAAATGTACTAAAAATAATATACTCTTCATATATTATTTCAAATATTATTTACCTTAATCCGATATGGAATAAAGCTTCAAAGACCCTTTTAAATAAAATAGACATTGTTCACAAAAAAGTTATCAAAACAATTCACAACTGTCCAATACTACATCCCACAAGTAACTTGTATGACAGCCAGTATATTAGTTTTTCAAATATATGTAAAATAGAAATGTACTTGATGGCGTTTAAGATCATAAATAATCAGTTAAAACACAATTTTTTACTTAATAGAATGATCGATATACATAATCACAATACCAGAAACAAAACCAATTTCTACTTAACACTTTTTAAAACAAGAAACCAACAGAACAACTGTTTATACAATTGTCTCAAACTATATAATGAACTACCATATGAACTTAAACTTATTGATAATTTACACTCATTCAAAAAATTAATTAAAGAATACATTCTTCATTGAAGGTGTGTCAAAGAAAGTAATCTGTTTCTTTCATGGAAATTGCATTGCGTACTCATTCAATGTTTTTCTCATTGATATAAAGTCATTAAAAGTGTGGTTGAATTAAACTCAATCTAAATCACTCGCGAACTTTTAGAAAGTCTATGAAATATTGTTTTTTGTCATAATTGTTTTTCAAAATTTGATATGTAATTTAACAACTATAATTTTATTTTAGAACTTTTGTATTTGAATTTATACAGTGTAAATATTTTTTCTTTTTTCTCTTTTAATTCTATTTAGCTTAGTACTTTGACATATATACATTTATAATTTATAAAATTATAAGATCAGAAAGTGTAAACTATGATCGTTAAACATAAACAAAAAAAAAAAAAAAATTATTGTTTCCAAGTAAGATAATAATAAGAATAATTGTAATAAATTAATATAACATTATATAAGTCTTAGATCTGTAAGGAAAATAATGAATTATTAATAAAGAAAAAAAAAAAAAAAATATGCCTGCACATCCACCTTTGCGTGTTTTCCTGCATGAAAAAGCATTTGTATAGTTTTTAATATTGGTGAAACAGTTTCATATTCTTCCAATGATGTTTCCGTTATTAAAACTAAATGTAATGGGTGTTCAAAATTGAGGTATCATTTTGATTTTGCCGAAATTTTTTTCTACCTGTAATTTTTATACGAGGTTTCTTTAGGTATATTTTAAATACATTTCGGTTTGTTAATATGGAACGTTACACGAAGGAACAACGCGTTTTTGTTATTACAACATTTTTTGAAAATGGTAAAAGTTTGCAAGATGTAATTAAGAAATTTCGAACAAAATTTGGTAGAGAAAATGCTCCAACAACTCGTGCCATCAAGCTGATGGTTGATAAATTTTTTTTAAATTGGATTTTTTTTTGTGTGGTTCTGTGAAATCGAAAGTGTACTGCAATAATCCCACAACAAAAAAAGTCTTCTTTTATTAAAATTAAAGTGATACCTCAATTTTGAACACCCTATATTTCAGATTCTAATTCATCCAATAAAAGTGACACATCTTCAATTTTATTTTTCAAACTTCTAGTATTAAGGTTTACATCAACTCCCAATTCAGTAAAAACTGTTTTAGCAATATTCTCTACCGAATTTTTACGAATTTCTTCAATTCCGGTCAATTCAAGCATATTTTTGTTTTTTTGTGATCAGCGTTACCTCCTGAGTCGATATAGCCATGTCTGTCCGTAAGCACGATAACTCAAAAAAATGGAGCTATCTTGATGAAATTTTAACTGTAGGTTACTAGGACTGAAAGTACGGCGGGGATTGCATATGGGCGAGAATGGCCCATGGGTTCGGATTCGGAACTTAGAACTTTTTGATCGAATGTAGGCAAAGCGAGCTAAATTCCAAAACCAATGAAGATAGAACTTCCAAATCTGGTATCAGGATGTCTCTTTCTATTTACTTAGTGTCCTCGAAATTTGGACGCAGTTGGAGTATTGGTTGGGGGACCAGCCACAGAGTTCCGAAGGCCTTAAAGCATATTTTCGAAATTAATAAGGATAGTAACTACAAACAAATGTAGAAGCTTCAAATTTGGCAATTTAGCAATATATATATATTAGTAGGACCCCTGTGCAATTGCACATTGTTTTTTTATATGAAAGTGTTTTAACTCTTTTAGCATTAGATACCTAATACTGTCATTGTGTGATATATTTATAATAATTTTAATGTGCACTATTTTTTTACATGTTGACAAGGTTTCGCCAACACTTGTGTATTATATATATGATGATATAATTAAACAAATGAATACACATATATTATATACATATGTATATAATATATTATATATTTATCAATATATAAATTAGAAATAAATTTTTCATTTAATAAAAAAAAAATTATTATATTTTCAAATTTATTTTGCGACTGTGCCTAAATATTATACATCATATGAATGCATACATCATTAACTCATAATTATATATTTTGTATGTATTTAATTAATGAGAAGATGTTTATTACATTTACTTTTAAAACAAAATTATTTTAAAAATTTTTTAAGGAAAGTGTTTTTTTAAAATACAGTTATTAAAATTATTTATTAATATTATTTTTGCTGTTAATTAAAGATCTACAACATATTATATTAAATAGGGTCTAGAATGGAGTGATAGTGTTTCTTTTACGAATTTTAAACATTAGTCTTCGGTTTAAATCTTGATGGTGTTGGATGACAAATTTTATTTCTTTAATTTATATTTTTCTTTAATTTAATTTTTTTTTTTATATATATATTAATTTTTTTTATGTTATTCTTTATATATAAATTTTCATAAATATGAAATAAATTTTTAATTTAATAAACAAATTAATTAAATTATTAAATTGTTTTTTCTACTGTACCTTCCTAAATATTTTACAAATGTATGCATTCATAAATTCATAATTATTTATTTTGTATGTATTTATTTAATGAGAAGATGCATATTACGCTTACTATTAAAACAAAATTATTTTAATAAAGATTTTTAAGAAAAATGTTTTTTTAAACAACAGTTATGAAAATTAATTTAATGTTTTAAGTTTAAATTTGCTAAAAATTAAAGATATATCACAAATAATTTTAGAGAGGGTCTAGAACGGAGTGATAGTGTTTATTTTACGAAATTTTAAATATTATATGTAGCCTCTGGTTACATAGATAAATTAGTAAGAATTTTTAATATTTTTGGATTGATAAAATAATTTGAAAGTGTTTTTAGTATTATAAAGTTAATTTAGTTAGCTATGTCTTACGATCAAACTAATACGAGCTTTTATGGTTTTAAAATGACTTATTGACTCTTCATTAAATTTGAACCAAATAGGTGAAGGGTATTTCTAAGTCGGTTGCACCGACTGACTGTTTCTTTACTTGTTTAAATGCATTTTATTATTTTAATTAATCTTTTCTCTTGAAATATTCTTTTTGTTTTATTTTTTGTTGCTTGCTATTAAGAATCAATTTTTATACCCTACACCTATGGAATAAGAAAAGGGTATATTAACTTTGGTATATTGCCTGTAACCACCTAAAGGAAGCGAGCTAGATATAGAAAAGTATATATATTTGTGATCAGCGTGACCTCCAGAGTCGATAAAGGCTTGTCCGTTCTTCCGTGGGCGCGATAATTTCAAAAATAATAGAGATATCTTGATGAAATTTGAAATGTAGGTTACTAGTACTGAAAGTACGGCGAGTTCGGACCATGTGTTCGGATTCTAGAATTTTTTGATCGAATTTAGGCCAAACGAGCATAATTTCGAAACTAATGAAGATAGAACCTCCAAATTTGGGATCAGGATGACTCTTCATATTTCTTTAGTGTCCTTGAAATTTGGGACCAATAGGAATATTTAGTTCGGGACCATCCACACAGCTCTTAAGACCTTAAAGTATATATTCGAAATTTATAAAGATTGTAATTTGAAACAAATGTAAAAGCTTCAAATTTGGCACAAGGGTGTTCTTTATTATGTCATGCATATAAGACATACAAATTGTAAAAGCCGAGATTAGTTTTTTCAAAAATGTATTTCACTTATTTTTCATTTAAATTCTGTATTAATGATTATAAAACAAACTTAACAAAGGATAAAAAAAAAAATAAAAAAACAAATTTAATAAAAATTATACTAATTATTCTTTTAAATTGTATTAACATTTTTTGGTATTTAGTAAAATAAAAAAAAAAATTATGTTAAGGAACTATAAAAAATATATTAAAAATTTAGGACAATTATGGTTAAAAACAGTTTAAATGAGGAAGAGTGTGGTAGAGTACACTGTGTCAACTCTGGGATACCCGTATGATCGTTATATAAATATTAATTAGTTTTGGCAAAATTTCAAACATACAGCTTTATTAGGTGTAGTGTAATGCTCATATAAAAGAAGGAGTTGTATGGCAGCTACTCGAACCCTCTGCAGTAGACCAACCAAATTTTGCAGTAACTTTTGCCATTACACTAAATTGTTTTTAGCAAAATTTCAGACACCCAGCTTCATTAGGTGTAGTGTAATGCTCATATAAAAGAAGGAGTTGTATGGCAGCTACTCGAAACCTCTACAGTCAACCAACCAAATTTTGCAGTAATTTTGGCCATTACACTAAACTGTTTTTGGCAAAATTTCAGACAGTCAACGTCAATAAAACTAAACTACTTTTGCAAAATTTCAGACACGCAGCTGTAATAGGTACAGAGTAAAGCTCATATAAAAAAAGAAGTTGTATGGCAGCTACAAGAACCCATGGACCAAAATGGCTGGATTTAAATAGCGATGACGGCTATTGCAAAAAAACGAATTTGCGAAAATTTCAATACCCTGACTCATTTAGTTTTTGAGTTATCGTGGTGACAGACGGACGGACGGACGGACGGACTTACACAGTCAAATCGATTTATTTTCCAATTCTGATCAGATCCATACACTTGAGTCTATATTTACCCCCCCTCCTTCTCTGCGTCAGAAACGTAATGGCAAATTTATTATACCCTTTGACTATATATTATTTTTTAATTATATTTTAAAATAGCAAAAAATTATGATGTACAATCAATCACAAGGTAATTTTTGTTAACATCATGTCAGAAACATGAAAAAATTAAATATAAAATTTTAGTGAACATTAATTTAAATAAATGAAGAATTTTGTAATATAAACAGCTTCTTTTTATTAAAAACAAATATATGGAAGAAAATTGGAAAGGGGCATAGAGGTTTGCGGATATTTATTGACCTTAAAGTGAAACATTAAATCACCTTGAAATAATATATTTTAGGAAATATTAATATAAATTTATTTGAAAAAAACATTAAAACTAACACATATAATAATTTTTTATCCACGTACTTTTTCTATCATTACAATCCAAGTTTTGCTACAAGACTGATACAAAACTTTCGAGGTAATCTTATCTGGATAATGTGTTTACTAATAATTTGAAAGAAAAAAAAACTATCGCACATCATAATATTTAATCGGCTTATTTTTTCCCATACAAATATAAACATATCTTTTAAGGGCAAACTATTTGACCAATTTTAATGAAACAACAAGCAAGAGAAAGGTTTTTTTTGTTTTCATAGTACAATGATACATTTTTTTAAAATATTGCGTTTTTTCAGGTGAAAACCCGTCCTTAATTTAACGTAAATTTGAATTTAACGGTCACGCTGTTAAAAATTAAGGCTTATGACTCTAATATTATGCGTCGACTTTCTGGGTAAAAGTTATTCATTTTCGGTTGTAACTCACAGCTCAATCAAACTATTATATGCGCCTACTTATGTCTTTCTTTTTTTTGTTTAGTTCAAATGTTCATTGAAACAAGGAGATTGAAATTTTTTTAAAATTTTTGTTTTGTTTTTGTTTTTTTTTCTTTATCTTAATTTCTTAAAAAAATGAGTTCTGTTCGAAATGAAAGCAATACATTTGGTTTATACAGTAGTTTTCATTTGTAACGAACTCTGTTCAATTTTAATTATAACAAACGTAACACTTTTTGCAAATGAATTAATTTTACCTAAAAATGTAAGTTCTTTATTACATTCATATTTCTTTTATTTAAATTTATTATATCTAATAATGTTGCTTGGTGATTAATTTAGTATTTTTGGGGATTCTAAGGTTTAACTAGTATCCGCGTAGGACCAAATGACTATATATAAAAGATAGCTGGTATTGCCAGCTTTAAAAAAATATATAGCTTTAATGGCGCATATTATCCTTTAAGGACGAAAAGGACATTTAAAAGTATCCTTGTTATTTTAGTCTATTTTACAAAAACCGTTATAACTAGCGATCTGTTGAATATATATAAATTCAGTTTAAGCTAGTAATTAAGATGACGGTTTGTAGAATATTTTACCGTTTATTTGATGACGATAGGTCCTGCCGTTTTGGAGATATTGTAGTTCAAAGTTGAAAATTTTTGCAAAAAAAAAATTTTTAACATCCTTTCTCTAAAACTCATATTTTTCAAAATTTTGCAAAGAAACCCTCTAAATATTTTTACATCGTTGGAAAGCTCTTATTTTTTGCTATAATTTGGGCATAGATAAGGTATGTCTATATTAAAGCGTTTAGAAGATATAAGCATTTATGAAATAAAAAATTTTTTGTTTTGTAATTTTTTCTGTATAAAAAAATGTTTATATGTTTTACAATTTTTTCAGCTGTTGATATGTTTTACAATTTTTTCAGCTGTTGATATGTATTACAATTTTTTCAGCCGTACTTTTTAAATGAATTAAATAATTTTATTTTTGAAAAAAAAAATTTTAATATGTTATAAATATGTTTCAGGTATAAAAAAGTTCCAAAAAAAATAATTCCAAAAACAAAATTCCAAAAATCAAACTTTAAGGACAAACTATTTTTTAAAAACAGTAATTTTTTACATGCATATTTCAACAAATAAAAATTTAAAAATAGTGGGGGCTGCCGCCCCCAAACCCCCGCTAAACAAATTATTGAAACCCTGATTTTAAATCCAACTCTAAAATCCCTCCTAATTCAGAATCTCACGTATACAAATATATAAGTATTCTGGAAAAAGCGTATAATCCTGTAATTGTAGCCAACTATAAAATCTGTCCTAATTATTTTTTACATGCATATTTCAACAAATAAAAATTTAAAAATAGTGGGGGCTGCCGCCCCCATACCCCCGCTAAACAAATTATTTCTAAAATCTCTCCTAATTCACAATCTTAAGTATACAAATATATAAGTATTCTGGAAAAAGCGTATAATCCTGTAATTGTAGCCAACTATAAAATCTGTCCTAATCATTTTTTACATGCATATTTCAACAAATAAAAATTTAAAAATAATGGGGGCTGCCGCCCCCAAACCCCCGCTAAACAAATTATTGAAAACCTGATTTTGAATCCAACTCTAAAATCCCTCCTAATTCAGAATCTCACGTATACATATGTATAAATATTCTGGAAAAAGCGTATAATCCTGATTTTGGAACAAACTCTAAAATTCTTGCTCGCTAAAGCTATGGAAATATTTTTTGGCAAAATAAATTTATGAGAAATAAAGTATGAAAATGTATTTTTTAATAAAATTGTTGTGTCAGTTTTTCATTCATGTTCTCTGGTGGGGCTACTTGTCAACATATACCATACTTATTATATACCGTTTGAAAGAGTGTCAAAAGACCTTTCTAACAGTATAATAAAAAATACAGGGTGCTTTTGAAAATTTCATAGTTATAGTGATTTTTTGAAAGTTCAAAATTTTTTTTTTTTTGTTTTAAATTTCCACTTGAAATTGCAATATCTCCAAAACGGTAACACCTATCGTCATCAAATAAACGTTTAAATATTATCCAGGCCGTCGTCTTAATTAATAGCTTTAATTGAATATACATATATTGAACAGATCGCTAGATATACCGTTTTTTGTAAAATAGACTAAAATAACAAGGATACTTTTAAATGTCCTTTTCGTCCTTAAAGGATAATATGCGCCATTTAAGCTATATTTTTTTTGAAAGCTGGCAACACCAGCTATATTTTATATTTAGTCATTTGGTCCTACGCGGATACTAGTTCAACCTTAGAATAGCCGTATTTTTATATTTATTTTTGAATATAAAAAAAAATTATAATAACGCATCAAATATACACATCAAATAAAACGACATTCGTCTATTACGAAGAATATTTTCTATCACTTCATGGTCGTTATAAGCGAAAAGTACTGTATGTTTTTTTTTTTCTACTTCGTATATTGTTGTTGCTTTTTGTTAAGTTTTTTATAATAATTAAATAACCGACTTTTGAAATATATTCTGAAGTTGGCATTACGTTTGAGAGTTGTATAACAAAAGTTGTTATAAAATATGTTTGCAAAAAATTAAAAACGACAAATCTTTCTTAAAAATAATTTGTAATTTAAATGATTTGTTTCTCAGGGCCTAACCAAAATCAACGCTTATGTTGTAGAATTGCTAACAAAAAGTTGTAAATTAGTAGTTAAGTATATGAAAACAGCTTACTGTACCTCGAATTTAAACATTGACTAAGCATTTAAAATGTTATTGTTTTTTCTTATGTTGTTATTGTTTCAAAATAAAATATTTTAAAATGATATTGTTTTTAAAAATACCTATATATTTTTTTTAAAAATACATTACATATATTCAAAATAATTGAAATACCTATAATATGTTTGCAGAAACAAAACATTGCATTTCTTAAGGAAAATTATGTGTTCTTTAGGGATCAACCAGAATAAATGCGTACGGCGTGCAGTTTCTGTCAAAAAATTTTGAAATAAGTAGGTATGTTATGTACTGTACTTCGGAATTTTAAATTTTAAAATTTGACAAAGCGTATAAAAAAATTGTAATTGTTTTTTCTTATGTTGCTACGATTAAGTTTTCAAAATAAAATATTTTAAAATAATATTTTTTTTTTTAAAAAAACATACATTCAAAATAATTGAAAATACCTATAATATGTTCGCAAAAAAAAACTAAAAAATAATCTTCAACTGAAATAAAAGTTGACGTATAATTTCTGTCAAAAAATTTACAAATAAATAGGTACATGAATTTACATGAGAGCAACCAAAATACGCGTAACACGATGTACTGTAATCGGATTTTTAAAATTTACAAATTGACAAATGGTTTATAGTTTTTCTTATATTTCTAAGATTATGTTTTAAAAAATATCTCATATTGAAAAAAAATCAAAATATACCTATTATATGAAATTAATAAAATTTTTCGTGCTAAATTAAAACATTCAAATAAATATTTTTGTGTGTACGCGCGTATCAATTTACTGATATATAGATAGACATATTGACGTACTGCCGTATAAAAATTGTACGACTTATGTTTTAATTTAGATAAAATAAATATTTAATTATCTACTCCTTTCATCTACCCTTTTTCAAGAGGCGGTGTGGTGTAGCAGTAAAAAGAGTAGTTTATTCCTAGACAAATAAGTATAATATAAAGTAAAGAATTCAGATGTTGTCAAAGATTCAGAATTTACATACATTTGTAGTAAAAATTTCAGATTTTATTATTGAAATGTAGTGCTTATTTGCCTATGTAGCTACTAAATTTAAAAAAGGAATAAGGGAAGGAAAAATTTATCAATTTTTTAATTGATTAGTTATTTTTTTTTAATATCTTTGTAGATATGTTATAAATCTTAAAATTGTGATTTTAAAAAAAATCTCGATTTCTGTGAACTTAACTATTATTTTGTGTTTTGGTAGCTTCAATATATAATACTATATAATATAATACTAAGTACTTAACTTATTTACTTATGAATTATGATAGGTATGTTAAATTTTGTTGTACATATTATGCTCTATGAATAAGCTTTTTAATTAGGATACAGAATACATACAACATAGTTCAAATCGTACTAAAATGTTTAGAAAAAAGTACAGTTTTCTATATGTAGGACAGCATTAACTAGAATTTTGGCTACTTGACTTCAGTAAATATGTATACATATGTATTTGTTTAGAAAAATCATCAAATTTTCAGAACATTATATATTAGAACACTATTTATATTTAGAATGTAAATCGCTTTTTTTGTGTAATAAGTGTACAAAATTATACTCTCTTTATAGCGCGTTAAGCTACAGGAATAAAATTCAAAAATACTTAAAAACTTTTTTATAATTGAAAAAATTATAAATTTTTTTTTTCAGCAAATTTCAAACGCAAGAATTTTTAACAACATTGTTGCCATACATTTTATTATCTATAGGAAAAAAAAATAGTTTTGTGTATTATTAGTCTAATATAAATTACACAAAACGGATTTTTTATGTAAATTTAAAAGCACAAGAAGCTCGAATTTCGAGCAAAGGGCGATACTAGTACAAATAAACTTGTAAGACCATAACGTAATCTTATTTGAAGTGTCAAAGAAGTATGACATGTTAAATATACATGACAGTAACCGCTCGTTAACTCAAATCATAAACTATAAAAAATTTCTTAATATTATACAGACTGAAACGATTGATATAATAGAGATCGATCGATATACACAATCACAATAGTAGAAACAAATCAAATTACTATTTAAAATACAATGCGGCACAATGACCAGTCAAAAGCTATGAAAAAATTATAAAAGCCTTCCCAGCTAGCATGGCTATATGGTCATACTAGTTTTTTGGAAGGAGTCCTTCTGCTGGCTATTGTGCTTACCAGAAAGCTTGTGCTCACCAGACAGTGGTCAAAGCCCCCCAAGAGGTAGCCAACTGAAACAACATATTTATCAGGGTGAGTGGTTAAAAACAATTCCAGGAGGTGACACTTCTGATCAGCTCTGTTAGGGATCCTAGTAGGATTTTGGACAATTTGAGAAAGATGGAAAAGTGAGTAAAATAATTCAACCTGTTTCCCACTTGAGTTTTGACTCAAAGAAGAATTGCTTGAATAATGAATACAGTTCTTGCTGTGTACGTTGAAATCACCTGCTAGAACAATTTCGGTTTCTGGTTGAGATTCCAAAATTTTATTGATCTGGTTTGAAAGATTTCCAATTTCCACAACAGTTTCCTGTACATTTTTTTTGGGAGATCTGTATAGAAAACAGAAATATATTACATGCTTTTCAACGAAATTTTAACTCAAATATAGTGAAAGGTTGAGCTAGAAGGTTTATTCTGCGCGATTCTTCTTTTGGCTACGAAGTGTGAAACAAGTGAGTAGCCAGTAATATTAAAATTATTATTTAGTTCATTGACCTGTGTTTCATCAAGGGCTGGGATTGCCGGTTTTTTAGAGTTAAGTTGATATTCTACGGCATGAAAATTAGGTTGTAGGCCCCGAATATTACAAAAATCAACATGAAAACTGGCAATTTTTAGCACATTTTCAAAAAATTTTGTAAAAATGTGCCTATATAGCTTCACTCTGTCCGTCCGTCTGTCCGTCCGTCCGTCCGTCCGTCCGTCCGTATGTTTACAAAAACTTTTACACCGTTTGAAATAGAGTAAAGAAATTTTGACCATGGGTAGTTTTTGCAAAAAAAATAATTTCGTAGAAGAATTTTTTTCTGTAGCCCCACCTGTTACGGGGCTACAGCCCCCCAAAGTTGAAAAAAGCCCTATATTTAAATGGTTATAACAAGAGTTCTACTAAATATATTTTCAATCTGAACGGCAAACGATAGCTGGTTTCATAAACTTTATAAATTTTTTACAGGCAAATGTTTAGAGTTACCAGACGGTACTAAAATTTAACATTACACAAAACTCTATTTTTGCAAAATTTTTGACCACACATATCTTCTGAACGGTTCAAGCTAGGGTCTTGAAATTTTGGGAGAAGTTAGATAATCAGAAATTAGTAGGAGTCGGTTAACAAAATTTTTTTGTCAAGCCCCCTATTTAGGAGCTATAAGGGCTCAAAAATTGAAATTTTGCTATTTTTAAACACCTGTAACTTGAATACCTGTCCAAATTTTTTTTTAGTGATATACAAAATTTAAAGCTCTATAATTACATTTCAACATATGTCAAAGGTTTTTCTTAATTTTGAAGGGTTACGAAGCTACAGCCCCGGCAAATTCCAAAAAAGCTCTATATTTAAAATGATATAACATAAGTTCTGTTAGGTTTATTTTCAATCGAAAAACGGTATAAGAGAGCTGCTTTTATAGACTTAACAAAAATTGGTCGATTAAATATATAGGGTTGCCATACGGTACTAAAATTTAGCATTATAAAAAACCCAATTTTTGCAAAATTTTTGACCACACATATCTTCTGAACGGTTCAAGCTAGTGTCTTAGATCCTTAAAAGTTAGTAGGAGTCGGTTAACAAAATTTTTTTGTCAAGGCCTTTGTTTAGAAGCTATAAGGGCTCGAAAATTGAAATTTTGCTATTTTTAAGCACCTGTAACTTGAATACCTGTCCAATTTTTTTTTTATTAATATACAAAATTTGAAGGTCCAACATTATATTTTAACATATGTTAAAGGCTTTTCTTAAATTTAAAAACGGTTCCTTAAATTGAAGAAAGTGTCTCTCAGTTTTACCCATTTTTTCTTAGATAATAAAATTCTAAGTAAAATTCCAAATTTTGGTTTAATTCCTAGAAAGTACAAAAATGGAGAGGGAGGGGGGGGGGGGGTTAGATGAAGTTAGGTCCTTGAGAAATTTGGCAACCTTCCCCATTGAAGGGCTATTAGAACTTTCAAATAAAATATTTACTTTTTTTATAAGTAAGCAGTAACTTAGTCACCAACGTATATATTTCCTTAAACGTTAATATTGAAGCTTGAACATTATATTCCGATAAAATACTTAGTATGAAACAGTATATTATTTTGAAAATGTGCTTTTTTAAAAACCCTTGGTTTTTTATCATTACTTGTTAATAATAATTAATAATAATAGATAAAAAAACAAGTAAAGAAATAGTCAGCAATATAGGCAGCAAGTACCTTTGAACGCAACTTAAGTATAGTACACAATGTCTGAATTATATATCACCTATGGTAATAATTCATTAAAATATATAATTTAATAAAAATTAAAAAAAAGGAATTTAATCGTTTATTAAAAATATATTTTGTTTTTATACCCTACACCTATAGAATAGATAAAGGCGTATATTAACTTTGGTGCTTTCCGGACATTTTAATCGATCGAAGGGCTAATGAACATATATAAAAAATCACGATAACTCAACAACTAATGACGCTATCTTCATCAATCAGGGTGTCCCTTCCTATTTCCTTAGTTTCCTTGAAATTTGGGCCCCATAGGATTAGTGGGTCGGGGACTAACCACACATTTCTGAAGACCTTAAAGCATATCTTTAAAATTAATAAAATAATTGAAATTTAATAATTGGAATTTTTTCATTTTGCAATTGAATTGGAATAATATATTTTCATGTATTTCAAATTTTTTTGTTTTTTAATATTTTTAAATAGATAAATTGATAAGAATTTGTAATATTTTTTAATAGATAGTGTAATTAGAAAATGTTTTTAGTATTATAAAGTTAATTTGGTTAGCTATGTCTTACAATCAAATTAATAACAGCTTTTATGGTGTTAAAATAACTTAGGGATATGTCCTTAAATTTGAACCAAATAGGGGTAGGGTATTTCTAAGTTGGTTGCACCGACTGACTGTTTCTTTACTTGTTAATTTATAAAATACTAGCAGATTTACCCGGCGTTGACGGGAGGTTGCAAATTTTACAAAAGCAACTTTCGGCCATTTTTTGGAAGGATTGAAAAGAAAGCCCCAAAAGAATATTTGCGAAGTTCCGTTAACCTATTGTGGCCCAACAGCTTTTTATAGGTTTTTTGCCGACCGACAACCGATTGAAAATTGCCGCCCGACAATTGTACACAAAATTGCTTGTTCAAAGTCGCAAAAACAGGTTTGTTGAGTTCCATTAACTCATTGCGGCACAGCAGCTTTTTACAGATTTTTTTATTACTTTAGTCTTAAGCAAAAAAATTTGACCACTTGAATGTAAATTTTGTATGCGTACATGTATATACTTATCATTCCTAAGGTTATGCAAAAAAAAAATTTTGTAAGAAAATTACGTCCAATTTTTGAAAGTAGGTAAAACTTCCAGTTCTTTTAACAGATTGCGAAACAAAAGCTTTAACAAACAATTTGCAAAACAGTTTGAACGATTATCTCTAATTTTTCTATATGTTCTCCTTGACGATAAAGTTGAGGATGGTGGGTTTCCCGTGAATAATGTTAATTTTAAATTTTTTTAAATTAACGAATTAAAATTTTTTTTTATTGTTATTTAATAATTATGAAAAGTTTCAAGTTAAATTTGATAAATTTGTTAAAAAATTACAAGAATAATTTAAAAAAAAGCGTTTTAAAAAAATTTCTTTATTTACATTTTAAAATTAACTTGAACACCATCTGTAATTTTTGTATTAACTTTTTTCAATAACATCAACTTAAATTAAAACTTCATTGAGTGGCGGGGCAACGTGCGCCGGGTAATAGGTAGTTTACATATAAGTATTATTATTCCTGTTTAACTATAGGTCAAAAGGGTATACTAAATTTGCCATTTTGTCATTATACTATGTCAATAGTAGTTTTCTTGAATTACCAACGTTTGAATAAAATATAGTCGATGGTTTAGAAAAGGTTTAAAAATCTGCTTTTAAACTTATATTGTGTTTCGTACTTACCTAAAAGTTCTCTTCCTCGCTTTTTTATGATTTTATGAGAGAAATGTAGGCTTCTTTTTTGGAAAAACTATTTTAAATACTATGTATTTAAGCATAATATATACGAAATTGAATTTTTTGATTTTTAGATTTTATTTGAACTAAAAATAGAGAAACTTCCATCGAAGAACTTATAAAAAACATTAACGCAACAAAAAAGAGAATATTAGACAAACAAAATAGAAATAGAGAAGAATATATTGAAAAAAGAAAGGAGGGATACGTTAAAAACTATAAAGCCGTTAGACATAAAAACGAACCGAAATACAGAAAATTGAAATTAGACAATATTCATATAGAAAATATTAAAAGACCTCTTAAATTTTCAGGCAATCATGAAGATAATGACATTGATATGGCTTCTATCATATCTCCCGAGCAGCCAACAAACAATGACAATACACAAAATTGACAGCCAAACAGGTTATACGATTATAAAATTAGATCAAATTGAATTACCAAATAATTTTGAGACAATACTTCACATCATAGACCCAAATGAAATAAATAAAGTTATAGACGAATTAGAAGAAACACTTAATCTACTAACACATGAATACAATCATAGAAAAATTATTTTGAAAGAAATAGACAATATAAGAAACATGGTTCATACAATGTTACCATATAAACAGAAAAGAGGACTAATTAATATAGGTGGTACAATTATAAAATGGGTTTTTGGCACTATGGACAATGAAGACAGACAAAGAATAGAAGAACACATACTAACTATTGACAAAAATAACCACAATTTAATAAAAAATATGAACCAGCAAATTAAAATAAATGATAATTTCAATAAATCTTTTATAATGATACAAGAAGCAATTAAAAATGATAGACAACAAATGAATCTTCTATACAAACTAGAAAGAAAAACTTTTTCATTCAATCTAATAAATGAACAATTATTTAAACTAAATATTATTAAGGAAAAAGTTAAACAAATCCAAGATAATATTGCTTCAGCTAGATTAAATTTACTACATCCAAATATATTATCAAAAAAAGAAATAATAAAATATAATATAGATTTTAAGAAATTAAATCAAATACGATTAGGACTAGCCAAACATATAAACGGAATAATAATTTTTGCTATAAAAATACCAATCGACTATGTAATATTAAATAAAAAAGTAATTATACCTATAAACAATGAAAATAATACCTTAATCAAAGAAAAAATAGAATATACATTAGAATTAAATAATAGTTATTACAAATTCAGTTCATCACAATCATTTAAAGAACTGGAAAAATCAGAAAATTGTATTTTTAAAAATAATTGTAAACTAATAACTAATTATGAAAGCAAGATAATAAATATCGATGAAAATTCTCTAATTATACAAAATGCTGTAAAATTCGAAATGAATAGTAACTGTGATGAAAGACAATTTACCCTAAATGGAAACTATTTTGTAAATTTTTTTAATTGTAATATTAACATTGATAATAAAAAGTTTTCAAATACAGAATATCACTATATAGAAAAATTTGTAATACCAAATTTAAATAAAACAAAATCTGAAATTAGCTTAAGTTTTGATAACATAGTATTAAAAACTAAAGAGAATATTCAAGAAATTAACGAATTAAGATATCATAAACACATCAATTATTTTGGAATAACAGGAATTTTAATTATCCTAATTATCTGCTTTATATTAATAAGTATTAAAATACAATTCATTATGAAAACTCAGGAGAGTTTCCAAACTAAGAGGGGAGGAGTTACATCCTTAACACATAATGATAAAACAATTAAAGAAGTAATAGAATATTTAGAATCAGGAAGATAATTTTAATAAAACATGTCTTAACAAAATATTTTGTTATCAAGTAAATAATAATAATCAATATTAACAGACAAAATAAAACATGTCTTAACAAAATATTTTGTTATCAGGTAAATAATAATAATCAATACTAACAGACAAATTAAAACATGTCTTAAATAAGAAAGTTACAATCAGGTAAACAATAGATAGTAAACAAATCAAGTCATGTTTTAATAAGATAATTATTATATTGAGACAAGGAAATTACTTTCTTTGTTTTTAAAGAAATAAATAAAATAGATTAAGATTCATATTATGTATCTGAAACAAAGAAATTACTTTCTTTGTACGATAAAATAGAATAAGATTTATATTATGTATTTAAGACAAAGAAATATCTTTGTATAAGTTAAGAATTAAATAAAATATTGTAAATAATAACCAATATAAATATTGGTAACTAATTAAAACAAGTAAGGGAAAAAAACCAAGGGTTTTTAAAAAGCACATTTTCAAAATTATATACGGTTTCTTACTGAGTATTTTATCATTTATTTTTATAAAAATATATATTATGATAATATTATAATTTTGTTATTTCATTAATAATTAATTATATGACTAATAGTGAAATACTTAGAATACAACCCCAATGCATTCAAGAAAACCTGTTAATAAGTGCAAAATATAATGTTGGAGCTTCAATGTTAACGTTGAATTTTGGAAAAACTTACACTGGTGAATAAGTTACTGTTTTATAAGAACATAAAAGTTTTAATTTTGAAGACCTAGTAGCCCTTCAATGGGGAAGGTTCCCAAATTTTAGCTTAGCAAACTTATGATGGATCTGCTCACCCCCCTCCTGTGTTCACCCTTCCATTTTTTTCCGGTTCTAGGAAATCAATTTGGAACTCCAACAAAATTTGGAATTTTACCTAGAATATTATTATCTAACCAAAAATGGTTAATACTAAGAAACAATTTCTTCAATTTAAAGAGACCCTTTCAAATTTAAGAAAAGCCTTTAACTTATGTTGAAATATAATGCTGCAGCTGTAAATTTTGCATATTTGTAAAAAAAAATTTGAACAGGTGTTAAAGTTACAGGTGGTTGAAAATAGCAAAATTTCAATTTTCGAGCCCTTATAGTTCCTAAACAGGGGGCGTGACAAAAAAATTTTGTTAACCGACTCCTATTAATTTTAGAGGACCTAACTTCTCCCAAAATATCAAGAGCCTAGGTTAAACCGTTTAGAAGATATATGGGGCCAAAAATTTTGCAAAAGTTGAGTTTAGCTTAATGGTAAATTTTAGTACCGTATGGTAACCCTATACATTTTAGCTTTATATTTTTGTGAAGCTTATAAAACCAGCTATCTTTTGCCGTTTTCAGATTGAAAATACACTTAACAAAACTCTTGTTATAATAATTTAAAAATAGGGCTTTTCCAACTTTGGGGGGCTGTAGCTCCGTAACGGGTGGGGCTACAGAAAAAAATTCTTCTACGAAATTAATTTTTTTGTAATATCTACCCGTGGTTAAAATTTCTTTACTCTATTTCAACCGGTGTAAAAGTTTTTGTAAATATACGGACGGACGGACGGCCGGACGGCCGGACGGACAAAGTCAAAATTAAGAAAAACCTTTGACACTAATTGAAACTTTCGTTTTTGAGCTTTCAATTTTGTATACAAATAAAAAAAAATTTTGACAGGTTTTCAAGTTATAGGTGTTTAAAAGCTAAATTTTTAGCAAAATTTCAATTTTCGACTCCTTACAGCTCCTAAAAAGGGGGCGTGACAAAAAAATTTTGTGAACTGACTCTTACTTATTTCTAAGGATCTAACTTCTCCCAAAATTTCAAGTTTCTAGATTTAGCCGTTCCGAAGTTATGAGGGACCAAAAATTTTGTAAAACTTAGTTTTGAATAACGGTAAATTTTAGTATCGTATGGTAACCCTATACAATTGGCTTTTAAAAACTTGTAAAGCTTATAAAAGCAGCTGTCTGTTCCCGTTTTCAGGTTGGAGATATACTTTATAGAACTCTAATTATAACTGTTTAAATATGAGGCTTTTTTCAACTTTGTGGGGCTGTAGCTCCGTAACGGGGGGGGGGCTACAAAAAAAAGTTTTAACATTAAATTATTTTTATTGCAATACCTATCCATTCCTGATATTTTTTTGTCAATCGTAGGTAAAAAGGGACGGACGGACGGACGGACAGAGTGAAGCTATATAGGCACATTTTTACAAAATTTTTTGAAAATGTGCTAAAAAGAAGTCAGTCTAAACCAAATTGTTGAACTTGAATAATCTAAAATAGTTGTAAAATTAAATTTAAGATTTAAATTTTAAATTTCAATAAAATTAAAACATCTATTTAAAAAATAAATTATTGTGTTTTTTTATTAATAACTAATTAATAAATAAAATTCGCGCATCAATTTACTGATATATAGATAGACATATTGACGTACCGCCGTATAAAAATTGTACGACTTATGTTTTAATTTAGATAAAATAAATATTTAATTATCTACTCCTTTCATCTACCCTTTTTCAAGAGGCGGTGTGGTGTAGCAGTAAAAAGAATAGTTTATTCCTAGACAAATAAGTATAATATAAAGTAAAGAATTCAGATGTTGTCAAAGATTCAGAATTTACATACATTTGTAGTAAAAATTTCAGATTTTATTATTGAAATGTAGTGCTTATTTGCCTATGTAGCTACTAAATTTAAAAAAGGAATAAGGGAAGGAAAAATTTATCAATTTTTTAATTGATTAGTTATTTTTTTTTAATATCTTTGTAGATATGTTATAAATCTTAAAATTGTGATTTTAAAAAAAATCTCGATTTCTGTGAACTTAACTATTATTTTGTGTTTTGGTAGCTTCAATATATAATACTATATAATATAATACTAAGTACTTAACTTATTTACTTATGAATTATGATAGGTATGTTAAATTTTGTTGTACATATTATGCTCTATGAATAAGCTTTTTAATTAGGATACAGAATACATACAACATAGTTCAAATCGTACTAAAATGTTTAGAAAAAAGTACAGTTTTCTATATGTAGGACAGCATTAACTAGAATTTTGGCTACTTGACTTCAGTAAATATGTATACATATGTATTTGTTTAGAAAAATCATCAAATTTTCAGAACATTATATATTAGAACACTATTTATATTTAGAATGTAAATCGCTTTTTTTGTGTAATAAGTGTACAAAATTATACTCTCTTTATAGCGCGTTAAGCTACAGGAATAAAATTCAAAAATACTTAAAAACTTTTTATACCCTACACCTATAGAATAGGTAAAGGGGTATATTAACTTTGGTATGGTGTTTGTAACCACCTAAAGGAAGCGAGCTAGATATGGAAAAGTATATATATTTGTGATCAGCGTGACCGCCTTAGTCGATATAGCCATGTCCGTCCGTCCGTCCGTCCGTCCGTCCGTCCGTCCGTAGGCACGATAACTCAAAAAATAATGGAGCTATCTTGATGAAATTTTAACTGTAGGTTACTAGGACTAAAAGTACGGCGGGGATTGCATATGGGCGAAATCGGCCCATGGGTTCGGATTCTGGACCTTTTAATCGGTTTCAGGGCTAACGAACAAATATAAAAAATCACGATAACTCAACAACTAATGACGCTATCTTCATCAAATTTGTGCTGTAGATTACTAGTAATGAAACTACTTCGGGAATTGCGTAAGGTCGGGATTGGACCATGAGTTCGGAACCTAGAACTTTTTGATCGAATTTAGGCCAAACGAGCATAATTCCGAAACCAATGAAGATAGAACCTTCAAATTTAGTATCAGGGTGTCCCTTCCTATTTCCTAAGTGTCTTGTGAATTTGGGTCCCATTGGAGTAGTGGGTCGGGGACCAGCTACACATTTCCGAAGACCTTAAAGCATATCTTTAAAATTAATAAAGATAACAACTTGAAAAAATGTAGAAGCTTCCAATTTGCCAAACAAGGGTGTTCTTTACTATCTCTTGCGTGTTCCCCTAATTTGGGATCAATTGGAGTGGTGGTTCTGTACTCCTCTCAGACCTCCCAAGTTTTAAAGGCTTATAATCGAAATTACTAAAAATAGTTACTTAAAATTAGGATAGACCGTTCAAATTGTGTACAAGGGTTAACTAGTACTATAAGTACAGCGCGGACTATATAAGGGCGAAATCAGCCCAACGGTTCGGATTCCGGACCTTTTAATCGATGGGCTAAGGAACATATATAAAAAATCACGATAACTCAACAACTAATGAGGCTATCTTCATGAAATTTGTGCTATAGGTTATTGGCAGCGAAACTACGGCGGTGATTACGTACGGTGAGGATTGGACAATGGGTTCGGAACTTAGAACTTTTTGATCGAATTTAGGCCAAACGAGCATAATTCCGAAACCAATGAAGATAGAACCTCCAAATTTGGTATCAGAGTGTCCCTTCCTATTTCGTAAGTGTCTTTGAAATTTGGGCCCCATTGGAGTAGTGGATCGGGGACCAGCCACTCAGTTCTTAGGCCCTTAAAGCATATTTTCGAAATTAATAAAGCTAGTAACTTGAAACAAATGTAGAAGCTTCCAATTTGCCACAAGGGTGTTCTTTACTATTTCTTGCGTGCCCCCCTAAATTGGGATCAATTGGAGTGGTGGTTCAGAACCTCTCTTAGACCCCCCAATGTGTAAAAGCTTATCATCGAAATTAATAAAACTAGTAACTTAAAATTAAGATAGAGCGTTCCAATTGTGTACAAGGGTTAACTAGTATTGAAAGTATGACGGGACTGCATATGGGCGAAATCGTTACATAATTTTGGCTTCTGAAACCCTTGAAAAGTTCAAGGACTAACAAACATATATCTTACAAACACCATAACTCAAAAAATAATGCCGGTATTTTGATGAAATTTAACAGTAGGTTACTAGTAATGAAAGTACCATGGGAATTGGTTGTGGTCGAGTTTAATTTCGAAGCCAAAGAATATATTTCCTATGTCCTATGTGTCTCCGAAATCTAGACCTAATTGTAGTGGTTCAGCTATGTTCAAAGGTACTTGCTGCATTTATGTAAAATTTATTTTTATATTTAAATGAATTATATGAAAAGGTGTAAATTTTTAATTGTATTTTAGAAATACATTTATTGCATATTTTGCGTTTATAAGCTTTTCTATTAGGTATATAAACTAACCATTTAAAATAATTGCAATTTTTAAAAATTTGAATTATTAAATATATTATGCTTTGATTATCTTTTTATCACAAAATTTAATAATTAGAATTTTTTCATTTTGTAATTGAATTGGAATAAATATATTTTCATTTATTTCAAGTTTGTTTGTTTTTTAATATTTTTAAATAGATAAATTAGTAAGAATTTGTAATATTTTTTAATAGATAGGGTAATTAGAAAATGTTTTTAGTATTATACAGTTAATTTGGTTAGCTATGTCTTACGATCAAATTAATAACAGCTTCTACGGTGTTAAAATGACTTATGGATATGTCCTTAAATTTGAACCAAATAGGTGTAGGGTATTTCTAAGTCGGTTGCACCGACTGACTGTTTCTTTACTTGTTTATAATTGAAAAAATTATAAATTTTTTTTTTCAGCAAATTTCAAACGCAAGAATTTTTAACAACATTGTTGCCATACATTTTATTATCTATAGGAAACAAAAATAGTTTTGTGTATTATTAGTCTAATATAAATTACACAAAACGGATTTTTTATGTAAATTTAAAAGCACAAGAAGCTCGAATTTCGAGCAAAGGGCGATACTAGTACAAATAAACTTGTTAGACCATAACGTAATCTTATTTGAAGTGTCAAAGAAGTATGACATGTTAAATATACATGACAGTAACCGCTCGTTAACTCAAATCATAAACTATAAAAAATTTCTTAATATTATACAGACTGAAACGATTGATATAATAGAGATCGATCGATATACACAATCACAATAGTAGAAACAAATCAAATTACTATTTAAAATACAATGCGGCACAATGACCAGTCAAAAGCTATGAAAAAATTATAAAAGCCTTCCCAGTTAGCATGGCTATATGGTCATACTAGTTTTTTGGAGGGAGTCCTTCTGCTGGCTATTGTGCTTACCAGAAAGCTTGTGCTCACCAGACAGTGGTAAAAGCCCCCCAAGAGGTAGCCAACTGAAACAACATATTTATCAGGGTGAGTGGTTAAAAACAATTCCAGGAGGTGACACTTCTGATCAGCTCTGTCAGGGATCCTAGTAGGATTCTGGACAAGTTGAGAAAGATGGAAAAGTGAGTAAAATAATTCAACCTGTTTCCCACTTGAGTTTTGACTCAAAGAAGAATTGCTTGAATAATGAATCCAGTTCTTGCTGTGTACGTTGAAATCACCTGCTAGAACAATTTCGGTTTCTGGTTGAGATTCCAAAATTTTATTGATCTGGTTTGAAAGATTTCCAATTTCCACAACAGTTTCCTGTACATTTTTTTTGGGAGATCTGTATAGAAAACAGAAATATATTACATGCTTTTCAACGAAATTTTAACTCAAATATAGTGAAAGGTTGAGCTAGAAGGTTTATTCTGCGCGATTCTTCTTTTGGCTACGAAGTGTGAAACAAGTGAGTAGCCAGTAATATTAAAATTATTATTTAGTTCATTGACCTGTGTTTCATCAAGGGCTGGGATTGCCGGTTTTTTAGAGTTAAGTTGATATTCTACGGCATGAAAATTAGGTTGTAGGCCCCGAATATTACAAAAATCAACATGAAAATTGGCAATTTTTAATAATAATTAATAATAATAGATAAAAAAACAAGTAAAGAAATAGTCAGCAATATAGGCAGCAAGTACCTTTGAACGCAACTTAAGTATAGTACACAATGTCTGAATTATATATCACCTATAGTAATAATTCATTAAAATATATAATTTAATAAAAATTAAAAAAAAGGAATTTAATCGTTTATTAAAAATATATTTTGTTTTTATACCCTACACCTATAGAATAGATAAAGGCGTATATTAACTTTGGTGCTTTCCGGACATTTTAATCGATCGAAGGGCTAATGAACATATATAAAAAATCACGATAACTCAACAACTAATGACGCTATCTTCATCAATCAGGGTGTCTCTTCCTATTTCCTTAGTTTCCTTGAAATTTGGGCCCCATAGGATTAGTGGGTCGGGGACTAACCACACATTTCTGAAGACCTTAAAGCATATCTTTAAAATTAATAAAATAATTGAAATTTAATAATTGGAATTTTTTCATTTTGCAATTGAATTGGAATAAATATATTTTCATGTATTTTAAGTT
Organism: Dolichopus griseipennis; assembly: GCA_963082915.1. Lineage (NCBI taxonomy): Eukaryota > Metazoa > Arthropoda > Insecta > Diptera > Dolichopodidae > Dolichopus > Dolichopus griseipennis. The sequence continues at coordinate 145,091,234 of OY720441.1, forward strand.
TTTTTTTGTTTTTTAATATTTTTAAATAGATATATTGATAAGAATTTGTAATATTTTTTAATAGATAGTGTAATTAGAAAATGTTTTTAGTATTATAAAGTTAATTTGGTTAGCTATGTCTTACAATCAAATTAATAACAGCTTTTATGGTGTTAAAATAACTTAGGGATATGTCCTTAAATTTGAACCAAATAGGGGTAGGGTATTTCTAAGTCGGTTGCACCGACTGACTGTTTCTTTAATACCCTGACTCATTTAGTTTTTGAGTTATCGTGGTGACAGACGGACGGACGGACGGACTTACATAGCTAAATCGATTTATTTTCCGATTCTGATCAGATCCATACACTTGAGTTTATATTTACCCCCCCTCCTTCTCTGCGTCAGAAACGTAATGGCAAATTTATTATACCCTTTGACTATATATTATTTTTTAATTATATTTTAAAATAGCAAAAAATTATGATGTATAATCAATCACAAGGTAATTTTTGTTAACATCATGTCAGAAACATGAAAAAATTAAATATAAAATTTTAGTGAACATTAATTTAAATAAATAAAGAATTTTGTAATATAAACAGCTTCTTTTTATTAAAAACAAATATATGGAAGAAAATTGGAAAGGGGCATAGAGGTTTGCGGACATTTATTGACCTTAAAGTGAAACATTAAATCACCTTGAAATAATATATTTTAGGAAATATTAATATAAATTTATTTGAAAAAAACATTAAAACTAACACATATAATAATTTTTTATCCACGTACTTTTTCTATCATTACAATCCAAGTTTTGCTACAAGACTGATACAAAACTTTCGAGGTAATCTTATCTGGATAATGTGTTTACTAATAATTTGAAAGAAAAAAAAACTATCGCACATCATAATATTTAATCGGCTTATTTTTTCCCATACAAATATAAACATATCTTTTAAGGGCAAACTATTTGACCAATTTTAATGAAACAACAAGCAAGAGAAAGGTTTTTTTTGTTTTCATAGTACAATGATACATTTTTTTAGAATATTGCGTTTTTTCAGGTGAAAACCCGTCCTTAATTTAACGTAAATTTGAATTTAACGGTCACGCTGTTAAAAATTAAGGCTTATGACTCTAATATTATGCGTCGACTTTCTGGGTAAAAGTTATTCATTTTCGGTTGTAACTCACAGCTCAATCAAACTATTATATGCGCCTACTTATGTCTTTCTTTTTTTTTTTTAGTTCAAATGTTCATTGAAACAAGGAGATTGAAATTTTTTTAAAATTTTTGTTTTGTTTTTGTTTTTTTTTCTTTATCTTAATTTCTTAAAAAAATGAGTTCTGTTCGAAATGAAAGCAATACATTTGGTTTATACAGTAGTTTTCATTTGTAACGAACTCTGTTCAATTTTAATTATAACAAACGTAACACTTTTTGCAAATGAATTAATTTTACCTAACAATGTAAGTTCTTTATTACATTCATATTTCTTTTATTTAAATTTATTATATCTAATAATGTTGCTTGGTGATTAATTTAGTATTTTTATATTTATTTTTGAATATAAAAAGAAATTATAATAACGCATCAAATATACACATCAAATAAAACGACATTCGTCTATTACGAAGAATATTTTCTATCACTTCATGGTCGTTATAAGCGAAAAGTACTGTATGTTTTTTTTTTTCTACTTCGTATATTGTTGTTGCTTTTTGTTAAGTTTTTTATAATAATTAAATAACCGACTTTTGAAATATATTCTGAAGTTGGCATTACGTTTGAGAGTTGTATAACAAAAGTTGTTATAAAATATGTTTGCAAAAAATTAAAAACGACAAATCTTTCTTAAAAATAATTTGTAATTTAAATGATTTGTTTCTCAGGGCCTAACCAAAATCAACGCTTATGTTGTAGAATTGCTAACAAAAAGTTGTAAATTAATAGTTAAGTATATGAAAACAACTTACTGTACCTCGAATTTAAACATTGACTAAGCATTTAAAATGTTATTGTTTTTTCTTATGTTGTTATTGTTTCAAAATAAAATATTTTAAAATGATATTGTTTTTAAAAATACCTATATATTTTTTTTAAAAATACATTACATATATTCAAAATAATTGAAATACCTATAATATGTTTGCAGAAACAAAACATTGCATTTCTTAAGGAAAATTATGTGTTCTTTAGGGATCAACCAGAATAAATGCGTACGGCGTGCAGTTTCTGTCAAAAAATTTTGAAATAAGTAGGTATGTTATGTACTGTACTTCGGAATTTTAAATTTTAAAATTTGACAAAGCGTATAAAAAAATTGTAATTGGTTTTTTCTTATGTTGCTACGATTAAGTTTTCAAAATAAAATATTTTAAAATAATATTTTTTTTTTTAAAAAAACATACATTCAAAATAATTGAAAATACCTATAATATGTTCGCAAAAAAAAAACTAAAAAATAATCTTCAACTGAAATAAAAGTTGACGTATAATTTCTATCAAAAAATTTACAAATAAATAGGTACATGAATTTACATGAGAGCAACCAAAATACGCGTAACACGATGTACTGTAATCGGATTTTTAAAATTTACAAATTGACAAATGGTTTATAGTTTTTCTTATATTTCTAAGATTATGTTTTAAAAAATATCTCATATTGAAAAAAAATCAAAATATACCTATTATATGAAATTAATAATTTTTCGTGCTAAATTAAAACATTCAAATAAATATTTTTGTGTGTACGCGCGTATCAATTTACTGATATATAGATAGACATATTGACGTACTGCCGTATAAAAATTGTACGACTTATGTTTTAATTTAGATAAAATAAATATTTAATTATCTACTCCTTTCATCTACCCTTTTTCAAGAGGCGGTGTGGTGTAGCAGTAAAAAGAGTAGTTTATTCCTAGACAAATAAGTATAATATAAAGTAAAGAATTCAGATGTTGTCAAAGATTCAGAATTTACATACATTTGTAGTAAAAATTTCAGATTTTATTATTGAAATGTAGTGCTTATTTGCCTATGTAGCTCCTAAATTTAAAAAAGGAATAAGGGAAGGAAAAATTTATCAATTTTTTAATTGATTAGTTATTTTTTTTTAATATCTTTGTAGATATGTTATAAATCTTAAAATTGTGATTTTAAAAAAAATCTCGATTTCTGTGAACTTAACTATTATTTTGTGTTTTGGTAGCTTCAATATATAATACTATATAATATAATACTAAGTACTTAACTTATTTACTTATGAATTATGATAGGTATGTTAAATTTTGTTGTACATATTATGCTCTATGAATAAGCTTTTTAATTAGGATACAGAATACATACAACATAGTTCAAATCGTACTAAAATGTTTAGAAAAAAGTACAGTTTTCTATATGTAGGACAGCATTAACTAGAATTTTGGCTACTTGACTTCAGTAAATATGTATACATATGTATTTGTTTAGAAAAATCATCAAATTTTCAGAACATTATATATTAGAACACTATTTATATTTAGAATGTAAATCGCTTTTTTTGTGTAATAAGTGTACAAAATTATACTCTCTTTATAGCGCGTTAAGCTACAGGAATAAAATTCAAAAATACTTAAAAACTTTTTTATAATTGAAAAAATTATAAATTTTTTTTTTCAGCAAATTTCAAACGCAAGAATTTTTAACAACATTGTTGCCATACATTTTATTATCTATAGGAAAAAAAAATAGTTTTGTGTATTATTAGTCTAATATAAATTACACAAAACAGATTTTTTATGTAAATTTAAAAGCACAAGAAGCTCGAATTTCGAGCAAAGGGCGATACTAGTACAAATAAACTTGTTAGACCATAACGTAATCTTATTTGAAGTGTCAAAGAAGTATGACATGTTAAATATACATGACAGTAACCGCTCGTTAACTCAAATCATAAACTATAAAAAATTTCTTAATATTATACAGACTGAAACGATTGATATAATAGAGATCGATCGATATACACAATCACAATAGTAGAAACAAATCAAATTACTATTTAAAATACAATGCGGCACAATGACCAGTCAAAAGCTATGAAAAAATTATAAAAGCCTTCCCAGTTAGCATGGCTATATGGTCATACTAGTTTTTTGGAAGGAGTCCTTCTGCTGGCTATTGTGCTTACCAGAAAGCTTGTGCTCACCAGACAGTGGTCAAAGCCCCCCAAGAGGTAGCCAACTGAAACAACATATTTATCAGGGTGAGTGGTTAAAAACAATTCCAAGAGGTGACACTTCTGATCAGCTCTGTTAGGGATCCTAGTAGGATTTTGGACAATTTGAGAAAGATGGAAAAGTGAGTAAAATAATTCAACCTGTTTCCCACTTGAGTTTTGACTCAAAGAAGAATTGCTTGAATAATGAATACAGTTCTTGCTGTGTACGTTGAAATCACCTGCTAGAACAATTTCGGTTTCTGGTTGAGATTCCAAAATTTTATTGATCTGGTTTGAAAGATTTCCAATTTCCACAACAGTTTCCTGTACATTTTTTTTGGGAGATCTGTATAGAAAACAGAAATATATTACATGCTTTTCAACGAAATTTTAACTCAAATATAGTGAAAGGTTGAGCTAGAAGGTTTATTCTGCGCGATTCTTCTTTTGGCTACGAAGTGTGAAACAAGTGAGTAGCCAGTAATATTAAAATTATTATTTAGTTCATTGACCTGTGTTTCATCAAGGGCTGGGATTGCCGGTTTTTTAGAGTTAAGTTGATATTCTACGGCATGAAAATTAGGTTGTAGGCCCCGAATATTACAAAAATCAACATGAAAATTGGCAATTTTTAATAATAATTAATAATAATAGATAAAAAAACAAGTAAAGAAATAGTCAGCAATATAGGCAGCAAGTACCTTTGAACGCAACTTAAGTATAGTACACAATGTCTGAATTATATATCACCTATGGTAATAATTCATTAAAATATATAATTTAATAAAAATTAAAAAAAAGGAATTTAATCGTTTATTAAAAATATATTTTGTTTTTATACCCTACACCTATAGAATAGATAAAGGCGTATATTAACTTTGGTGCTTTCCGGACATTTTAATCGATCGAAGGGCTAATGAACATATATAAAAAATCACGATAACTCAACAACTAATGACGCTATCTTCATCAATCAGGGTGTCTCTTCCTATTTCCTTAGTTTCCTTGAAATTTGGGCCCCATAGGATTAGTGGGTCGGGGACTAACCACACATTTCTGAAGACCTTAAAGCATATCTTTAAAATTAATAAAATAATTGAAATTTAATAATTGGAATTTTTTCATTTTGCAATTGAATTGGAATAATATATTTTCATGTATTTCAAATTTTTTTGTTTTTTAATATTTTTAAATAGATAAATTGATAAGAATTTGTAATATTTTTTAATAGATAGTGTAATTAGAAAATGTTTTTAGTATTATAAAGTTAATTTGGTTAGCTATGTCTTACAATCAAATTAATAACAGCTTTTATGGTGTTAAAATAACTTAGGGATATGTCCTTAAATTTGAACCAAATAGGGGTAGGGTATTTCTAAGTCGGTTGCACCGACTGACTGTTTCTTTACTTGTTAATTTATAAAATACTAGCAGATTTACCCGGCGTTGACGGGAGGTTGCAAATTTTACAAAAGCAACTGTCGGCCATTTTTTGGAAGGATTGAAAAGAAAGCCCCAAAAGAATATTTGTGGAGTTCCGTTAACCTATTGTGGCCCAACAGCTTTTTATAGGTTTTTTGCCGACCGACAACCGATTGAAAATTGCCGCCCGACAATTGTACACAAAATTGCTTGTTCAAAGTCGCAAAAACAGGTTTGTTGAGTTCCATTAACTCATTGCGGCACAGCAGCTTTTTACAGATTTTTTTATTACTTTAGTCTTAAGCAAAAAAATTTGACCACTTGAATGTAAATTTTGTATGCGTACATGTATATACTTATCATTCCTAAGGTTATGCAAAAAAAAAATTTTGTAAGAAAATTACGTCCAATTTTTGAAAGTAGGTAAAACTTCCAGTTCTTTTAACAGATTGCGAAACAAAAGCTTTAACAAACAATTTGCAAAACAGTTTGAACGATTATCTCTAATTTTTCTATATGTTCTCCTTGACGATAAAGTTGAGGATGGTGGGTTTCCCGTGAATAATGTTAATTTTAAATTTTTTTAAATTAACGAATTAAAATTTTTTTTTATTGTTATTTAATAATTATGAAAAGTTTCAAGTTAAATTTGATAAATTTGTTAAAAAATTACAAGAATAATTTAAAAAAAAGCGTTTTAAAAAAATTTCTTTATTTACATTTTAAAATTAACTTGAACACCATCTGTAATTTTTGTATTAACTTTTTTCAATAACATCAACTTAAATTAAAACTTCATTGAGTGGCGGGGCAACGTGCGCCGGGTAATAGGTAGTTTACATATAAGTATTATTATTCCTGTTTAACTATAGGTCAAAAGGGTATACTAAATTTGCCATTTTGTCATTATACTATGTCAATAGTAGTTTTCTTGAATTACCAACGTTTGAATAAAATATAGTCGATGGTTTAGAAAAGGTTTAAAAATCTGCTTTTAAACTTATATTGTGTTTCGTACTTACCTAAAAGTTCTCTTCCTCGCTTTTTTATGATTTTATGAGAGAAATGTAGGCTTCTTTTTTGGAAAAACTATTTTAAAATACTATGTATTTAAGCATAATATATACGAAATTGAATTTTTTGATTTTTAGATTTTATTTGAACTAAAATCTATTTTTAAAAAACAACAACTGCAAAAAAGATTAAAAACAAAGACTTACGAAAAAATGTAGAGAAGGAAAATGTTATGTTATTTAAATTTTAAGATATTATTATTCGGATTCTTTATAAGCTTTACATTTATTATTATTAATATTATCTCATTTAGCTTTTGCACTATTTGAGACTATTTAATGAGAGCAAAAAAATTAGTCTTATTAAGTGAGCTTTCAAAATAAAGGTTAACTTGCGTCATACCAAAAATTGAAAATTTCATTGAATCTTTGTTCAAAACGCGTAAACAGTTCAAAACCAAATTAACTCTGTGGGTTTTTATAATTAAAATGCTGGTACAATATTTTCAATAAAATTCTTTTAATCGTTTAAACAAATAAAATTTATAGAAAACATCATGGCGTCATCGTGGAAAACGGGTTAATCGAACTTAATTAAAACTTTTTGCAGCCTCTCTTTTAGAATGCAAAATCAACATGTAAAATTGGACACAAATCGGAAACACAAAACTTTTTGGAAGCCCGCCAGGTCGAACTGGGTTAATACATTCCATCCAAATCTATACAACTAATTCCGGTTGCTAAGAGGAACATTTGTGCAAAATTCCAAGTCAATCGATCAAACCGTTCTGACTCGACATCCAAAAAACGAAAAAGCTTAAAACGGCTCTGGAGCCGCAACCTGTTGACTTATAAAAATGTGATATAGCCTATGTCACCCCCGGGCTCTCAGAATTATTCCTTTAAAATTTTGTGACAATCGGACCAGTGGTTTTCACGTGAATCCTGGACAAACAAACAAACAAATTTTCTTCTTTATATATTAGACTACCCGGCGTTGCCCGGGAGCGTGCAAATTGTAAAAAAGCAAGTTTCGGCCAATTTTTTGAAGTACTATTTTGGTTATAAAGAAAACCTCAAAAAAATATTTGTGGAGTTCCGGTAACCCATTGTGGCCCAACAACTTTTTATATGTTTTTTGCGTTACTTTGCTATAAATTTGAAATGGTTTACCCGATTGACTCCAAATTTTGTATATGTGTTTCTCTTTGAGAATGGAGTTCACGCTATTAACAGACTTGGAATTTGTTAACCCATGCCAACTCGACGATTGTTCAAAAAAAAAAATTTTGTAAGTAAATTACGTCATAAAGAAATCATATACATAGAGTATTCATGTTGAACAAAAAATGTTATTCAAATTTGTTGATTTGAAATCACCCCAATACGGTATTTGAAATCACCCTAATACGATATTTGAAATCAACCCTTTATCGTAAAAAGATGACCATATATTTGGTATACACAGCAAAATCAAATTGATATTATTTCTTTGCTTTACTTTTATTTTTCTTTTTATTTGTTTGTTTATCAATCGATGTATGTACAATTGTTTACATTTCGTTATCAAGTTGGACGATTTCTTTTTAAAAAATTTTATTTAATATTTTTATTGTTGCTTTTTTTTATTCAAGCACGAAATACTATTCTAACAAAAACGTACCAAATTTGAATGTACTTTTTGAAAATTTTTAAACTGTTCGTCAGATGAAAAAAGTTTGTTTTGCAGGCATTGTATCAAATTTTAGAGGAGTGCAGATTTTTATTTAAAAAATTAGTCAACAGTTCTTAAAGGGTTAGCTTTCTTTAAGAAAAAAAATTTAATTTAAAAAAAACATTATTTACTTAAAAAATCAAAATAAAAAGTTAAGGCAAAAATTAAAAAAAGAAAGACAGGATTTATCTTTATGTAGCATTTATTAATAAATAGGCAGTTTCACTTGCGTATCGAAGCCAAACAATTTAAAAAATTATTTTTAAAACTGTTAGTAAATGGCCCGAAGATGAAACAAACGTAGCAATAAATATTCATTTTAATTCACCAAAAGGGTTATAAATTTTTGAGAAAAGAAGTAAAGCTTAATTTGCCCCATTTTGGTTCCCTTAATAGATGGATTCCCATCAAACATTTAAATATAGGTTTTAACGACAAAAATATAAATGAGTTAGGCATTATATTCTCAGAAAAAGATTTCATTGAAAGTTTGGCTGTATTGGTACTCGATGAATTAGCGATAAGAAGGCTATACTAAAATAGTGCACTGGAAGAAACAAGTGGTTTTTCTGATTTTGGTTCCGGCAGAACAAAAGACATCGCAAAATACATACATACATATGTATATTTTATAATGTGTATTTACATACTTAAAGGGTTTTTTATGCCAAATGGAAAATGAATTCGAACGGTTATTTATATACTTTTCCATAATATATTTTACCCGGCGTTTTTCCTTTTAGAATTCTAAATTAAATAATAAAATAATAAAACAAATTTTGAATAAGGTAAACAAAAATTTTTAATTATATTTTTTTAGAAGTTATAAAAAAATTTTACCTACCTATTTTAAACTAACGAAAATTTAAAAAACATAGGTACATTAGAAGACAATTTATGGAATTATTTTCTAAAGATTTAAAAGATTTGGAATAATGCAAGTAAAAAAATATAAAGCAAAAAAAAGAAATTTCATTATTCTTTTTCTATCAATATTTTTTTATTTTATAATCAAAATATACACAAACTACGTACATACATGATACAGCAATTGATATGATATACATACAAAAAAAAAAAAAACAAAAATGAGAAGAAATATATACAAATGTAAACACATACAAACAAAAAAATAAAAAAAACTAAAAATTAAAATAAAAATAAACTCAAATACGATAAAGTTGATTTTTGGAAATAAAAAACTTGTCTAACTTTTTGTTCTAGGTGAATACTCTAAGTATATAATTACTTTATGATTACGTCCTATTTTTGAAAGTAGGTAAAACTTCTTTGAATTAGGGGATTGTTTAAAAAAATGTTTTGTCGAGTTCTTTTAACCGATTGCGAAACAAAAACTTTAATAAACAGTTTGCGAAACAGTTTTCACGTTTGTCTCTAATTTTTCTATATGTGGTGCTTCTTCACGGTTTTGTGCTGCTTGACGATAGAGTTGAGGATGGTGTGTTTCCAGCGCATAATGTTAAGTGAATTAAAATTTTTTTTTTATTATCATTTAATAATTATGAAAAGTTTAAGTGAAATTTGATAAATTTGTTGAAAAATTGCTAGAATAATCTCAAAAAAAGCGTTTTAAAAAATTGCTTTATTTTATTTTAAATTAACATGTACACCATGTGCAATTTTTGTGTTAACCTTTTTCTGTAACATCAATTTAAATTAAAACACCATTAAGAGGTGGAGCAACATGCACCGGGTAATAACTGGTTTACATATAAGTATTCTTATACCCGTTTGACTATAAGTACAAAGTTTACTTCAATAACCAAAATTTGAATAAAAAATAGTCGATGGTTTTGAAAGGGTTTAAAAATCTGCTTTTCAACTTTTATTTCGTTTTGTACTTAGCTGAAAGTTCTACTACGCTCTTCCTCGTTTTTTTGAGATTTTATTTGAGAAATGTAGGCTTCTTTTTTGAAAAAATACTATGTATTTAAGCATATTATATACGAAATTGAATTTTTTGATTTTTAAATTTTATTAGAAAAAAAACTGTAATTTTACACTGAATTATATTTTTAAAGAACAACAACTCCAAAGTAGATAAAAAGCAAAGTCTTACGAAAAGATGTAGAGAAGAAAAATGTTATGTTTTTTAAATTTAAGGAAATTATTATTCGGATTCTTGATTAGCTTTATTTTTATTATTATATTATTTAATATTATCTCTATTTGAGGAGAGCAAAAAGAATTGTTAGCTTGCGTTAAAACCAAAAATTTTAAAAATTCATTGAATCTTAGTGCAAATCGCGTAAACAGGTCAAAACCAAATTAACCCGATGGGCTTTTATAATTAAAATCAATGCTTGTACAAAATTTGCAAAAAAATTCATTTATTCGTTTAAGGCAATAAAATTTATAGAAAACTTTATGGCTTCGTCGTGGAAAATGGGTTAACCGAACTTAACTAAAACTTTTTGCAGCCACTCTTTTGGACTGTAAAATCAGCCAGTAAAAACACAAATCGGAAACCATAATTGTTTAGAAGCCTGCCGGGCCGAAGTGCCAAAATATATTTCAACCAACTTTATACAACTAATTCCGTTAGCTAACAGGCAAATTTGTACAAAATTTCAAGTCAATCGGTCTAATCGTTTCGGCTCGACATCTAAAATATTGAAAAGGCTTCACTGCGCCCTGGGATTAACCGAACTAAACAAAAATTTTTGTCAGCCTCTCTTTTCAACTGCAAACCAACCCTGTAAAATTGGATACAAATCGGAAAAACAAAATTTTTTGGAAGCCCACCGGGCCGAAATGGGTTAATTCATTCAAACCAACTTTATACAACTAATTTCGTTTGGTAAGAGGAACATTAGTGCAAAATTTCGAGTCAATCGGTCGAGCCGTTTCGGTTCGACATCAAAAAACGAAAAAGCTTAAAATTGCTCTGGAGCCGCAACCTGTTGATTTATAAAAAGGTGACATAGCCTATGTCACCGCCCGGGATCCCAGAATTATTCCTTTAAAATTTGGTGACAATCTGACCAGTGATTTTCACGTGAATCCCTGACAAACAAACAAACAAACAGACAAATAAACAAACAAATTTTCTTCTTTGTGTATTGAGAAGATACATAATATGTTTTTTGGTAAAATTTTTAGCCTTTTAAAAATATAAAAGTGTTAAATAAGAACGGAAATAGGAAAGAACCCTCATGTATAAAATTTAAAAATTCTTTCTTCATGAATTTCGAATTTTAGCTTTTTAATTTTAAGATTTTTTAGGAGGCACCTGAACCATCACTACAATTAAGTCTCGATTTTGGGGACACGTAGGAAATATATTCTTTGGCTTCGAAATTATACTTCTAAAAGCTTCTAGAATCCGAACTCATTGCCCAAACTCGACCAGAACCAATTCCCATGCTACTTTCATTACTAGTAACCTAGAGTTTGAATTTCATCAAAGTAGCGGCATTATGTTTTGAGTTATGGTGTTTTTAACATGTATGTTTGTTAGCCCTTGAATTCTTCAAAGGTTCCAGAACCCGAAACCATGGTACGATTTCGCCTAAATGCAGTCCCTGTAGTTTACTTTCAATACTGGTTAACCCTTGTACACAATTCGAACGTATATTGATTTCTTTTTTTATTTCTGTGCTGTATATTACTAGTAATGAAACTACGGTGGCGATTAGACCATGGTTTGGTCGTGATCGGACCATGGGTTCGGATCCTAAAACTTGTTCATCGAATTTACACCAAACAAGCATAATTCCGCAACAAAAGAAGATAGATCCTCTAAATTTGGTACCAGGGTTTCTCCTCATATTCCATTAGTGTCCTCGAAATTTGGAACCAATTGTAGGGTTAGTCGGGGACCATCCACACAGTTCCGAAGCCATTAAAGCATATCTTCGAAAATAATAAAGATAGTAACTTCAAACAAATGTAGAAGCTTCAAATTTGACACAAGGGTGTTTTTTTCTATTTCCTACGCGTTCCCATTATTTATGATGAATTGAAGTGGTGGTTCAGGTAACTCTCTTAGACCTCCCAAGGTTTAAAAGCTTGTCATCGAAATTTATAAAAAAAAGTAACTTAAAATTAAGATAGAATGTTCCAATTGTGTACAAGGGTTAACTAGTATTGAAAGTATGGCGGGGACTGCATATGGGCAAAAAAGGACGATGGTTTCGGGTCCGAAAACCTTTGAAATGGTCAAGGGCTAACGAACATATTGGAGATCGGATAATGAGTTCGGGTTTTAGAAACTTTTGATCGAATTGAGGCCGAACGAGTATAGTTTCAAAACCAAAGAATATAGAACCTTAAAACTTAGGGCACAGGTTTTTCTTCTTATTTGCTTTGTGTACTTGAAATTTTGGATGATTTAGAATACCAGTTTGCGTATCACACCTGCTACTCCCAAGACCTTAAGGCATACGTCCGAAATTAATAAAAATAGTAAACTGAAATAATTATAGGAGTTTAAATTTGGTATAACGGTGTTTTTCCCATTTCCTTTGTGGCCACGAATTTTAGACTTAATTCTAGTAGTGGTTCAGTTGCCTTCTAAGAAATCTCAAAATTAAAAAATTATCTTGGAATTTAATGAAGATAGAAACTTTAAATTTGATACAAGAGGGTTCTCTCCTATTTCCGTTCTTTTTCAATACTTTTTTATACTTAAACGGCTAAGAATTTTACGATAAAACATATTATGTATTATATTTTGTAAATTAAAAACAAATTATTTTTTTAATAAAAAATTAAATTTCTTTTTTCTAATTTTTATTATATCATATATTTTATTTTATATGCTGCATATTATGCAATTTTTAAGTTTTTCTAATAATTTCTTATACTAAGAATGATCTCCGAATAATTAAAGCTTGGGGAAGCGTGAACAGGGTAAATTTTAACGCTTGAAAAACCCAAAGCTGTCTGTTATCAATCAAGCGAAGCGGTTCTGTAATAAACATTTCTATCGGCAATATTGGTATTCAAATCTCGGAATCATTAAGAATCCTAGACATGGAAATAGACGCAAAACTTTTTTTAAGCGACCACATATTTTTGTTCGCAAAAGATGACGCGAAATGACTGGGATTCTCAAATAGGAGTAAGAATTATTTTACATCTGCAAATCTACTTCAAATTTATAAATTCACAAAAGACTTCACGTCTTTAAGTCGCCGCCGTAATGTAGGAGCTGCTTGTCTATTTTATAGATATCTACTAGGTAACATTTTAGAAGTTATGAAACATATAATGCCTAAAATCAAACCCTACCGCCGTAATACACGGTTAGCAGCTCAATCTCCTTAATATACACTAGAGTTTTTTAGAACAAGAACTCTGAAATATCCCAATACATATGATCTAGAAAAATTCAAGGAGGAAGTCAACTTATACCTCTTGGGTGGCCCATTCAACCCTAGATAGACATTAATATTAATTTCTTTTTTTTTTTTTTTTTTTTTACGAGTGAATGGAAAGCTCGAAAGCCACCCATTGAAACTGTGCGGTGTTTCGCTGGGTAGTGTATGATTTTAACACACCAAAACCACACCCTTTTTGAACCAAACTTTAGGAGGGAACCTGTAATACAAATGTACAGTTTGGTTACAGGGATGAGGATATGGAAGGATTTAGGATGATGGTGGAAGTTATTTGGAATATCTGGATTATGGGGGATGGGGAAAATTGGATGGGATATTTAGAAGAAAGATGTTAATGTTCTTCTTAAATTTGGTTAAATCGTACATATATACATTATCAACTTTGGGGAACACATTTGGTGGAAGATGGTTCCATAAACGAGATGAGCGCATGACAAACGAATTTCCATAAGCCGTGTTACGCCATCTGGCTAGTTCAACTGTGTAGGGATGAGCATCTGTTGACCTCCTTGTTTCCCGTTGGAAAATCTTGAATGGAGGCATAAGTTGTTTGATTTCTTTAGAACAGGTGTTAGTCCCTACAAGATATCTATAAAACAAGGTCAGTGACCCAACAGTGCGACGATGGCTGAGTGGAGTGAGCGTTGAGGTAACACTGAGATCATTTATAAGACGAATAGCTCTATTTTGCACTTTATCAAGATATCCCAGCGCCGTAATGGGAGCACCAGCCCAAATATGTGCATTATACTCCATTTTCGGCCTGATATAAGTTTTATAGATGTTAAGGAGATCAGAGGGTGAGAAGTAAGTTTTGCAGCGATACAAGAAACCCAAACATTTAGCAGCGTCCTTAGCTACTCCAAAAATATGATTTGACCAAGTCAATTTTTGGTTTAGCTCAATCCCCAAAATGTTCAAGTCTTCCGAATGGTGCAAAGCCTCTCCTTGAAAAGTAAGGTTCGGAATAGTTGTAGCTATTTTTCGCGAGACTAGACAGCATTGGGTTTTTTTGGTGTTAAACTCAACTCTGTTGATTTCACCCCATTTTTGGATTTTAATTAAATCTTTGTTTAATTCACTTATAGTGAAATTTTTTGCTGTTGAATTAATCTGGTGATTAATGTTACAGCGGCTATGAAATTCATAGGAAGCAACAAGGGTACTGTCGTCTGCGAAGCTATGGATTGGATTGGAGGTTATTGATAGTAGGTCATTTATAAATATTAGGAAAAGACTGGGGGATAAAACAGATCCCTGAGGGACACCAGCATTTATTTTGAAATCTTTGGATGAATATCCATCGACAAGAACACGAATCGTGCGACTCGAAAGGAAATCTCCAATCCATTTAACGAAAACCCTACCTAGACCTAAAGCCCTGCATTTTGCCAATAAAGCATCATGCCAAACTCGATCGAAAGCTTTAGAAATATCCAAAGCTACAACATCAGACTCACCAGAATGGTGAAGACTGATATTAAGCTTTTCGCACAGGTAGGTCATGAGATCACCAGTTGAACGACGGGCTCTGAACCCGTATTGTCGATCATGAAGCAAACCTTTACGATCTAGATATTTCAAAAGCTTATAATTTATAACTTTTTCCATTACTTTGGAGAGGACCGAAGTAATAGCAATAGGTCGGTAGTTCGAGGGATCGCTTTTATCGCCATGGAATTGGAAAAACATGTTCAACCTTCCATTGGGTAGGATGAATACCCGAAGTAAAAGAAAGATGGAAAAGGTTGCGCAGAGGTTTTGAAATGGAAGTATATGTGTTTTTGAGAACGGTAGTTGTAATACCGTCCGGACCGGCTGATTTTTTTGTATCAAGATTCTTCAAGATTTTCATCACTGCTCGCGTCCTAAAGTATATTCTACCAAAGGAGCAGCCAACTTCTGGAATAGATGGAGGTCTTTGAGTTGACTGGGGCAGTGATGTCGCTCCTTTTCAAGCCATAATACTGCGTAAACAGCTAGGGTGCTTTTCACATTATTTTTGCTACGAGGAAGGTTGTTTTAGTTGAGTAGAAATGTTATACTACCTGGGGATTCGGATTTCAGGTGCCTTTTGAAGTTTTTTTCTGCCTTAACACAAAAACAAAAAATATTTCAGGGAAAACGTAATAGGATTCTTAAAAATCTATACATAAAATCTAACCAGAATGTTTCAACTTAAAACAATTAAAATATTAAAAATTGAATTATATATAACATTTAAATTTATGGTTTTAAAATGACTAAAGGAGTTTTCATTTAACTTGAACCAAACAGTTGTAAGGTATTTCTAAGTCCTAAGTCCACCTGAATTTTTCTTTACTTGTTTCATATTAATATTTTATGTACCAACCTACTATAAATTTCTTTGCAAATTTCATCTTTTTTTAATTTGTTCTTTTTAGTTATTCTCTCAATATTTATTTTTTTCAAAAGCATGAAAAATTTGAAATATCAAATCAAAAAATTTTAATCAACGCTTAAGACAAGTGCATTTAAAATTTTATGCGATGTACCCAAGTACAGAACTAAGCACAATATCTCTTTGTAAAGGTTTTTTTTAGGCATTTTTGCTTAAATATTTTATTTCTTTTAGCATAAGATAGTACTTTGTAATACCGAGTTACTTTAGAAAATTTTTAAATACTTCGACAGATATTTAAATTACGTTTTGTAAAAATATTGCTAAAAAAATAAAAATTCAGGTTTTTAAAAATTTATTTTCGAACGCGTTGCCAATTTGATTAGTGAGAAACTAAAAACTTATCTTTTTATTACTTTAAAATTTTTCTGAATATCATCCCTCCTTTTCTGTCACAAAAATTAAAAAAACTTCAATTCATATTAATTTTTTTATATTTGTCTCTATATTCTATTTCAAATACATATCTGTTTATGTTCAATCAATACAATTGATGATCGAATTACATTGTATGAAAATGAATTGTAATGTACTTACTCCGATAACATATTTGCTTTGTACACTTTTTTTTATGTTAAAAATGTTCCAGAAAATTCAACAAAAGTCACGCTCAGAATGATGTACCGCTACACTGAATCGCAGCGGTGTAACACCTAGCTCTAAATTGTTGTACTGAACAATTTGCAGCAAAATTAAATGACATTTGATTTTAAATGACTTTTGGTATATTTTTATTTTATTTAATTTATTTAAATTATGGACACAATGGAAAATTTCTATGGTATTCAAAATCATTTCTATAATTCCATTTCTATCTATTTAAAATAAATTAATCAAATGGATATGGTTTTTTTAATTTTTAATTTTATAAGAAACAAACACTTTTAACATCAAAATGTAAACACTTAAACGTTTCATCACTATTCAATACAATTCGTTCAGTAGAAAATTATATCGTGCGTTGCACTTTTCTTTTCACTCACCCTGGTGGGACATAAACCGTCAACAAATCCTCTCCACCTTTCACGATCTTTAGCAATTCCTTCTAGCTGTAACCACGTTTTGCATTGCGCTTTTGGCCCTTTCAAAACAGTACTTCTCTTGTTTACCTTGGTTTACCCACTCGTCGTCTGCCTAATGGATGCCACTCAAAACATTGCCTTGCAATGTTTTTTTCTGGCTTCCTCAAAGTATGCCCGATCCATCGCCATTTTCTCTCTCAATTTTGGTTTTGTTTTTTTAATTTTCTAGGTATTGATTTGCGGCCAACGAACTCTTAAGATGCGGGGTAGACAACGGTTTATATACGTCTGCAACTTTTTGGTGATAATGGCGGTTACCTTTCATATTTCACAGCCGTATATAAGTACGGATTTGACGTTTGTTCCAAATATTTTTAGTTTTGTATTTTTTGACTGCCATATGTTTGGTAGAGTTCAAAAGCAGCTCTAGCAGTATAACTTCTGTTCCCCCATTTGATGTCACCATGCTTCCTAAATAATTGAACTGCTCTACTTCTTCAATTTGGCTTTCTTCTAGTAGAATTTGCTGATGTGTTGAGTGCTCTGTAGGCATGCTTTTGGTCTTAGCTGCATTTATTTTTAGACCAGCTCGTTTGCCATATGTGTACAAATTTTGGCACATTTCGTTCAGACCACTTCTTGTGTGTGCCATGCCGTATATAAGTACGGATTTAACGTTTGTTCCAAATATTTTTAGTTTTGTATTTTTTGACTGCCATATGTTTGGTAGAGTTCAAAAGCAGCTCTAGCAGTATAACTTCTGTTCCCCCATTTGATGTCACCATGCTTCCTAAATAATTGAACTGCTCTACTTCTTCAATTTGGCTTTCTTCTAGTAGAATTTGCTGATGTGTTGAGTGCTCTGTAGGCATGCTTTTGGTCTTAGCTGCATTTATTTTTAGACCAGCTCGTTTGCCATATGTGTACAAATTTTGGCACATTTCGTTCAGACCACTTCTTGTGTGTGCCATGAAAACTACATCATCAGCATAATCTAAGTGGCTTAATGTTTTCCTAGTCGCCACTGAATGCCATACCTCTCATCAACGCCTACGGTTGCGGTTAAGATTTCATCCATCACAACCAAAAATAAAACAGGCGACAATATACAGCCTTGCCTTACATCCTGCTGCACCTAAAACGAATCAGTCAACTGTCCATTGTGTAAGACTCGACAACTCGCATTTTGGTAGGATTCCTTAATAATGGCAATAATTTTCTCCGGGATACCCCACCTACTAAGAGCTCTCCATATATGCTCGCGGTTTACACGAACAAAAGCTTTCTCGAAGTCTACAAACATGGGGTGTAGCGGCGACCCGAACTCTGTTGATTGCATTTTGCAAGAGCGAAATGGCACTTTTGATTTCAGGTTTCGTGGGTGGTGCTGTACTAATACCCCTGTGTGATCGATGCAACTCAGGTTCTTCAGAGATTTCTGATGCAGATTGCTGTATAAAATGTTCGTTTAGAAAACGGCAAAAGTAGTCTTTCCACCTCGTCCAAGATAATCTTTTGCTGCTTTGTTGAATTGACCTACCTGAAAGAATTTTTGTTATCTTATATATAAGGCTTTGCCATCACCTCTTCTCGCTGCTATCTCTGCTTCCGAAGCAAGGTTTTCTATCTGTTTCATTCTGTCTCGTCTTGCAAATCTCTGCGCGATCTTATGTACTCTGTTATACTCGCTGAGAAGCTCACCCAATAGCCGCGGATCCTGTTCAGAGTTTATTTTGTTTTTCAGCTCTTTACGTCTGGCTATGTTGTCCCACGAAATTCGTGGGATCCTTGGGGCTTTTTGCTGCGATAATCGGGGTATTGTTTCTCTTCCAGTTTCTATAAATGATTGTTGTACTTTATCTCACTTTTCATCTATAGAAACTGCCCCGTCCTCTATTCATTTACTTCATTCAATGTTGATGCCCTTTTTTAGAATTTTTGTACACTTCTGCAGGACAATGAAATGGGCTATTTGGTTTTCAGTTTAACCATTTGGGGAAACCCACCTTATGACATGACTTATGTGCAAACAACGTGCCGCCAATAACTAGCTGGCGGGAATTGCAAAAATCCACGAGCCCTTCGCCATTGCCGTTTCTTACCCCAATGCCTTTCACTCGTTCTAAACCAGAGTTTGCCGTTCCGACTTTCGCGTTTAGATCACCCAATATAATCTTTATGTCGACTCTGGGAGCCTTATCATATGTTGTCCCAAGTAGAGTGTAAAAATTCAGCTTATCTTCATCTTCTGCTTCTTCGGTAGGAGCTTAACATTGTATTATGGTTATATTTCGGACCCTGTATTTGAATCTGGCAGTTATCAATTTGCGCGATATTGGTTTCAAAGAGACAAGACTACGTCTTGCTTCAGCATTTAGCATAATTCTTACTCCACCACGCCTTATTCCTGTTTCTGCTTCATCATCTCCCGAGTACAGCATGTGACTTAAATTACTGTCTGAAATAATTTCACCACAACCTCTCCATTTAGTTTCACTGAAGCCAAGTATGTTAATATTGAATCGTAATGTTTCACGCTCAGCATGCTTGTATCGCCCAACATCATATAGTGTTCTCACGTTCCATGGTCCGATTAGCATCCGCTACTTGTAACCAAAAGTTTTCACTATTTCACGTGACCGTTTTCTTGAACTTGTGTTCGATTCTCTTACCCTGTTTGTAATTAAACATGAACTTATCTGCACCCCCAAATCCGATGTGCAGTTTACATTGACTTGAGAAGTCAAAGGAGGATTCACCATATTACTATGATTAACCCTTGGGGAAATATATCCATTCGCATTTTTGTTCATGTTTGCATATTTTATAAAGTTACTGTTTTCTGAGATATAGTTGATAACCCCATAAGCTTATGTCTGTAGGCACACTTGCCCTTTGGATGAACAGACACATCTCACACACGTTTATATAGCGAGCCGCTTGTTTAAAGACAGACATCCGCTTGGAGCCGCCAATTCTTGGTGCAGACGCTCCTAAATCAAGCCTATGTTTTGAATACATAAGTTACACAATTTTATTTAAATTTACTCACTTTTGGTTTACATTTGGATTTATAAATCGTCAAAATTTAGAACTCCTCTATTTTTATGCATTTTAAAATATTAAAACAATCAAAGAATTCCTTGACTTTACTTCAGTTAAAAAATAAAAAAATAAAAAATTAAAACATTTTTAATTCGCACTGTCAAATTTGCATAGATATGTAGTGCAGTTAACAAATCGATTATATAATATGTTTTTTTTGTTTAAGACTAAAATCGTACCAAATGTGAGTAAATTTAAATAACATTGTACTGTCTTACACAAAAAGAGCCATTGATAGCCCGTGGAACTATTCTACACTATCTTCATAATTCAAATTAAATTTTTTGGTTCTCTAATATTTTTGCTACTATTTCTTAAAAAACCGGTTTGTATTTTCTTATGAAATTTTATATTTTTCTTATATAAAAAATTAAAAATATAAAATTCCGTATTGCAAATGTACATGTACCCACATTTGCAATACGGAATTTTATATTTTTCATTTTTTAAAATTTTGTGTTAAGAAAAAAGTTAACTTTTAAAATAAAAGTTTTCAAATCGGAATATTTCAAAGTTCTTTCGTGTCAACACAAGAAAATTACAAATACAAAAGAAAAAAAATGATGAAAAAGAAAGCAAACCAAGTTGAAAACATCGTGTATGGAATGCATAACAACAAAAAAAGTTCAAAGTGTATGGGATGCATAATAATAAATTTAACGGTGTGAGCATTGCCATCATTATTTATTGTGTGAAGTTTATTCATAATAATTTTGATGTGCAATATTTTTTTACATGTTGGCAAAGTCTCGGCAGCACTTGTGTATAATATATATGATGCTTGCCAAGCGTAAATAATAAATATTTAAAAAATTTTTCTAAAAACAAAACAATACAAAGAAAATTTAAACAATCATATAAAATGAAAAAAAAAATACCTATATGTTGTGGAGTATCATAATTCATATAATATATATTCGTATTGTACTTGCATACTATCTGATTCAAACAACAAAATAATTACTATAGTATAGGTTTATATATTAAATAAAAAGCAAAAAAAATCATTTGTGTATACACATATTTTTGATTAAATTGTGTGACTGAGTTAGTAATTTAGATAAAGCAAAATTGAAAAATGTTGACTATTTATTGAGTTGAGTTATTTACTCTTTAGCTGAACTTTAAAAAATAATTTAAATTAATCTATTAAATCTTGGTTTACAATTTAAATAATATAACAATATTTTTGTGAAATGCTTTTTTAATTTCAATGAAATATATAATAATTCTTTAGCCTTTGCCCTCGGAGTTATTAAATAAAAATGAAAACTTTTTTTTTTGTAAACTAATCGAATATTAATGTACCGTAATCGTCTAAAAAAAAAAATAAAAATAATAAAATTGTTTTTTTTGGTTTAATGACAAAAAAATTAAAAATTTATAAAATCAATAAAATATAAATTTAGTTAAAAGTGTCAAACGCTGATTTTATTGTTGATCATCGTTTTAAATTTTACTTTTATTACGTGGCTGCAACATTATTACATTTTGTTTACTATATATATTTAACCATATAATGTTCACAAATAATTGACAAACATTAACTAAACACAAACTGTATAGACAAACATTTACGAATCACATTTTGCTTTTATTTTAAATTTTTATACTCTACACCTATGAAATAGGAAAAGGTTATACTTACTTTGGTATTGTGTCTGTAACCACCTAAAGGAAGCGAGCTAGATATGAAATAGTATATATTTGTGATAAGCGTGACCTTCTGAGTCTATATAGCCATGTCCGTTCGTCCGTCCGTCCGTAGGTTCGATAACTCAAAAACTAATTGAATTATCTTGATGAAATTTTAACTGTAGGTTACTGGGACTTAAAGTACGGCGGGGATTGCATATGGGCGAAATCGGCCCATGGGTTCGGATTATGGACCTTTTGATCGTTCGATAGTCAACAGTTAGTGACGCTGACTTTATGAAATTTATGCTGTAGGTTACTAGTAATGAGAATACGGCGGAGATTACGTATGGTTGAGATCGGACCATGGGCTCGGATCCTAGATTATTTTGATCAAATTTTGGCCAAACAAGCATAATTCCAAAAATAATGAAGTTAGAACAATTAAATTTGGTATCAGTGTGCCTCTTTCTATGTCCTTAGAGTACTTAAAATTTAGAAGCAATTGGAATAGTGGATCCAGGACCATTCACACAGATCTTTAGACCTTAAAGCATATCATTGAAATTAATAAAAAACGTAGTTTAAAATTAAGATAGAACGATCCAATTGTATACAATGATTAACTAGTATTAAAAGAACGGCGGGGACTGCATATAGGCAAAATCCGACAATGGGTTCGGATCCTTGAACTTTTTCATCGAATTTGGGCCAAACGAGCATAATTCCGAATTCAAAGAAGATATAACCTCCAAATTTAGTATCGAGGTGTCCCTTCCTATTCTCTTAGTTTCCTCGAAAATTTGAACCAATTGAAGTAGTGGATCGGGAACCATCCACATAGTTTCGAAAACCTTAAAACATATTTTTGAAAATAATAAAGATAGTAATTTCAAACAAATGTAGGAGCTTTAAATTTTGGAACTGGGTGTTCTTTACTTTTTCCTACGTTTTACCTTAATTTAAGATCAATTAGAGTGGTGGTTCAGGTAACTCTCTTAGACCTCCCATGGTTTAAAGCCTTATCATCGAAATTAATAAAAATAGTAACTTAAAAAGGGAATTTGTCTCTTAGACCCCCCAATGTGTAAAAGCTTATCATCGAAATTAATAAAACTAGTAACTTAAAATAAAGATAGAACGTTCCAATTGTGTACAAGGGTTAACTAGTATTGAAAGTATGACGGGACTGCATATGGGCGAAATCGTACCATAATTTCCGGTTCTGGATTCTTTAAAAGTTCAAGGACTAACAAACATATATCTTAAAAACACTATAACTTAAAAAAAATGCCATTTTTGATGAAATTTAATATAATGAAAGTACCATGGGAATTGGTTGTGGTCGAGTTTAATTTCGAAGCCAAAGAATATATTTCCTATGTCCTATGTGTCTCCGAAATCTAGACTTAATTGTAGTGGTTCAGCTATGTTCAAAGGTACTTGCTGCATTTATGTAAAATTTATTTTTATATTTAAATGAATTATATGAAAAGGTCTAAATTTGTAATTGTATTTTAGAAATACATTTATTGCATATTTTGCGTTTATAAGCTTTTCTATTAGGTATATAAACTAACCATTAAAAACAATTGCAATTTTTAAAAATTTGGATTATTAAATATATTATGCTTTGATTATCTTTTTATCACAAAATTTAATAATTAGAATTTTTTCATTTTGTAATTGAATTGGAATAAATATATTTTCATTTATTTCAAGTTTGTTTGTTTTTTAATATTTTTAAATAGATAAATTAGTAAGAATTTGTAATATTTTTTAATAGATAGTGTAATTAGAAAATGTTTTTAGTATTATAAAGCTAATTTGGTTAGCTATGTCTTACGATCAAATTAATAACAGCTCTTATGGTGTTAAAATGACTTATGGATAGGTTTTTTATATTTAAATGAATTATCTGAAAAGTTCTAAAATTGTAATTGTATTTTAGAAATACATTTATTGCATATTTTGCGTCTATAAGCTTTTCTAATAGGTACATAAACAAACAGTTTAAAATAATTCCAATTTTGAAAAATTTAATTATTAAATATATTATGCTTTGATTCGCTTTATATCACAAAATTTCATAATTCATTTTTTTACTTTTGTAATTAAATTGATATAAATATATTTTCACATATTTCAAATTTTTTTGATTTTTAATATTTTTAAATAGATAAGTTAGTAAGAATTTGTAATATTTTTGAATAGATAAAGTTCTTATCAAACTATCAAACCATTAACAAGTTAACGGTATTTTTATTAAACCCGCTTTTTTTTTTATTTTTAATTCGTTTTTAATATATAACTTTTTTAATACACAAAAACTTTTAATAATTTTAAACATTTTTCAAAAAGTGCTGACACTTAATTTAAATAAGAAAAAATTTACATTATAACTTTAAAATTGGTAAGACTTTTTTTTATAATAATTTTAAATTTTAATTGTTGACGATCAAATTTCAATCTAGGTCATTTAAGTTTATTCACTTTTAATAATACATTTTGCAAGTGTAATTTCTTAAGAACATTAAAAACTGACCTATTATATTTTAAATACATTTTTTTTGCCGTTATAAAATAAAAAAAAAACAATATTAAATAAAAATGAATCAAAATAAATGCAGTGCCGTACTCTGTACAATTACAGATTTCAGAACTGAAATTATTACATGCAATGGTATCTGTAAAAGAAAATTTCATGGAGTTTGCATTAATGCACCTAGGGGTTGGCAAACATGCAACTCGTTCATTTCGCATCACTTTGTTTGCGATAGTTGCTTGGATTTGAAACAGCCTATACAAATACTAAAAGATGAGTTGATGGTTACACTAAATGATATTAAAAGTGACTGCCAAGGTTGCACGACTAAAGCCGTAGATGCTTTGAAAAACAATTCGGTATGCTTTAACGATATGGCCAAAAGCTATGATAACTTCAATCAAGCTTTATGCAGTTTTCTGTCTGACCGGAAAAAATATTTGAAAAACACTATTACAGATCTATTAAATGATCTCAAAGGTGAACTTATATCGGCAACATCAAAGGAGCTGGTTGGCATTCGTGAAGTGGTGGATCTAATGAAGGACGACTTAAATCGCATGAACGTATCCCTTCATGCTTTGGGTTCAGATCAACAAATACCCAATCATAGACAGAAGGAAATTCAGTGCGATGTGGAGTTAATTAAACAACAGTTGGATAAATTAAATAAACCACCAATAGTTTATAAAGATGTTTTTATCCAAACTGACAATATCACACCTAGCACAACGGCAAAGAGTAAAATAAATAAGACAAAACCCGGAGTTAAGGCTTTTCTAACCCCGATTGTTACAACAAAGCCTTCGTTTACTCTTTGCATTTCAAGGCTAAATTGTAAAATGACTGAAAAAAGCCTTGAGAGCTTTATTAAACAAAAATTTAAGTGTGATATTGCAATTTGTAAAAAAGTTACTCCCAAAAGGATCCGGAATCCAAAATACCTGTAATAAGTGGATACATTCTTATTTATGTGATCGCTCCTATAGTGTTATATTTAAAAATGTGATTTCAGAACCTTTCGTGGCAAATTCGGGTGTTCCACAAGGCAGTCACCTTGGCCCTCTACTTTTTATCTTATCTGTAAATGATGTTTCTTCTTTAATTTCTAATTGCGAGCTTCAAGTTTACGCTGATGATATGAAACTTTTTAAAAAGATTACATCTTATAATGACGCCATCCTTATGCAGAATGATCTTCAAAATTTTAACAATTGGTGCGTTAATAACAGTTTACTACTTAATATAAATAAATGCGCACTGATATCTTATACACGCCGATCTTTTTTTTTTTTTTTTTTTACGAGGGAATGGAAAGCTCGAAAGCCACCCATTGAAACTATGCGGTGTTTCGCTGGGTAGTGTTTGATTTTAACACACCAAAACCACACCCTTTTTGAACCAAACTTTAGGAGGGAACCTGTAATACAAATGTACAGTTTGGTTACAGGGATGAGGATATGGAAGGATTTAGGATGATGGTGGAAGTTATTTGGAATATCTGGATTATGGGGGATGGGGAAAATTGGATGGGATATTTAGAAGAAAGATGTTAATGTTCTTCTTAAATTTGGTTAAATCGTACATATATACATTATCAACTTTGGGGAACACATTTGGTGGAAGATGGTTCCATAAACGAGATGAGCGCATGACAAACGAATTTCCATAAGCCGTGTTACGCCATCTGGCTAGTTCAACTGTGTAGGGATGAGCATCTGTTGACCTCCTTGTTTCCCGTTGGAAAATCTTGAATGGAGGCATAAGTTGTTTGATTTCTTTAGAACAGGTGTTAGTCCCTACAAGATATCTATAAAACAAGGTCAGTGACCCAACAGTGCGACGATGGCTGAGTGGAGTGAGCGTTGAGGTAACACTGAGATCATTTATAAGACGAATAGCTCTATTTTGCACTTTATCAAGATATCCCAGCGCCGTAATGGGAGCACCAGCCCAAATATGTGCATTATACTCCATTTTCGGCCTGATATAAGTTTTATAGATGTTAAGGAGATCAGAGGGTGAGAAGTAAGTTTTGCAGCGATACAAGAAACCCAAACATTTAGCAGCGTCCTTAGCTACTCCAAAAATATGATTTGACCAAGTCAATTTTTGGTTTAGCTCAATCCCCAAAATGTTCAAGTCTTCCGAATGGTGCAAAGCCTCTCCTTGAAAAGTAAGGTTCGGAATAGTTGTAGCTATTTTTCGCGAGACTAGACAGAATTGGGTTTTTTTGGTGTTAAACTCAACTCTGTTGATTTCACCCCATTTTTGGATTTTAATTAAATCTTTGTTTAATTCACTTATAGTGAAATTTTTTGCTGTTGAATTAATCTGGTGATTAATGTTACAGCGGCTATGAAATTCATAGGAAGCAACAAGGGTACTGTCGTCTGCGAAGCTATGGATTGGATTGGAGGTTATTGATAGTAGGTCATTTATAAATATTAGGAAAAGACTGGGGGATAAAACAGATCCCTGAGGGACACCAGCATTTATTTTGAAATCTTTGGATGAATATCCATCGACAAGAACACGAATCGTGCGATTCGAAAGGAAATCTCCAATCCATTTAACGAAAACCCTACCTAGACCTAAAGCCCTGCATTTTGCCAATAAAGCATCATGCCAAACTTGATCGAAAGCTTTAGAAATATCCAAAGCTACAACATCAGACTCACCAGAATGGTGAAAACTGATATTAAGCTTTTCGCACAGGTAGGTCATGAGATCACCAGTTGAACGACGGGCTCTGAACCCGTATTGTCGATTATGAGGCAAACCTTTACGATCTAGATATTTCAAAAGCTTATAATTTATAACTTTTTCCATTACTTTGGAGAGGACCGAAGTAATAGCAATAGGTCGGTAGTTAGAGGGATCGCTTTTATCGCCTTTTTTAGGAATTGGAAAAACATGTGCAACCTTCCATTGGGTAGGATGAATACCCGAAGTAAAGGAAAGATGGAAAAGGTTGCGCAGAGGTTTTGAAATGGAAGTATATGTGTTTTTGAGAACGGTATTCAAGATTCTTCAAGATTTTCATCACTGCTCGCGTTCTAAAGTATATTCTACCAAAGGAGCAGCCAACTTCTGGAATAGATGGAGGTCTTTGAGTTGACTGAGGCAGTGATGAGTTAGAAGCGAACTGTTTGCCAAACAAATGCGCTTTTTCTTTTGAATCTGATACGATGTGGTTGTTTATATCAACAAGTGGAGGAAAAGAGGACCCGCTATTGTTCTCTTCTAGATTTTTTGCAAAAGTCCAAAAGGACTTGCTATTCTTGGGCATGTGTATTAGAGTTCGTTTCAACTTTTGTTTGAACAAGAATTTTTGCTTGTTGATAACTCTCTTACATCTGTTCCGAACCACTATATGGTCCTGTGAGCCTCCAAACCACTGACCCGGTACTTTTTGAATTCCTCCTCTTTTTTTAGAATGGCTTCTTTACAAATGCGATTAAACCAAGTTTTGGGTTTCCGTTTAATAGATTTCATGGAGTGAGGTATAAATAATCTCATTCCAAGTAGAATAGTTTCACTAATCGCATTTGCAGCGAAGTCAACATTCCTACCTCGGAAGCACAGTGACCAATCAAAGGTCTTGTAAAAATTGTTCAGACCTTCCCAGTTAGCATGGTTTTAATGCCATACCAATTTTTTGGGAAGGGACCTTTGATTGGAGACCGAGCCTGCCCGGAAGCTTGTATTGACCAAACAGTGATCAGAGCCCCCCAGGGGGCAACCAACTGAAACCACATACTTTTCAGGGTGTGTGGTTAGAAACAGATCCAAGAGGTGACCTTCTTGATCAGCACGGTCTGGGATTCTAGTGGGATTTTTAAAAAATTGAGAAAGGTGGAATAGAGTAGAAAATAATTGTTATGAAGTCTTTGTTATGAACATTAAAATCCCCCGCCAGAACAATTTCGGTATCAGGAAAACAATCGAGAATTTCATTGATCTGGTTTGAAAGGTTTTCAATTTCCATAACAGTTTCTTGTTCACTTGAATTGGGTGTAACATGCTTTTGAACATGGATTTTGACCCAAACGTAATTGAAAGTTGGGCTTGAAGATTTATATTTTTTAAGAGTGTTAAAAGCAATGTCTTTTTTTATGTTGATGGCGATGCCTCTTTTGGGAACGAAGTGTGAAACGAGTAAGTAGCTGTTAATATCGAAGTTAACATTGTAACTACTAACTTGCGTTTCACATAGAGCAAGGATTGCCGGTTTAATTGAATTAAGATGACCTTCAACGGCATGGAAGGTCGTTTGCAAACCGCGAATATTACAAAAATTAAAGTTAAAGTTGATGATGTTGTTAGAAATTAGGAAGAAAAAAAAAAAAAAAGAAGAAAAAAAACAAAAAAAACAAAAATGCTTATTATGTACGATTTTATCAACCTATCGACAACACCTTTGAAAAAAAGAAAAAAATTTACAAAAACTTAAAAGTCTTAAATTTAAGTAAAACTTAAAAACACGCCGATCTAGTCCTATTTGTTTCAATTATAACTTAGATGGTATTAGTTTACCTAAAGTTACCTCAATAAAGGACTTAAGGGTGTACTTCGATTCCCAACTTAGCTTTAAAACCCATTATAATAATATTATAAATAAAGCTAATTCACTATTGGGATTTGTTAAACGTTCTTCAAAGGAATTTTCAAATCCTTATGTACTTAAATCGTTGTACACTTGTCTTGTAAGACCTTACTTGGAATATGCTAGTCAAGTTTGGTCTCCGTTTTATATGGTACACATTGATAGGATTGCGGCAATACAAAAAAATTTTCTTAGATTTGCCTTACGCCATTTGCCATGGTCGAATCCCATTATTTTACCACCATATGAACAAAGGCTAAAATTAATTGATTTGTGCACTTTAAATTTTCGACGTGAAGTTTCTGATGTCATTTTTATTACAGAAATTGTCAAGGGTAACGTTAAATCTAATTTAATTTCTAGTAAAATTATTATTAGAAATCTTCAAAGCCTTCGCTCTTGCAATTTATTTAAAACTAATAATCATAGGACTAACTATGGCAAATTCGAACCTATTAATAGAATGCTTATTATAGGTAATAAACATAAACATTATATTGACTTTACACTTTCAAAACACTCGCAAAAACAAAAATTATACAATCGCTATTATTAGGATTATTTTTGTTTTGTTTTTCTTGTAGTAATGTAAAGCTTATAATTTTTAACTTTTAATTTTAATTTTAGTTTGAACATATTTATAATTAGTCAAATATGTATTTTTTTATATTGATTTTAATTGTATAATTTTAATTGTTATTTGTATGCTTTTTTTGTAAACTGTTTGTGTTAAGCAGTATAATAAATAAATAAATAAATAAATAAATAATTAGAAAATTATTTTAGTATTATAAATTTAATTTTGTTAGCTATGTCTTACGAATAAACTAATAACAACTTTTATGGTTTTAAAATGACTTATGGATATCTGATTAAATTTGAACCAAATAGGTGTAGGATATTTCTAAGTCGGTTGCACCGACTGACTGTTTCTTTACTTGTTTTTTGTTAATTTTAGTTTTACACCAATTCCCTCCTATTCTACAATGGCTTCACTCGTGCTCCTACATTGGCTTCACTCGTTTCAATCTGCGTGTTGTATCATCATTGTCCAAGAGTTTTAAGGCCTCTACGTTGATGTGATGTTGTAATCCTTTTTTGATGACCTTGTGCATATGCTGTTATGACTTTGTCTACTGTTTCTACACCAAAATCCTTGTGTAGGTTGACATTTCGAATATACCACGGAGCATCTACTATACCACGTAGTACTTTATTTTGGAAACGTTGTATTGTGTTTCTGATGCTTTTATTGGCGCAACCTCAGAGCATCAGAAGACCAGTTTGTACTTATGAATACCATAAGTTCAAACTGGTTTCAGGACTTGTTGATACAGAAGAACCTTATTTTTAACTGATAGTAGAGAATGTCTACCTATTAACCAGTACATTTTTCTGAACTTTAAGTTTAGCTCATCTCGTTTTTTCTTTACATGAGTTTTTCACTTGAGCTTTGTATCAAGCGTCATGCCAGATATTTGGCTGTGTTTTCATATTTGACAATTTGATCGTTAATGTACACAGGTTCATGTTTAACACCTTTATTGGTAAAATCAATGTGCACAGATTTAGCTTCGTTCAGCTTAATACGCCATCTGAAGGTCCAATCTTGGATTTGTTTGATTGCATTTTGCAACTTTTTTGTTGTTTCAATGTTGTTGTTTTCAGTGGCTAAAATAGCAGTATCATCAGCAAATGTTGCAACAGTATTTTCTTCGAAAGTAGGTAGGTCACTGGTGTATAATAGAAAGGGGATTGGCCCCAATACACTACCTTGTGGAACACCTGCCCGGATTTTCTTTAGTTCAGAGTAGTTTTCTTCTTGTTTTATTCTTAAGTAACGTTCCGATAAATATGAAATTAATATTTTTGAATACTAAGCAGGAAGGAGTGATTTTAACTTATAATTTAAACCTTCGTGCCACACTTTATCAAAAGCCTGTTTTACATCTAAAAATATAGCTGAACAGACTTTTTTTTCTTCGAGTGCTTTTTCAATTATGTTTGAAATTCGATGAACTTGGTCTATTGTGGAATGTTTGTTTCGAAATCCAAATTGGTGATCCGGGATTAGATGTTTTTCTTCAATTATGGGTTTTAATCTTTTCAGTAGAAGTTTTTCAAATAATTTAGACAGAATCGGTAAAAGAGAGATCGGCCTATATGATGTTACATCAAACGTCGGCTTTCCTGGTTTAGGTATCATTATAACCTCTGCTACTTTCCACAACTTTGGGACATATTGTAGGCGAAATGAAGAATTTATCACATTATGATTTGACCAATGCTTTCCTGGAAAGTTCCTTTAATATTTGACCAGAAATCAAGTCAAATCCAGGGGCTTTTTTCGAATTGATATTTGTTTTGATTTCATTTTTAACCTCAGCTACTGTGACTGGTTGAATATTACTACTTTCGTGCACTGTAACTTCTGGTAATGGCTCAGTGTTGTTTGACCAATGAGGTTGAAAAATCCCTTCTAGATGGTCCGCAAATAATATTGCCTTTTGCTCATTATTTTTAGCCCAGCTTCCATCCATGGTTTTTATTGGAGGAATTTGCATGATAGGTCTTTTTAGGTTTCTTGTAGTTCTCCAAAGCGAGTATTCAGTACTTGAATCATTAGTCACATTTTGTAGAAATTCATTTAGATTATTATTTTTTAATTTTTTAATTTCTAAAGTCAATCTACTGGTCATTTTATTTAATTTGGTTTTATCGCTTGGATTTCTGGTCTGATGCCACTTTTTTCTCATTTTTCTTTTCTGGGAAATTAGTTCTAGGTTTGCTGCAGCTACAGAGGCATAAGTAAGTTTCTTTAAGCTTTTAGTGTTTTTAGTTATATCTTGTCTTTGTATAATTGCCTCCTTCAAAGGTTTGTTGTTTTTAATTTGTGGCTTAATTTTATTTCTTGTTTCCCTCAAACTTTTTAGGAGTTCGTTAGTTACAGAACATCCTCTGTAGTTGGCTGTATGATTCTCTCCGCAGTGTGCACATTTGGGTGAAGCGTTTTTATCTTTAGTGCAATTTTATGTGAAGTGAGTACCTGCACCTCTTGCATTGTGGAATTAATTTATTACTTTTTATAGATTCAATTTTTACTTCAAACCCAAGTATATTTTTTATTCCATAGATTTTTTCCATATTTTCTGAATTTTCGAACGTCAGCACAAACATGTTTAAAGGTACTTTTTTTCTCCATGATAACTTGTTGGTCACCGAAGTTATAGAAAAGTTTTTCTTAATCAGAAAATTTTTTATAGTTTCTGGTTTTATCTTTGAATGTAGGTTAACTACCATTACTCTTATGGGTCTGGTTTGTTTGTTTTCATATGTATAATATTCAAATTTATTATCATCTAGAAAATTTACAATATTTCTATAAATTTCTGAATTAACAGGATTTAACTTAATCTTATTTGAATTTAAGAGTTTAGTTCTAAGATATTGTTCTGAACTATTAAGAGCTTCTATAAAAACATTGTAATCTTCTATCCCTTCCACTATAAATTTATAAATTGAAAACAAAATATTTTTTTAATAAACGACGAAAGTTTTTTTTTTCTTTTAATTTTTATTACATATATTTAATTTTTATTTATGATATAAGTAACTATATACATAGAGTATTCACGTAGAACAAAAAAGTTAGACAAGTATTTTAATTTTCAAAAATCAACTTTATCGTATTTTAGTTTATTTTTATTTTAATTTTTAGTTTCTTTTATTTTTTTGATTGTATGTCAATCGATAAGTGTACATTTATACACATTTATACATTTATAGTATATATTTCTTCTCTTTTTTTTTTTGTTTTATGTATATCATATCAATCGTTGTATCATGTATGTACGCAGTTTGTGTATATTTTGATTATAAAATAAAATAATATTGATAGAAGAAGAAGAATGAAATTTTTTTTTTTGCTTTATATTTTTTTACTTGCATTATTCCAAATCTTTCAAATCGTTAGAAAATAATTCCATAAATTGTCTTCTAATGTACCTGTGTATTTTAAATTTTCGTTAATTTACATATGTAAAATTTTTTTATAATTTTTAGGTTTTTAACTTCTAAAAAAATATAATTAAAAATTTTTGTTTATTTATTGAAAATTTGTTTTATTATTTAATTATTTAATTTAGAACTCTAAAAGGGAAAAAGCCGGGTAAAATATATTATGGAAAAGTATATAAATAACCGTTCAAAATTCGGCATAAAAAACACTTTAAGTATGTAAATACACATTATAAAATATACATATGTATGTATGTATTTTGCGATGTCTTTTGTTCTG
Source organism: Dolichopus griseipennis (assembly GCA_963082915.1). Classification (NCBI taxonomy): domain Eukaryota; kingdom Metazoa; phylum Arthropoda; class Insecta; order Diptera; family Dolichopodidae; genus Dolichopus; species Dolichopus griseipennis. Next base: position 145,124,568 of record OY720441.1, read on the forward strand.
CCGGAACCATAATCAGAAAAACCACTAGTTTCTTCCAGTGCACTATTTTTGTATAGCCTTCTAATGGCTAATTCATCGAATACCAATACAGCCTACCTTTCAATGAAATCTTTTTCTGAGAATATAATGCCGAACCCATTTATATTTTTGTCGTTAAGACCTATATTTAAATGTTTGATGGGGATCCATCTATTAAGGGAACTAAAATGGGGCAAATTAAGCTTTACTTCATTTCTCAAAAATTTATAACTCTTTTGGTGATTTAAAATGAATATTTATTGCCACGTTTTTTTCATCTTCGGGCTATTTACTAATACTTTTAAAATTAATTTTTAATAATTGTTTGGCTTCGTTTTACGCAATTGAAACTGCCTATTAACAATGCTTCATAAAGATAAATCCTGTTTTTTTTTTTTTTTTTTGCCTTAACTTTTTATTTTGATTTTTTAAGTAAATATTGCTTTTCTTTAAATTAAATTTTGTTTCTTAAAGAAAGCTTACTCTTTAAGAACTGTCGAATACTTTTTTCAATAAAAATCTGCACTCCTCTAAAATTTCATACAATGCCTGCAAAACAACTTTTTCATCTGACGAAACAGTTTAAAAATTTTCAAAAAGTACATTAAAATTTCTTACATTTTTGTTAGAATAGCATTTAGTGCTTGAATAATTATTATTTATTTTCAAAGGTTCTCTGTATTCTAAATAAAAAATTGTATAAAGAAATTCAAATATACAAAATACACAAATGTACATACATACATCGATTAATATACAAAAAAAACAACAATAAAAATATTAAATAAAATTTTTTAAAAAGAAATCGTCCAACTTGATAAGGAAAAATAAACAATTGTACATACATCGATTGACAAACAAACAAAATAAAAAGAAAAATAAAAATAAAGCAAAGAAATAATCTCAATTTGATTTTACTATGTATACCAATAATACGGTCATCTTTTTACGATAATGGGGTGGTTTCAAAAACCGTATTGGGGTGATTTCAAATCAACAAAATTGACTAACATTTTTTGTTCTAGATGAATACATATATGATTTCTTTATGATTATATCTATATTTTATTAAATTATTACCATAGGCAATATATAATTAAGAAGTTGTGTATGATACTAAAGTTGTAAAATTTATTTTTATATTTAAAATAATTAGATGAAAAGTTCTAAATTTGTCATTGTATTTTAGAAATACATTTATTGCAAATTTTGATTATTAAATTTTGTGATAAAATGCTAATGAAAACATTAATGGCTTTAACTAACATTAAAACCTTGAAATTATATAAACTTTTATATTTATATTACTACAAATTAATATTTCTTTCGAATAACTTTGACTTTAATTATATAAAACATTAAAAAATAAGCAAATTAAGAGAATAGATTTAAAAATTATTTAAAATTGAAATAATTAATCAAAGGTTCTAAATCATTCAACAGTAAATGCTCTAGAGCAAAAATTCTGAAAAGAAGCTGTATGTGTGTAAAATTTTATTGAATTGAATAAAAGTTTTAAATATATAATTTTGTAATTGCATTTTACGAATCCATTTATCTCAACTTTATTTGTTGTTTAATATTTTTAAATAGATAAATTAGTAAGAATTGTTAATATTTTTGAATTGATAAAATAATTAGTAAATATTTTTAGTATTCTAAAGTAAATTTGGTTAGCCATGTCTTACGATCAAACTAGTAAAAGCTTTTATGGTTTTGACTTATTGACTTCCCATTAAATTTTAACCAAATATGTGTAGGGTATTTCGACTGACTGTTTCCTTACTTGTTTTCTTATTATTTTTTCATCGAGAAAAACATTAGAAGACATAACAATTGTAAGTTCAGGTTCATAAAAACTGCTTCTTATTTGATTTTGGGTGTAATCAAGTAAATTGTATGTTATTGGATCAGTTCTTTTTATTTTCGCTATTGTATAAATTTCTGTTGGCCAATTAGGTTGATAACCTTTTGCAAATATACCTTTAAATTTACTTATAAGAGAAAAATCACCAACTTTGTATTTTGCTTTTCGGAATACTTTTAATTTATTGTAGACAGTTTTAAATAATAATTTCTCATTTTTCTTTGCAACCGTTTTAGGTGGAAGTTTAATTGTATGATGATATGTTGAGATATATTTTTCTATTAGCTATGGCAGAATATTTTCACCAATCGTTAAATATTCAAGTCAAGTTTGGTGTCCGTATCGCGATATTAATATTTCTTGTATTGAATCAGTAAAAAGAGATTTTTAAGGTTTGCTTTGCGCAATCTACCATGGACTGATTTTATCCGTCTTTCATCTTATGAAGCTAGACTCTCTCTGATTAATCTTACTTCTTTACAGTCACGCCGTTTACTGGCGGACGTTTGTTTGTTCAGAAAATTATGCGCGGCGAAATTATCTCACCCTGTATTCGTGAACAAGATATAGGGATAATCCGACCAATTTAAGAACTGTAGAACTTTTTTATATAGCATACCATTCGACAGACTACGGGAAGCCTGAACCTATTACGCGAATGCTAAGAGACCGACTCACTGTCTGAGGTTTTCGATATTAATGTTAACAAACTAACACTAAAAGCCAGACTGTACGCGAGCATGAACGTTAATAATGGTTTGGGCACTAATTAATAAATTCGCATTTTTTTTTTTTGTTTTATGTTTTATTCTTTTTCTTTGTTAGTATTTAATGTAGTTTTATTACAACTTAACATTTTTATTTTAATTAACATTTTTTAGCATGGTATTTACAAAAAATTTTGTAAAAATGTTCCTATATAGCTTCACTCTGTCCATCCGTCCGTCCGTATGTTTACAAAACTTTTACACCGTTTGAAATAGAGTAAAGAAAAATTAACCACAAGTAGATATTACAAAAAAACTTATTTCGTAGAAGAATTTTTTTCTGTAGCCCCACTCATTGCGGAGCTACAGCCCCACAAAGTTGGCAAAAGTTTTATTTTTAAATTGTTATAACAAGAGTTCTGTTAGATGTATTTTCAATCTGAAAAAGGCAAAAGAAAGCTGGTTTTATAAACTTTATTTTTAAAAGGCAAATGTTTAGGATTGCCATACGGTACTAAAATTTACAATTATGCTAAACTCAATTTTTGCAAAATTTTTGGGCACACATATCTTCTAAACGGTTCGATCTATGGTCTTGAAATTGTGGGAGAAGTTAGCTCCTCTGAAATTAGTAGGAGTCGGTCAACAAAATTTTTTAGTCACGCCCCCTGTTTAGGAGCTACAAGGGCTCGAAAATTGAAATTTTGCTAATTTCAAACACCTGTAACTTGAATACCTGTTAAAATTTTTTTTTAGTAATATACAAAACTGAAAGAACTTTAATGATATTTCAACATGTGTCAAAGGTTTTCTTAATTTTGAAGGTTGTCGAAGCTACAGCCCACGCAAATTGCAAAAAAGCCCTATATTTAAATTAGTATAACAAGAGTTCAGTTAAATTTATTTTCAATCTAAAAACGGTAAAACAGAGATGATTTAAAGGCTTCACAAAAATATAAGGATCAAATATATAAGGTTGCCATGCGGTACTGAAATTTACCATTAAGCTAAACTCAATTTTTGCAAAGTTTTTGGACCCACATATCTTCTAAACGGTTCAAGCTAGGGTCTTTTAGGAAAAGTTAGACCTTCAGAAATTAGTAGAAGTCAGTTAATAAAATTTTTTTGTTACGTCCCCTGTTTAGGAGCTATAAGGGCTGGAAAATTGAAATTTTACTATTTTTAAACACCTGTAACTCGAATACCTATTCGAATTTGTTTTTACAAATATACAAAATTTAAAGCTGCAGCATTATATTTCAACATATGTAAAAGGTTTTTCTTAAATTTGAATGGGTTTCTTTATATTAAAAAAAATTTCTCTTAATTCTAACCATTTTTGCTTAGATAATAAAATTAGGGGTGAAATTCCAAATTTTGATGGAGTTCACAATTGATTTCCTAAAACCTATCAACATGGAAGGTTGAGAACAGGAGGGAGTGAGCAGTTCCATCATCAGTTTGTTAGCAAAAATTTGGGAACCTTTCTCTTTGAAGGGCTACTAGGTCTTAAAAATTAAAACTTTTATGTTTTTATAACACAGTAACTTATTTACCAGTGTAAGTTTTTACAAAATTAAACGTTAACAATGAAGCTCCTATATTATATTTCGCAGTTATTAAAAGATTTCCTTGAGTGCTTTGGGTTTATATTCTAATATGTCACTATTAATCATATAATTAATAAATTAATGAAATAACTAAATTATAATATTATCAATTATTTTTATATATATTTTTATAAAAATAAATGATAAAATACTCAGTAAGAAACCGTATTTAATTTTTGAATATGTGCTTTTTAAAATCTCTGGTTTTTTCACTTCCCTTGTTTTTTCTAATTTACTAACATACTAACACCACACAATTGAACACACAATTGAAGCTTTTAGTAAGCTAAAATGTCTGATACAATAATTACAATAATTAAAGGGTAAAATGAATACCATAAATTGTATAGATGTAATATTAGTTTCTTTAAGACGCAAGAATAAAAATAATTTAAAACTGTTTCCAGACAACACTTCAGCTTCATTCTAAAATAAATTCATTTTAATTTAAGAAATGGAAACTGGAGAATAGGTCTTTCAGAAATATATCTGAACGATTTCCTACAAACGAAACAATTTAACAAAGAGAATTGAGTTCTTATTAAAATTGGGGGGCATAATGTTTATGCAAGAAACATTGAAAAACCTCTTAAAAAAATCAAAGTAACCAAATCTATAGATTACAAATATTATTCATATGATGACCCGGAATTACATTTGTACGATTGGAGGTTTAATTTTTTGCCAACGCTTATTAAAAATTATTAATTTTGACATATATTTCCAAGACAAAAAATTATGATGATGCACCATTTAGAAAAATGTCAAAATCTAATCGGAAGGGTTTAATTCGTATATCGCAAACTTTTGATGAATACAGTTTTAAAATAAAAGTTAACCATAACTTTAATGTAAAAACATTATTAACTGAACTATTTCAACAGAAAACACATATAAAAAATTTCAAAATCAAAATACCCGAATTATTCTAATTAGCTTTGACCAATAACAAAAACGAATTGAATAGAATGGTGATAATTTATTCAGATATAGTTCAACCATCTGTTTTACGAAGTAACGAAGTCCTGCATTAAGAGGTATCAAAATAGAAAATTGCAGAATACCTGCATATATTGAATTTGAAAATGTCAAATACATAATAAAAAAAAAAATTTTTTGAAGCGATTAAAATTAATAACCAACATGGTGATGGAATTAATTTCGTTTCCAGTTACTTTTTACTCTTGGAAAACGAATTCCTTTATACATACCTAAAAAAAAGATATGTTAGCTTGGCTATGGGGCTAAGTAGTTAGAAGGAAAATAAGATAGAAGAGGAGAATTGGATGGTAGGTTAGAAACGAACTTATTTAAGTTCTTTTTAAAACGTTGCAAATTGCATAAAGGTCTATTCCTATTAGAGGGAAACACATTGGATGGAAGCATGTTCCGTATTCCAGTAGTTCTCACAATAAAAGAGTTTCCATAACCAGTTTTGAACCACCTAGGGTTTTCCACTGTGTAGCACTTGATGGCACTTGAAATGAGCACTTGAGACCTCCTTGGTGTTGCGTTGGAATTGTTTAAAGGCATTATTGATTTTAATTCAATAGAGGAAGTGTCAATACCTACAAGATGTTTATAAAAGAGAGTTAAAGCTCCAATATTACGACGAGTGCTAAGAGGAGTGAAAGTTACCTGGACGGAAGGGCGCCAATTAGGCGTAAGGCGCGATTTTGGATTTTGTCCAGGTAATTTAGTGAAGTTTGGAGATCGTCAACCCAAATGTGAGAGTTATACTACATCTTAGGTCGTATGTAGGCTTTATAGATATTGAACAGATCTCTGGGAGAAAAATACGCTTTACAGCGAGAGAGAAAACCGAAACATTTGGCAGCGTTATTAGCTACATCAAAAATATGTTCATTCCATAACATTTTTTGATTAAGCTGCATACCTAGGATGTTTAAACTTTTAGACCGCTGTATGATTTCTCCCTGGAATCTCAAAATAGGGATGAGATATTTTTGTTGGGTCATGAGTGACTGAGCTAGCCATCAGATTTTTCTTTAAATTGATTGCGGCAGAAGTGGCATTTGATTTTTTTAGAAAGTCGTAAGATGCCACCACAGTACTGTCATCGGTGAAACTGTGTATTGAATTGAGGGTGGAAGAGAGCAAATCATTGATAAAAATCAAGAAAAGAGTGGGTGATAAGGTGGAGCCTTGTGGAACACCAGCATATATTTTATGAATGTCGGACATATGACTGTCGGCAAGAACACGAATAAGACGATTCGAAAGGAAATCCTCAATCCAGACAAAAGGAACTACCCAAACCGATTGCCTGACATTTACTCAAATAAGCACTATGCCATACTGGGTCAAAGGCTTTTGAAATGTCTAGAGCCACAACCTCAGATTTACCAGAACAGTGAATGGTGGTGTTAAGCTTCTCGCAAAGGCAAGTTTAAAGATCGCCTGTCGATCGTTGGCTTCTAAAACCATTACGAACAAATTAGCTTTACCATTGCGAACAAATTAGCTTTACCAACTGAATCTGAGATGATAGAACTGTTGTTATCAATCAGTGGTGGAAACGAAGTTTAGCAAACATTGCTTTTCAGATTTTTCCAAAATCCAAAAGTCCAAATGAACGATTGCAATGTGGGAGATTAATTATTTTTTGTCCCAACCTTTGGTTGTAAAGAAATTTTTGCTGCTTGATAATTCTATTGCAATTATTTCTGGCCACTTTATATCCCAGCCCACAACTGAAGATTCCGATACATTAGCCTTATTCTTTTTAAAATGTTCTCTTTAGAAGCGATTGCCATTTTGAAAATGTCATAAACCATGGCTTGGATTTAGGTTTAATTGTTTTGTATGAACTAGGAATGAATAGTTTCATACCTAGCATAATTGTTTTACTAATGGCATTTACAGCAAAGTCAACGTTTTTGTGGCGAAAGCACATTGTCCAATCGAAAAGCCTTAAAAAACTGTTCAGGCCTACACAGTCAGCCCGTTTGTAGTGCCAGACCAGTATCTTAGGGATTGTGTTTAGGCTGGATGATGAGCTTATATGGAAGCTAGATTTAATAAGGCAATGATCGGAACCTTCAATTGGAAAGTTAACAGAAATGTTATATTTTTCTGGATTTGTGGTCAGAAATAAGTTCAGAAGATGCTCGTTTTGATTGTCACGGTCAAGGATTCTAGTTGGAGTTTTTACAAGTTGAGAAAGTTGGAATAAATTTGAAAATAATTTAATTTGCTTGCCTTCTGGGGAATTGTGACTCGAAAAATTGAGCCAGTTTTGTTGTGGACATTGAAATCACCTGCAATAACTATCTCAAATTGTGGGTTCTTCTCCAAAATTTCAGTGATAGTGTCACATAACTGTTTAATCGCCAGCTCATTGGCTTTGGGAGATCTGTAGATAAAACAGAAATAGATTGTGGCGTTTTCAGCACGGAGTTTTACTCAAACATAGTAGAAAATTAGGTTGAAGCTTTTGAAGTCGTGAAGGGTGCTGAAGGCCACGTCAGAACGTATATATAAAGCGACTCCTCGGTGTGGGATCAAAAGCGGAACTAAGGTATAGACCTTGATACTATAATAAGTGTCTTGGCCTTTAACCTGAGTTTCGCTTAGGGATAATATATTTGGCTTTTCCAATTGAAGGTGAGCTTCAACTGATTGGAAATTACATGCTAAAGCTCTGATATTACAAACATTTAAATTAAAATTTGTAACCTTTTATACAATTTCTGAGCGGAATGGGACTTATGGAAAAAAAAATATTTTTTTCAAAATAAGTATACAAATATCAATAATCAGGACGTACATGATAAAATATTAGAAAATTCCGGTACTAAATAAGTGGCGAACATGCTAAACGAATTCCAAGGTACAACAGTTCTTTGTATCTTACTGTACACAAGGAGAGTTTAACATATTCACCATGTATTCAGCACGGACATGAACCTTCTTATAACATATATTATATTATGTTTGTTTTTCCAATTTGCAGTTTAAATGATTTTTGTAATACACATATATTAAAAAAAAATTACATTGCAATACTAATTAATTAAATAGAAAAGTGCAAAAAAAAAAATTATTAGTTTAAGGGAATGGGGGAAAAAGAAGGTTGACTAGCGTGTTTTTTTTATTTTGATAACTTAGTGTATTAAATTTGTTTACAATTTGAATATTAAAGAAAAAATAATAAAGAATTAATTATCTAAAATAGTGAAAAAAAAAAAATAATATTGTACAAAATAGTTTTTTAGACAAGCAAAAATTATAAAATATAAATTAAATAAATTAAGAAAATAATTAAAAAGTTATGGAATAAAATAAATTTGCAAAAGAAAATGAAAGCTATTTAATATGATATTGTGTACAAATAAATAAACAATGTGTGTTTATACCCGTGCATACATATATGACATCGGGTATATTAGATTTGCTCCTCCGTTTGTAGCGCATCGATCTAGACGAGCTAGATATAGTGTCAAGGGTACGTATCGGCTCAGAATCGAAAAATTAGTCGATCTAGCTATGTGTGTCTGTCCGTCCGTCCGAGTGTCAGCACGATAACTCAAAAACTAAAAGGGCTAGAGTCTTGAAATTCACACAAAGTGATTTTTAGACAATTTCTAGGTTTCCTATTGTTTTTGGTTAAAATCGGACCAAGTCTTCGGGGAGCTGCCATACAACTTTTTTGCACCAATATGAATTTCTTCAAAAGTAATTATACTACGAGAATGAAAATTACACACGGTTAGTTTTATAATGACTCCGGCACTTATATGAAGTTTCAAAATGTTAGGGCCCAATTTTCGGGGGGCTGCCATACAACTTCTTTGCACCAATATGAATTTCTTCAAAACTAATTACACTACGAGGCTGAAAATTACACACGGTTAGTTATATAATGAATCGAGCACTTATATGAAGTTTCAAAATGTTAGGGCCCCATTTTCGGGGAGCTGCCATACAACTTTTTTGCACCAATATGAATTTCTTCAAAACTATTTATACTACGGGGATGAAAATTACACACGGTTAGTTTTTTAATGACTCCGGCACTTATATGAAGTTTCAAAATGTTAGGGTCCCATTTTCGGGGGACTGCCATACAACTTCCTTGCACCAATATGAATTTTTTCAAAACTATTTATACTACGCGGATGAAAATTACACACGGTTAGTTATATAATGAATCGAGCACTTATATGAAGTTTCAAAATGTTAGGGCCCCATTTTCGGGGGGCTGCCATACAACTTCTTTGCACCAATATGAATTTCTTCAAAACTAATTATACTACGAGGCTGAAAATTACACACGGTTAGTTATATAATGAATCGAGCACTTATATGAAGTTTCAAAATTTTAGGGCCCCATTTCGGGGGGCTGCCATACAAAGTTTTCGATTCAATAACTTTGAATCTAATGAAGCTACAAGGTTAAAATTAAAATTGGGCAGATAAATTAATAGGGCAAGTTACTTGGCAAAGTTGGACATCACTCGGACCTTCGGACTTTTAGGGTGGGCCAATTTTTTTTTTTTTTGTTTTTTTTTTTTTTTTTAAGCTAAAGTTATGGGACAATGAATGAAAATTTTGTTTATTTTTTTTGTGATTATTTTTTTTTTGTTAATTTTTTTTTTTTTTTTTTAAGCTAAAGTTATGGGACAATGAATGAAAATTTTTTTTTTGTTTTGTGATTTTTTTTTTTTTTTTGTTAATTTTTTTTTTTTTTTTACGTCAAAATTATGGGGTAATGAGTTAAATGTATAAGGGAAGTAAATTACGGTTTATTTTATACACCATAGTGGGTATGCACGGGTATCTAAAAGTTGACAAGGGCAACTATAATCTTCCTCGTTTTACTAAATATTTAAAAAGAGTTAAAGATAAAAATGTAACTAAAAGTAAAGTTAAATTATTTTAAAAAGCTAAAGTTTATTAATGAAGTTCCTTATTAAGTAATGATATAATAAAATTCCAAAATACGGTTGGTGTTATGTTGAATTTGTCATTTATTCAGCCGGTGCAAATTCATCATGGTGGCCTTTCCTGCAAATCTGCTATTGGAAATGATAAGCACTTTTTTAATAAATTAATTAGAAACTCAAATTTTGATAATTTTGGTTAAATTTTTTCTTTAATTTTATTTTAATTGTTGTTTTATTTTTTATTTTGTTTTGTTTTTTTTGTTTTCTTATTTTTGTTTTTAGAAACTGTTTATAGTTAAATTTATGTTAAACTTGGGTTAATGTTAAATTTGAAACATATTTTCAATTCACTTTTTATACCTGTGCAAACATGTATGAACATCGGGTATATTAAAATTACTCCTCCGTTTGTAACGCATCGAAATATACGAGCTAGATATAGTGTCAAGGGTACGTATCGAATCAGCATCGAAAAGTGAATCGATCTAGCTATGTGTGTCCGTCCGTCCGTCCGTCAGCACGATAACTCAAAAACTATAAGAGCTAGAGTTCTAAAACTTTCACAAAGTAATTTTTAGACAATTTGTAGGTTCCCTATTGTTTTTGGTTAAAATCGGAGAAAGGCTTCAGGTAGCTGCCATACAAATTTTTCGAAATTTTATGAATATTTTCAAAATTAATAACGAAATAGAAACCAAATATAAAAACAAACAAATTGTTGTCTAATTATTAATCGATTCGTGGTGTAGTGGTTAGGACAAGTTACTTTTAGCAAAAATGTCTCGGTTCGAATTCAGGCTAAGAAATATTTTTTTTTTTTTAATTTAATTTTTTGTTATCTATTTTCTTTTTAATAAAATATATGTATTTATTTTATGTATGAAAAATTTTATTTTACAGAAAATTTGACAGAAAACTCTCATTTATATTAAAAATTATTAATTTTTTTAAATATTTCTATAAAAGAAATTCAAAACTGTTATTTAAAACAAACAATTGATACCATAGCAACTACAATTATTTAAAAACTGTTATTTAAAACAAACAATTGATACCATAGCAACTACAATTATTTAAAAAAAAAAATTAAGATAAATAAAAACTAGTTTTTTGGGCAAATTATTCATTGTTCTATGATGTAGTGGTTAGGACATGGGGCTAGTAGTCAAAACGTTTCGGTTCGATTTCTGACTGGGGCAAAATTTTTTTTTTTTTTTTAATTTATCTTAAGACTTTCATTTATAAATTATTTATTTTTTTTTAATACATTTTTAAAAAAATTCAAAACAGTTATTCAAAACAAACAATTGATACCATCGCAACTATAATAATTTAAAAAAAAAATTGAGATGAATAAAAAGTCGATGGCTTAGTGGTTAGGACGTCGACATTTTAATTGAAAAGTGTGGGTTCGAATCACGTTCCGATCATATTTTTTTTTTAAATTCATCTTTTTTTTTAATTCATTTTTTTTTAATTAATTTTTTTTGTAATTAAATATAAAAGCAAATATTTTGAATTTTCTGTCAAACAGTTCAATTGCAATATATGAAATTTTTATTTATTTAATACACGCACGGGTATCTAAAAGTTGACAAGGGCAACTATAATCTTCCTCGTTTTTATTATAATAGTTTTGATAATTTAGTTTATTTTTTTATAATTTTATAATTTTACAATTTTATAATTTTAAAATTAAAATACTATCCAAAAAAAATTTGTTTTGCACTTTAAAAAGCAGTGATTGACCAAAAACAATATAAATACTACTACTCAAATATGATATCATATCAAACATGGAAAGAGTAAACGTGAGATATTATTCCTCTCAAGTAGGTGAAGGAATCAACTATTTAGGACCTTTATTTCAATTTTATGCAGCTATTCAAAGAGGTCGTGGTTTTGGAAATATTTTCGGAAGTTTAATTCGTTACTTAAATCCATACTTAAAGCTTACATCAGGTTGGGACTTAATTAAACCACAGACTGTGAGCAAAAGTAAAAACATTTTTAATGATATAGCATCTGGTGTAAATATAAAAGAAGCGATTGCGATTGATCAAAGTAAAGATGGATCATTCACTACATTCGATGTATGGTGGAAAACGAAAAGTCATAAACAGACTAAGCGATATAAAAAGACGAGCAGTTTCTAAAAAGACACATTTAAAGTCACAACGACGACGAAAAAAGCTAAGTAAAACCTCTGATATATTCAATTAAATATGGAGTATATGAAATTCGAACATGATCTTTTTTGCATCACTACCAGTACAATCAAGAGGTAGCGTAAAATCCTTTGGCTTTTTTATAGGCGGCAATGTCAACAATTGAATTTGTTTTGCTTGGAAATGGAGAAACATATCGAGATTTATCGTCAATCTACATCAAATTTAAAATTCAAATATTAAAAGAAGATGGATCAGTTTGGAGTGTAAATGATAAGGTAGAAACCGAAGCTTTTTAATTAAACAATCTAATGTAACTCTAATTGGAAAAGCTTTACTCCTTCAGACTCCTTATACCATTATAAAGTATACTTAACTACTTTACTAAATTATGGCACAGATTCGAGTCAAACACATCTGAAAGCATCTAGTTAGGATGGAAAAAACCAAATGTAAATGATTTTAACAATTCTAGATCTAAATCAAGGCAAAAATTATACAACAATTCTACAATAGTAGAATTAATGGAAAAATTACATTTAGTTCTTTAACACTGTCAAATTACTATCATATAACGTTGACATGTGAATTGCTTTGGCATTAGAAAACAAGATTTTTTTTATTTTCTCCAACGATAACGATAAAAGTTATTTAAAATTTTCGAAATTCTCTACATTATAGATGAAACATTTAACAATTAATTCTAGCATATTAAAAGCACATAATTGATAATACTGTTTTAGAAAAGGCTAACACAAAATATTTTTATAGGAGAAGTGAAATTCAAACATTTACAATTCCAGCTAACACACCCAACATTTCATTCGATAATATATTTATAGGGCAAATACCAAAAGCTCTTGTATTTTGAATGGTAAAAGATCAAACAATCCATACCATTTTGATCATCAGAATCTCACAGAATTTCAATTATATGTGAATGGAGTGCCTACACCAAACTCTGCAATTGAAACTAGTTTTGCATCGAATAACCATTGCAACTCCCGTGCATATTTAACATTATTTAGCGGAACAGGTATACATTATTCTGATAAAGAGCATCAAATTTTAAAAGAACTATTTTCAAAAGGTTATTCTATACTAGCTTTTGATTTATCACCAGATGATTCTGGAACTGATACATGTCAAAGTTTATTTAATCAGGGAAATGTAAATATTCAAGCAAGACTCAGTTCTCCATTAACTTCAACATTAATATGAATTGTGTTTGCGGAATTTGATGCTTGTATCGAAATTGATAAAAATCGTAAGGTCTACTTAAACATATAAAAGAAAGTTTAATGTACCACCTATTCATTTGTAAAAGGCCTGTGCTCTAGTAGATTTATCGTTCTGCACGGACGAAAACAATACTATATTTGTAAACAATCTTGCTGTAGCAAGAATGTAAAAAATGTAAAAGTTTTTTAAAGGAATTATAGTATAAATTTCCAACCAGAGATTTAAAAAGAACTAAAATTGAGGATTACTCTTTTGGTCATATCAATATCGAAAAAACAACAAGCAGTTTAATAAAGTTACTTAAAAAATTCGATATAGTCTTAACAAATGGAAACCTTAAAGCTGAAATTCGTACAACATTTATAAAGAAAATTCTCGTCTAATTGATATTTCTCGCTTGTAAATTACGAATAATGAATACAATTCAGATATTGAAAGCGGTGTTTCAACTATTTAAAGACGTTTTTGTCTCGATCAAATACCAAAAAAATTTTCCAAACGTACTATTTTAGTAATACACACCGACACTGAAATGGGAACACACTGGTTAGCAATTTTAGTGCCAGCTCAAGTGTGCGCAGAATATTTTGATTCACTTGGAAATCCACAGTGAGATTGTAAAATTTCTACAAAATCAATCAAAATGTTTTGTTTTCAACAATAAGCGTTTACAAAGCGGTCGTACATCAGTTTGCGGTCAATATTGTTACGTATATTTATGGATGCGATGTAATTACAAAAGTATAAAAAATTTTATTAATTTATTTAATATAATATCATCTCCACTTGAAAATGATACAAAAATACAAAGAATGTGTCGGACAAAATATAAAATATTTCATATAAAATACTTCAGTTAAAACAAAAAAAAAAGGAGCAAGTAACATATTCAGAAGTCGTTGAAAAAAAAAATTGAACCTCCACAAAATCTTTTTCTAAGTTACATCAATTATTTTGATAATAATTAAAGAAACAGTCAGTAGGTGCAACTGACTTAGAAATACCCTACACGCCTACACCTACTTGATTCAAATTTAATGGGAAGTCCATAAGTCATTTTAAAATCATAAAAGCTTTTATTAGTTTGATCGTAAGACATGACTAACCAAACTTTTTTTATAATACTAAAAACATTAGCTAATTATTATAACTTATCTATTTAAAATATTAAACAACAAATTAAATTGAGATAAATGGATTCGTAAAATGCAATTACAAAATTACATATTTAAAACTTTTATCCAATTCAATAAAATTTTACACACATGCAGCAATTACTCCTTTTCAGGATTTAAAGCTGTAGTGCATTTACTGTAGAATGATTTAGTACCCTTGGTTAATTATTTCAATTTTCAAGAATTTTTAAATTTATTCTCTTAATTTACTTATTTTTTAACATTCTATAGAATTAAACTTAAAGTTATTCGAACGAAATATTAATTTGTAATAATATAAATATAAAACTTTATATAATTTCATGGTTTTTAATAAATTCAATCCACATTTTTTTGAAGTTAATATCTCTATTATTTTCGAAAATATGCTTTAAAGTCTTCGAAACTATGTGGATGGTCTCCGATCCACTATTTCAATTGGTTCCAATTTTCGAGGACACTATGGGAATGGAAAGGGACACCCTGATACCGAATTTGGAGGTTCTAACATCTTTGAACTATATTATCAGTGTACGCTCCAACAGAAGAAGCTGAAGACGATGAAAAAGATAATTTTAATGAAGAATTAAATGACACATGTGAAAATATCTCCTCATACGACACAGTAATTATAATGGGTGATCTCAATGCCAAAATAGGCAAAGAGGATTTTGTGCAGAATACTGCGGATAAATATTCTCTCCACGAAGTAACTAATATGAATGGCCAAAGATTGTGTCACTTCGCGAATGGCGCGTCACTCAAAATAAAAAGCACTGCATTTGAGCGGAAAAACATACACAAAGGAACATGGAGAGTACCTGGCTCCGATTCAGTAAACCAAATAGATCATGTACTAATATCTGCTGGGAAATCATCTTCAATAATTGGAGTAAAAAGTTGCCGTGGAGCGAACTGTGATAGTGACCATTATCTAGTCAAAGTACGGTTTCGTCAAAGAATATCGAATGTAGCTGCCCAAAGAGGACTAAGAAAAAAGAAATGGGCAACAGATAAGTTTAAGGACAGAAATACTGTAGAAAATTTTCAATCCACTATCTATCAACTGATGGAAAATCAGAATACATCAACAATTGATGATGAATGGCAACAAATGGAAGGAGCAATAAACAGAGCTGCCAGTGTTAATATTGGTGTAAAATCTAGAGAGAGAAATGCTGAATGGTTTGATCAGGTTGAAATACAAGGTTAAATAAGGAAAACTATACTCAGAAAAGAAAAATTGCTAATAAAATATGCCGTGAAAAGAAAAAAAGGTATATGGAAAATAACATAATAAAAATTCAACAAGAACACAATAAACATGATATAAGAAAATTCTATTGTAATATAAAGAAAGAAATTAATGGATATCAGCCTAGATTAAATATTTGTAGAGATAAGCAAGGAAATATGCTCACGAGCGAAGACGACGTTACAAATAGATGGGTACAATACTTCGATGAGCTACTGAATGTGCAACAATTAGAAAGTTCAGCAGGAATTTATGATGTATATACTGCAGAGCCCTTGATACCCTCAATATCATTTGATGAAATAAGAACTGCAATACATAAGCTAAAAGATAATAAAGCCATGGAGAAGATGGTATAACAGCTGAACTGTTAAAAAAGGGAGGTGAATTTCTGCATCGTCAAATACATAAACTAATATGCAAAATCTGGGATGAAGAACATATGCCAAACAAATGGAGAACAGGGCTGTTATGTCCCATTCATAAAAAAGGCGACAAAACTGAATGTACAAATTATAGGGGAATATCATTATTAAATACTGCATATAAAGTATTATCAAATATAATTTTCATAAGATTAAAACCATATGCAGAGGAAATTATAGGAGAGTACCAGTGTGGATTCCGGAGCGAAAGATCAACAATTGATCAAGTATTTATATTGAAACAAACAATGGAAAAATGTTATGAGTACAATAAAGACATACACTTCTTGTTTGTTGATTTTAAACAAGCGTTTGATAGTGTAAGTAGGGATCAAGTTCTTGCTTCCTTGTTAAGACAGGGAGTACCCAAAAAACTTGCCAATGTAGCTATGATGACAATGAGCGAATCTAAAGCTAAAATAATGATACAATCAAAAATATCGACAGAATTTTATATTAAGTCGGGTGTAAGACAAGGCGACGCTCTCTCTGCCATGCTGTTTAACATGGTATTGAATTATGCAGTTGAGAAACTCGATAAGGGAGGAAACATATTTATAAAGTCTCATCAAATAATTGCTTATGCTGACGATATAGCAATCGTATCAAGAAGTTATAGAGATATGACTGAGGCGTTTATTGTGCTCGAAAGTGAAGCAAAAAAAGTTGGTTTAGCTATCAATGAAAATAAAACAAAATATATGAAAATGTCGCGAAATGAAAGTAGAAGATACCCACAGAATATTACCATTGTGGAATACAATTTCGAAGGTATTAAGAGTTTCTCATATCTCGGAGTAATAGTTAGAAATGACAACAGTATGCATCATAACGTGCAATATAGAATTAATGCAGGAAACAAATGCTACTACGTACATAAAAAGCTAATACAATCTAAATTAATAACCAGACAATCAAAATTAATAATTTATAAAACTATCATACGACCAGTGATAACATATGGCTGTGAAGTATGGAGTCTGACGAGGCATGATGAAAATAGCTTAAGAGTATTTGAAAGAAAAATACTGCGTAGAATTTTTAGCGCAAAAAGACTCGAAAGTGGAGAATATGAAAGAAGAACTAATTCTGAACTCTCCGAGTTAATAGAAGGAAAAGACATAGTAAAATATGCAAAAGCGCAGCGCCTAAGACGAGCAGGCCATGTTGCTCGAATGAAGGAAAACCGCGCTCAATATAAAATTATGTATGCAATCCCTGAAGGAACAAGAGCAAGGGGACGACCAAGAAATAGATGGGCTGATAATATTGATAACGATGCTAGAATTCTTAATGTCCGAAATTGGAGATCAGGAACACAAAATAGAGAACAATGGCGAGCAGTTGTAAAGCAGGCCAAAGCTCACTCCGAGCTGTAGAGCCATATGATGATGATAACATCGTTGAATTCGGAATCATGCTCGTTTAGCCTAAGTTCGATGAAAAAATTCCAGGATCCGAACCCATGGTCGTATTTCGCCCATATGCAGTACGCGCCGTTCTTTCAATACTATTGCTCCCTTGTACACAATTGGAACGTTCTATCTTAATTTTAAGCTAGTGTTTTTAATAATTTCAATATACTTTAAGGTCTTTAAAACTGTAAGGATGATCCTCGACCCACTACTCCAATTGGTCCTACATTTCCAGGACTCTAAGGACATAGGATGAGGCACACTTATACCAAATTTGACTGTTGTATCTGTATTGGTTTCGGAATTATGCTTGTTTGCCCTAATTTCGATCAAAAACTTCTAGGATCCGAACCCATGGTCCGAACTCGTTCGTACGCAGTCTCCGCATAGTCTCATTACTCGTAACCTACATCATAAAATGCATGATTGTAACGCCATTAGTTGTTGAGTTATCCTTATTTTTATACCCTACACCTATGGAATAGGAAAAGGGTATATTAATTTTGGTATGGTGTTTGTAACCACCTAAAGGAAGCAAGCTAGATATGGAAAAGTATATATATTTGTGATCAGCGTGACCTCCTGAGTCGTTAGAGCCATGTCCGTCCGTCCGTCCGTCCGTAGTAACGATAACTCAAAAAATAATGGAGCTATCTTGATGAAATTTTAACTGTAGGTTAGTAGGACTTATAGTACGGTGGGGATTGCATATGGGCGAAATCGACCCATGGGTTCGGATTCTGGACCTTTTAATTGTTCAAAGATGCAAGGAACATATAAAACAAGTATTCTTCGTTCTACCTTTGTTGTGCACACATCGGTATAAAACTGTGTCTTTAGAGTTTAATAACAATTTTAAAATTTTCTTTTTATTCAATAATTTCAGTTAATTAATCATTTGTAGTAATTAAATTACTTACTTAATTTTTTTCTTCTTTTTAAATTTTTTTTTTTTTTTTTAATTTAAAATATTATAATCTTTTTATTCTGTTGTGATGGTGTTTTGTTATATTTAAATTATTTCTCTCCCATATTGGATTAACAAGCCGCACTTCCAATGGTGGCAAGATAAGTATTTTTATTTTCACTTATATTATATTATTTTATTTTTTTATATTATTCTATTCTATATTATTTGATGTAAAAAAGAAAAAAATATTCTAACTAAGCAAAACTATCACATAATTAACACAGATTCAATTTATTATGACCATTAACTTTTTTTTTCTTTCATAATATAAATTTTAATTTATTTTAACAACTTCGACATAATTTAAGAACTTTTATTTTATTTTCAAAATTAAAAAAATTTTATTTTATTTTAAAACACGCGTCGGATTTGTTTTCTTTACAATTAATAACTTGTCAAATTTAATTTTTTAATCCTCATTCATGCTAGCAGTAAACCAAACAAATATATCCATCTCCCTTCCTCTTATGCATGGATGTTGATGCTCTAATTTTATTATTTCTAGATTCTCAATCTTTTATATTTTTTTTTGCACTTTAATTGTACTGATTATTGTAAATTAGGTTACACTAAAATTACTACATATAATTTTATGTGTTGATCTCTTTCTTACTTAAATAAATTAATACTCATTATGCTATATTAACATTAAATTTTTCCTTTTTTTAAACATAAATTTTTTTTTTTTTATATTAAAATCTTAATTACATGTGGTTTTACTTTGTGTGAGTTTACGACTGTAACTTCGTTCAATAAGGGCACATATCGTGCAAGATAAAAACTGTTGAACTTTGATATAAGTCGTTTTGTCACGCTGAGTAAAATAAAATTAACCGGGATTAATCATTAATTAAGGAGGACAAATCGTACATATATTTATTTTTAATTTTAATTTCTAAATTTTTAAATTTTGTTCTATTTCTTCTTTTCTTTATTTGTTTTAAAATTCAAATATAAATTTCTTTCAATTACAAATTAAGAAAAATTTCGGTTTTTGCTTGTATTTCTTTTTTCTATTCTTAAAATCTTTCTATTTTTAAAATTTTTTGATCCTTAATCTTTTTTAGTATCAAAATTGCCAACTTTTGTATTAATTTTTGTAACATACGTGGGTTGCAGACGAATTTTCATGCCGTAGAATTCCATTTAAACTCTACAAAGCCAGCTATCCCAGCCCTTTGTGAAACGCAAGTTAGTGGCCAAAAAGATAATTTTAGTATTACAGGCTACTCACTTGTTTCACACTTCGTCCCTAAAAGAGGCGTCGCTATCTTCATTAAAAATGACATAGTTTTCAACATTCTTCATAAATATAAAGCTTTTAGCCCAACCTTCCATTACATTTGGGTCAAAATTCTCGGTGGAAAACATGTCATACATTTCTGTTTCTTATACAGATCTCCCAACTCAAATAAACATGAAACTGCTACGGAGTTTGAAAATCTCTCTAACCAGATTAATGAAATTTTGGAGTCATGCCCAAAAACTGAAATAGTTCTGGCTGCGGATTTCAATGTCCATAACAGAGATTGGCTTAATTTTTCAAGTAATTCTTCTTTGAGCCAAAACTCAATTGGGAAGCAAGTTGAACTGTTTTCATCAATGTTCCACCTTTCTCAACTTGTCAAATTCCCACTAGGGTCCCTGACCGTGCTGATCAAGAAGGTTTCCTCTTGGATCTGTTTCTGACTAAACATCCTGAAAAGTATGTGGTTTCAGTAGGTTGTCCCCTGGGGGGCTCCGACCATTGTTTGGTGAAAACAAGCTTCCATATTAACACAGTGATCAATAGAAAGACTCCTCCCAAAAAACTGGTATGGAATTATAATCGTGCCAACTGGAAAGGTTTAAACAACTTTTTTAAAGATTTTGGTTGGTCAATGTGTTTTTGCAACAAGGATGTTAACTTTGCTGCAAATGCGATCAGTGAAACCATCTTGCTTGGAATGAGGTTGTTCATACCTCACTCCATGAGAAGTATTCAACGAAAACCGAATGCATGGTTCAATCGCATTTGTTGTAAAGCAATTCATAATATGGAGGAGGCTTTTAAACGTTACCAACACAATCGGTATGATTCTCACAGGGCCAACTATATAGTGGCCAGAAATAGATGCAAGAGAGTTATCAACAAACAAAAGTTCTTATTCAACCAAAGAATAAAACGTAGGTTGCTCCACATGGCAAAGAACCGCAAGTCCTTTTGAACTTTTACAAAGGGGTTAAAGGAGGACGTAAGCGGGTCCTCTTTTCCCCCACTTGTTGATAAAAATAACAGAATTGTGTCAGATTCTAAAGAAAAAGCTAACTTGTTTGGTGAACAATTTGCTTCCAATTCAACACTGCCCCGTCAACACAAAATCGTACAATTCGTGTACTTGTGGATGGTTATACATCCAACCAATTTCAAATAAATGCTGGTGTCCCCCAAATATCTGTTCTATCCCCAACTCTTTTCTTAATATTTATCAATGACTTACTTTCAATAACCTCCAATCCAATACACAGTTTCGCAGATGACAGCACCCTTGTGGCTTCCTATGAATTTCATAGTCGCTGTAACATTAATCATCAGATTAACACAACAGCAAAAAATTTCATGACAAGTAAGCTAAACAATGACTTAGCAAAAATTCAAAAATGGGGAGAGTGTAACCGTGTTGATTTCAACACAAAAAAGACCCAATGCTGTTTAATCTCGCGGAAAATTGCAATATCTACCCCCAGCTTGTCATTTCAGGGTATGCTTTTGCAGCACACAACAGACCTAAACATTCTGGGTATCGGGTTAAACCAAAAATTGACCTGGTCAAACCACATTTTTGGTATAGCTAAAGATGCTGCTAAATGTTTAGGTTTTTTGTTTCGCTGTGAAACTTACTTTACTGCACCTGATCTTCTAAAAATCTATAAAACTTACATTAGACGAAAAATGGAGTATTATGCACATATTTGGGCTGGAGCCCCCCAAACCGCATGGGCTGTCTCGATAAAGTGCAAAATAGAGCTATCCGTCTTATAAATGATGCCAGTGTTACCTCATCGCTCACTCCACTTAACCATCGGCGAACCGTTTGGTCATTAACTCTGTTTTATACATACCTCGTAGGGACGAACACCTGTTCCAATGAAATCAAACAATTAATGCCTCCCCTAAAAGTTTTTCAACGCGAAACAAGGAGTGCGTAAGATGCTCATCCCTACTCTGTTGAATTAGTAAGAAGATTTTCATTGATTTCAAGTTTTTTTGTTTTTTAATATTTCTAAATAGATAAATTATTAAGAATTTGTAATATTTTTGAATAGATAAAGTAATTAGAAAATGTGTTTTTTAATACTATAAAGTTGATTTGGTTAGCCATGTCTTAAGATCAAACTAATAAAATCTTTTATGGTGTTAAAATGACTTATGGATATGTCCTTAAATTTGAACCAAATAGATGTAGGGTATTTCTAAGTCGGTTGCACCGACTGACTGTTTCTTTACTTGTTATTATATCATATCTATATATTATTCAATTATTACCATAGGTAATATATTAAGAAATTGTGTACGATACTTAAGTTGTAAAATTTATTATACCCGTATGACTATATAGTCAAAGGGTATAATAAATTTGCCATTACGTTTGTGACGCAGAGAAGGAGGGAGGGTAGATGTAGAATCAAGTGTATGGATCGGTTCACAATCGAAAAAAAAATCGATTTAGTCCGCACGATAACTCAAAAACTAAAGGAGCTCGGATCTTGAAATTTCGAAAATATCGTTTTTTTGCAATAGCCGTCATCGCTTTTTAACACCAGCCATTTGGTCCACGGGATCGGGTAGCTGCCATACAACTTCTTTTTTTATATGAGCATTTCTCTTCACTTAATGAAATTTTGTGAAGGTCCCTGAAATTTTGCTAAAATTAGTTTAGTAAAATGGCCAAAGTTTCTGCAAAATTTGGTTGGTGTACTGTAGAGGGATAGAGTAGCTGCCATACAACTCCTTCTTTTATATGAGCATTATACTACACCTAATGAAACTGGTGCCTAAAATTTTGCCAAAAATAGTTTAGTGTAATAATTTGGTTGGTCTACTGCAGAGAATTCGAGCAGCTGCCATACATCTCCTTCTTTTATATGTGTATTTCACTGCACTTAATAAAGCTGTATGATTGAAATTTTGCCAAAAGTAATTAATCGGATGATATAATGTATATGGTACGGTCATACGGGTATCCCAGAGTTGAAAGAGTCTACTCTACTAAACTCTTCTTCGTTTTTCTATTAAAATTAATTATATGAAATTGTTCAAAATATATCATTGTATTTTAGAAATATATTTATTGCATATTTTGATTATTACATTTTGTGATAACAAGCTAATGAAAGCATTACTGGTTAAAACGAACATTAAAAACCATGAAATTATATAAACTTTTATATTTATATTATTACAAATTAATACTTCGTTCGAATAACTTTAAGTTTAATTCTATAGAATATTAAAAAATAAGTAAATTAAGAGAATAAATTTAAAAATTATTGAAAATTGAAATAATTAACCAAGGGTACTAAATCATTCTACAGTAAATGCACTACAGCTTAAAATGCTGAAAAGGAGTAATTGCCGCATGTGTGTAAAATTTTATTTAATTGGATAAAAGTTTTAAATATGTAATTTTGTAATTGCATTTTACGAATCCATTTAATTTGTTGTTTAATATTTTAAATAGATAAGTTAGTAAGAATTATTAAAATTTTTGAATTGGTAAAATAATTAGCAAATGTTTTTAGTATTATAAAAAAATTTGGTTAGCCATGTCTTACGATCAAATTAATAAAAGCTTTTATGATTTTAAAATGACTTATGGACTTCCCATTAAATTTGAACCAAGTAGGTGTAAGGTATTTCTAAGTCGGTTGTACCGACTGACTGTTTGTTTACTTTTTTTTTATATGTTCCTTGGCCCTTTGAACAATTAAAAGGTCCAGAATCCGAACCCATGGGCCGATTTCGCCATATGCAATCCCCGCCGTACTTTAAGTCCTAGTTACCTACAGTTAAAACTTTATCAAGATAGCTCCATTAGTTTTTGAGTTATCGTGCCTACGGACGGACGGACATGACTATGTCGAATCAGGACGTCACGCTGATCACAGATATATATACTTTTCCATATCTAGCTCGCTTCTTTTAGGTGGTTACAAACACCATACCAAAGTTAATATACCCTTTTCCTATTTCATAGGTGTAGAATAGGTAAAAAGGTATATTAACTTTGGTATGGTGTTTGTAACCACCTAAAGGAAGCAAGCTAGATATGGAAAAGTATATATATTTGTGATCAGTGTGACCTCCTGAGTCGTTAGAGCCATGTCCGTTCGTCCGTAGTAACGATAACTCAAAAAATAATGGAGCTATCTTGATGAAATATTAACTGTAGGTTACTAGGACTGAAAGTACGGCGGCGATTGCATATGGGCGAAATCGGCGGGTTCGGATTCTGGTCCATTTAATCGATCGAAGGGCTAACGAACATATATAAAAAATCACGATAACTCAACAACTAATGACGCTATCTTCATCAAATTTGTGCTGTAGGTTACTAGTAATAAAACTACTTTGGGTATTGCGTAAGTTCGGGATTGGACCATGGGTTCGGAACCTAGAACTTTTTGATCGAATTTAGGCCAAACGACAAGCCACTTAGTTCCGAGGACGAGGATTTTCGAAATTAATAAAGATAGTAACTTGAAACAAAAGCAGAAGCTGCAAATTTGGCACATGGGTGTTCTTTACTATTTCCTGCGTGTTCCTCTAATTTTGGATCAATTGAAGTGGTGGTTCAGTACCTCTCTTATACCCACCAATGTGTAAAAGCTTATCATCGAAATTAATAAAACTAGTAACTTAAAATTAAGATAACACGTTCCAATTTTTTACAAGAGTTAACTAGTTTTGAAAGTATGACGGGGACGCATATGGGCGAATCATGCCATGGTTTCGGGTTCTGAAACCCTTGAAAAGCTCAAGGGCTAACAAACATATATCTTAAAACACCGTAACTCAAAAAATAATGCCGCTATTTTGATGAAATTTAAACTCTTGGTTACTAGTAATGAAAGTACCATGGGAATTGGTTCCGGTCGAGTTTAATTTCGAAGCCAAAGAATATATTTCCTATTTACTATGTGTCCCCGAAATTTTGACTTAATTGTAGTGGTTCAGCTATGTTCAAAGGTACTTGCTGCATTTATGTAAAATTTAGTTTTATATTTAAATGAATTATATGAAAAGGTCTAAATTTGTAATTGTATTTTAGAAATACATTTATTGCATATTTTGCGTTTATAAGATTTTCTAATAGGTACATAAACTAGCAATTTAAAATAATTGAAATTTTGAAAAATTTGGATTATTAAATATATTACCTTTTTATCACAAAATTTAATAATTCAAATTTTTTCATTTTGTAATTGAATTGGAATAAATATATTTTCATTTACTTCAAGTTTTTTTGTTTTTTAAAAGTGTAATTAGAAAATTTTTTTAGTATTATTAAGTTAATTTGGTTAGCTATGTCTTACGATCAAATTAATAACAGCTATTATGGTGTTAAAACGACTTATGGATATGTCCTAAAATTTGAACCAAATAATATTTCTAGCTTTAATATTTTATCTACCTAACTACAATAGCATTCTTTGCACATTTCATCTTACCCAAGTACGGAACTTAGCACATTATATCTTTTTACAATTCAAAAAAAAAATATTTGTAGCAATTGTCTAATTGTATTGTTTTTACATATATTAAAATGCTTGCAAAGCATAAAAAAAAATACTTATGTGGTTATTCTGATGTTCGCCGAAAGTCCGTTCCGCATTCGAAAAAAATGGTATGATGAAATCCGTTCGACTGCCAACACTTTTTGCAGGTGGCACAGTCATATGTTTCGTAAAATATTTTTTGTATCTACTAGGTATATTTTTATACCCTACACCTATGAAATAGGAAAAGGGTATTTTAACTTTGGTATGGTATTAACTTTTTGTTTGTAACCACCTAAAGGAAGCGAGCTAGATATGGAAAAGGATATATATTTGTGATCAGCGTGACCCCTGAGCCGATATAGCCAAGTCCGTCCGTAGGCACGATAACTCAAAAACTAATGGAGCTATCTTGATGAAATTTTAACTGTAGGTTACTAGGACTTAAAGTACGGCGGGGATTGCATATGGGCGAAATCGGCCCATGGGTTCGGATTCTGGAACTTTTAATTTTTCTAAGGGGCAAGGAACATATCAAAAAAAAAAGGATAACATAACAACTAATGGCGTTACAATGAATTTTATTATGTAAGTTACCAGTATTGAGACTACGGCGGGGACTGCGTACGAACGAGTTCGGACCATGGGTTCGGATCCTCTATGTTTTTGATCGAATTTAGGCCAAACGAGCATATTTCCGAAACCAATAAAGATTAAACATTCAAATTTGGTATCAGTGTGTCTCTTCCTATGTCCTTAGAGTCCTGGAAATTTAGGACCAATTGGAGTAGTGGGTCGAGGACCATCCACACAGTTCTGAAGACCTTAAAGCATATCATTGAAATTATTAAAAACAAGTAAAGAAACAGTCAGTCGTTGCAACCAACTCAGAAATACCCTACACCTATTTCGTTCAAATTTAAGGACATATCCATAAATCATTTTAACACCATAAAAGCTGTTATTAATTTGATCGTAATACATAGCTAACCAAATTAACTTTATAATACTAAAAACATTTCCTAATTACACTATCTATTAAAAAATATTACAAATTCTTACTACTTTATCTATTTAAAAATATTAAAAAACAAAAAAACTTAAAATAAATGAAAATATATTTATTCCAATTCAATTACAAAATGAAAAAATTCTAATTATTAAATTTCGTGATAAAAAGATAATCAAAGCATAATATATTTAATAATCCAAATTTTTCAAAATTGCAATTATTTTAAATGGTTAGTTTATATACCTAATAGAAAAGCTTATAAAAGCAAAATATGCAATAAATGTATTTCTAAAATACAATTACAAATTTAGACCTTTTCATATAATTCATTTAAATATAAAAATAACTTTTACATAAATGCAGCAAGTACCTTTAAACATAGCTGAACCACTACAATTAAGTCTCAATTTCGGAGACACATAGGACATAGGAAATATATTCTTTGGCTTCGAAATTAAACACGACCACAACCAATTCCCATGGTACTTTCATTACTAGTAACCTAGAGTTTAAATTTCATCAAAATATAGCCCTTGAACTTTTCAAGGATTCCAGGACCCAAACCATGGTACGATTTCGCCCATATGCAGTCCCCGTCATACTTTCAATACTAGTTAACCCTTGTACATAATTGGAACGTTATATCTTAATTTTAAGTTACTAGTTTTATTTTTTTTACACATTGGGGGTCTAAGAGAGGTACTGAACCACCACTCCAATTGATCCAAAATTAGATGGACACGCAGGAAATAGTAAAGAACACCCATGTGCCAAATTTGCAGCTTCTACATTTGTTTCACGTTACTATCTTTATCAATTTCCAAAATATGCTTTATGGTCCTCGGAACTGAGTGGCTGGTCCGCACCCACTACTCTAATTGGGCTCAAATTTCAAGAAGACTAAGGGAATCGAAAGCAACACCCTGATACTAAATTTGGAGGTTCTATCTTTATTGGTTTCGGAATTATGCTAGTTTGGCCTAAATTCGATCAAAAAGTTCTAAGTTCCGAACCCATTGTGCAATCCTCACTGTACGCAATCGCCGCCGTAGTTTCATCACCAATAACCTACAGCACCAAATTTCATGAAGATAGCGTCATTAGTTGTTGAGTTATCGTGATTTTTATTATATGTTCGTTAGCCCTGAAAGCGATTAAAAGGTTCAGAATCCGAACCCTTGGTCTGATTTCGCCTTTATACAATCCGCGTTGTACTTATAGTACTAGTTAACCCTCGTACACAATTTGAACGTTCTATCTTAATTTTAAGTTACTATTTTTAGTAATTTCGATTATAAGCTTTTAAAACTTGGGAGGTCTAAGAGGGGTACTGAACCACCACTCCAATTGATCCAAAATTAGGGGGACACGCAAGAGATAGTAAAGAACACCCTTGTGCCAAATTTTAAGCTTCTACATTTTTTCAAGTTGTATCTTTATTGATTATAAAGATATGCTTTAAGGTCTTCAGAAATGTGTGGCTGGTCCCGGACCCACTACTCCAATGGGGTCCAAATTTCCAAGACACTTAGGAAATAGGAAGGGACACCTTGATACCAAATTTGGAGGTTCTATCTTCATTTGTTCCGAAATTATGCTCGTTTGGCCTAAATTCGATCAAAAAGTTCTAGGTTCCGAACCCATGGTCCAATCCCGAACTTACGCAATCCCCAAAGTAGGTTCATTACTAGTAACCTACAGCACAAATTTGATGAAGATAGCGGCATTAGTTGTTGAGTTATCGTGAATTTTTATATATATTTGTTAGCCCTTGGACCGATTAAAAGGTCCAGAATCCGAACCCATGGGCCGATTTCGCCCATATGCAATCCCCGCCGTACTTTCAGTCCTAGTAACCTACAGTTAAAATTTCATCAAGATAGCTCCATTATTTTTGAGTTATCGTGCCTACGGACGGACGGACGGACGGACATGGCTATATCGACTCAGGAGGTCACGCTGATCACAAATATATATACTTTCCACATTTACCTCGCTTCCTTTAGGTGGTTACAAACACCATACCAAAGATAATATACCCCTTTACCTATTCTATAGGTGTAGGGTATAAAAATAGTTTAAAATTAAGATAGAACGTTCCAATTGTGTAGAGGAGATCAATAGTATTAAAAGAACGGAGCGGACTGCATAAGGGCGAAATCCAACCATAGGTTCGGATCCTGGAATTTTTTCATCGAATTTAGGCCAAACGAGCATGGTTCCGAATTCAAAGAAATTAGAGCCTCTAAATTCTGTATCAGGGTGTCCCCTTCTATTCCCATAGTGTCCTCGAAAATTGGAACCAATTAAAATAGTGGGCCGGGGACCATCCACATAGTTTCGAAGACCTTAAAGCATATTTTTGAAAATAATAGAGATAGTAACTTCAAAAAAATGTAGAAGCTTCAAATTTGGCACAAGGCTGTTCTTTACTATTTCCTACGTGTTCCCTTAATGTATGATCAATTGGAGCTTAATGTATGATCAAAATAAATTACGATATTTTGATGAAATTTATATACTCCCACTACTCCCAAGAATTTAAAGCATAACATATTCGAAATTAATAAAGATAAAAAAATCAAATTTGATATATATACTATTTCCGATTTCTGTTCCTATTTAACATTTTTATATTTTTAAAAGGCTAAGAGTTTTACTATCACAGTGCCGGCTTGAACATTTGCGGGGCCATGTGCGAGGTTAAGCGCGGGGCTATTTTTTTAAAAAATTTGCTTTGCTTTTTTTCAACCTAAGACATTGGAATATGCTATAATAAATTAATAATATAAAATATGATTAACATCACATTGTTGCATATAGCTATAACCTGTAACATATTTCAATAAGTTATTTACTAACTTGCATAACTTAAATAAAAATATACATAGCTATATACATATATATAACAATTTTCTATCAGTATTTTGAAAACTGCAATGCAATTATAACTTTGAAAAATGGAAATCATTAGTATCTTTATTTTAATTTTTTCATTAAAATAAAAACACAAATAATAAATTGTATGTACTTTTCTTTAAGTGAAACTAAAACTATATCTATGATGACTGATCTATTTAAAATGCACAAAATTAAGTAAATTTGTTGTAGGTGCAGAAAAAATTTATGAATTAAAGTAAATTTCATAAGAAAAATATAAACAAAATGATATGTTAAACACATTTTTTATTTAAAACAATAGTACTTATCAGAATACATAAATGTATACATATATAAATCTATTTTATTTTTCGAGCTCTTTTTATACTAAAATTACTGAGTATATATTTACCTATTTACCTATAAGAATTTTAATATAAACTATTAAATTATAAACACAAACACTAGAAATATTTAAATATACAACGACAGGACACCAACCAACAGGTCGAATTCTCATACTATATTTCCAAAAAAAAACAAAGTTCCAAAGCCTTTGGTTTTCCAATATTTTTAAGCCAACTATGTAAATAAATTTGAATTTTCTTTAAAAACAGTTCGAATTTGAATTTCCACCAATCGGGAGCCACTAAATTTTTCCAATTTAAATTAACAAATATAATAATGTAAACATTTTTTTTTAGGTTTAAAAAGGCATTCTAAAAATTTAATGCTTGTAATTTTTTTAAAATGCTCTTTTTTAGAAAAAAAAAACTTTTAAAGAAACTGTTTCAATTGAAGGAAATTTTAATTGTATTGTGTAAATTTCTAATTTTTGTCTTGAATTTAATAATAATATTATATAAACTTTCCAAAGTGCGCGGCCGGGTGCGGTCGCACCTTCGCACACCCTATCAAGCCGGCTATGCTATCAAACATATTATGTATTTTATTTTATAAATTAAAAACTAAATATTTTTTTAATTTTTATTATATCATATCTATATTTAATTGAATTATTACCATAGGTAATATATAATTAAGAAATTGTGTACGATACTTAAGTTGTAAAATTTATTTATGTATCAAAATTAATTATATGAAACTGTTCCAAATTGATCATTGTATTTTAGAAATACTTTTATTGCATATTTTGATTATTAAATTTTGTGATAACAAGCTAATGAAAGCATTAATGGTTTTAACTAACATTAAAAACCATGAAATTATATAAACCCTTATATTTATAATATTACACATTAATATTTAGTTCGAATAACTTTAAGTTTAATTCTATAGCATATTAAAAAATAAGTAAAATAAGAGAATAAATTTAAAAATTATTGAAAATTGAAATAATTAACCAAGGGTACTAAATCATTCAACAGTAAATACACTACATCTTAAAATCCTGAAAAGGAGTAACTGCCGCATGTGTGTAAAATTTTATTGAGTTTGATAAAAGTTTTAAATATGTGATTTTGTAATTGCATTTTACGAATCCATTTATTTCAACTTTATTTTTTGTTTAATATTTTTATACCCTACACCTATAGAATAGGTAAAGGGGTATATTAACTTTGGTATGGTGTTGGTAACCACCTAAAGGGAGCGAGCTAGATATGGAAAAGTATATATATTTGTGATCAGGGTGACCGCCTGAGTCGATATAGCCATGTCCGTCCGTCCGTCCGTCCGTAGGCACGATAACTCAAAAAATTATGGAGCTATCTTGATGAAATTTTAACTGTAGGTTACTAGGACTGAAAGTACGGCGGGGATTGCATATGGGCGAAATCGGCCCATGGGTTCGGATTCTGGACCTTTTAATCGATCGAGGGGCTAACGAACATATATAAAGAATCACGATAACTCAACAACTAATGACGCTTTCTTCATCAAATTTGTGCTGTAGGTTACTAGTAAT
The DNA here is from genome assembly GCA_963082915.1 of Dolichopus griseipennis. Lineage (NCBI taxonomy): Eukaryota > Metazoa > Arthropoda > Insecta > Diptera > Dolichopodidae > Dolichopus > Dolichopus griseipennis. Next base: position 145,155,886 of record OY720441.1, read on the forward strand.
GAAACTACTTCGGGGATTCCGTAAGGTCGGGATTGGACCATGCGTTCGGAACGTAGAACTTTTTGATCGAATTTAGGCCAAACGAGCATAATTCCGAAACCAATGAAGATAGAACCTCCAAATTTGGTATCAGGGTGTCCCCTCCAATCTCCTAAGTTGGGAGTTTGGGTCCCATTGGAGTACTGAGCCACACATTTCCGAAGACCTTAAAGCATATCTCTAAAATTAATAAAGATAACAACTTGAAAAAATGTAGAAGCTTCCAATTTGCCACAAGAGTGTTCCTTACTATCTCTTGCGTGTTCCCTTAATTTGGGATCAATTGGAGAGGTGGTTCAGTACCCCTCTCAGACCTCCCAAGGTTTAAAAGCTTATAATCGAAATTACTAAAAATAGTTACTTAAAATTAAGATAGACCGTTTAAATTGTGTACAAGGGTTAACTAGTACTATAAGTTAAGCGCGGGCTGTATAAGGGCGAAATCAGCTCATGGGTTCAGATTCTGGACCTTTTAGTCGGTGTCAGGGATAACGAACATATATTAAAAATCACGATAACTCAAGAACTAATGAGGCTATCTTCATGAAATTTGTGCTGTAGGTTATTGGTAATGAAACTACGGCGGTGATTACGTACGGTGAGGATTGGACAATGGGTTCGGAACTGAGAACTTTTTGATCGAATTTAGGCCAAACTAGCGTAGTTCCGAAACCAATGAAGATATAACCTCCAAATTTGGTATCAGGGTGTCCCTTCCTATTGCGTAAGTGTCTTTGAAATTTGGGCCCCATTGGACCAGTGGGTCGGGGACCAGGCACTCAGTTCCGGGGACCTTAAAGTATATTTTCGAAATTAATAAAAATAGTAACTTGAAACAAATGTAGAAGCTTCAAATTTGGCCCAGGGTGTTCTTTACTATTTCTTCCGTGCCCCCCTAATTTGGGATCATTTGGAGTGGTGGTTCAGGACCTCTCTTAGACCCCCAAATGTGTATTTCCTATGTCCAATGTGTCTCCGAAATCTGAACTTAATTGTAGTGGTTCAGCTATATTCAAAGGTACTTGCTGCATTTATGTAAAATTTATTTGAATATTTAAATGAATTATATGAAAAGGTGTAAATTTTTAATTGTATTTTAGAAATACATTTATTGCATATTTTGCGTTTGTATGCTTTTCTATTAGGTATATAAACTAACCATTTAAAATAATAGCAATTTTTAAAAATTTAGATTATTAAATATATTATGCTTTGATTATCTTTTTATCACAAAATTTAATAATTAGAATTTTTTCATTTTGTAATTGAATTGGAATAAATATATTTTCATTTATTTTAAGTTTGTTTGTTTTTTAATATTTTTAAATAGATAAACTAGTAAGAATTTGTAATATTTTTTAATAGATAGTGTAATTAGAAAATGTTTTTAGTATTATAAAGTTAATTTGGTTAGCTATGTCTTACGATCAAATTAATAACAGCTTTTATGGTGTTAAAATGACTTATGGATATGTCCTTGAAATTTGAACCAAATAGGTGTAGGGTATTTCTAAGTCGGTTGCACCGACTGACTGTTTCTTAACTTGTTAAATAAATAAGTTAGTAAGAATTTTAAAAATTTTTGAATTGATAAAATAATTAGCAAATGTTTTTAGTATTATAAAAAAATTTGGTTAGCCATGTCTTACGATCAAACTAATAAAAGCTTTTATCATTTTAAAATGACTTATGGACTTCCTATTAAATTTGAACCAAATAGGTGTAGGGTATTTCTAAGTCGGTTGCACCGAATGACTGTTTCCTTTCTTGTTTTTATGTTCATTTAGCACAAAAAAATAATTCAAAAGGAAAACATGTTGACGGAAGGAAATGAGTTTTTGTGCGGCTTTTTTACAACTGTTATTATTATACCTTACACCTATAGAATAGGTAAAGGGGTATATTAACTTTGGTATGGTGTTTGTAACCACCTAAAGGAAGCGAGCTAAATATGGAAAAGCGCGACCTCCTAAGTCGATATAGCCATGTCCGTCCGTCCGTCCGTAGGCACGATAACTCAAAAAATAATGGAGCTATCTTGATGAAATTTTAACTGCAGGTTACTAGCACTGAAAGTACGGCGAAATACGCCCATGGGTTCGGATTCTGGACCTTTCAATCGGTCCAAGGGCTAACGAACATATATAAAAAATCATGATAACTCAACAACTAATGACGCTATGTTCATCAAATTTGTGCTGTAGGTTACTAGTAATGAGACTAAGGCTAAGGGGATTGCGTGCGATCGAAATTGGACCATGGGTTCGGAACCTAGAACTTTTTGATCGAATTTAGGCCAAACTGGCATAATCCCGAAACCAATGAAGATAGAACCTCCAAATTTGGTATCAGGATGTCTCTTCCTATTTCCTTAGTGTCCTTGAAATTGGGACCAATTGCAGTAGTGGGTTGAGGACCAGCCACACAGTTCCGAAGACCTTAAAGCTTATTTTCGAAATTAATAAAGGTAGTAATTTCAAACAAATTTAAAATTTTCAAATTTGGCACATGGGTGCTCTTTACTATTTCGTGCGCGTTTCCTTAATTTTGGATCAATCAGAGTGGTGGTTCAGTACCCCTGTTAGACCCCCCAAGGTTTAAAAGCTTATCATCGAAATTAATAAAACTAGTAACTTAAAATTAAGATAGAACGTTCCAATTGTATACAAGGGTTAACTAGTATTGAAAGTATGACGGGACTGCATATGGGCGAAATCGTACCATGGTTTCGGTTTCTGGAACCTTTGAAAAGTTCAAGGTCTAACGAACATATTTTGGTTTATTTTTATTTTAATTTTTAGTTTTTTTTTTGTTTGTATGTCAATCGATGTGTCTATATTTGTATATATATTCTTCTCTTTTTTTTTTTATGTATATCATATAAATCCCTGTATCATGTATCTACGCAGTTTTTGTATATTTTGATTATAAAATAAAAAAATATTGATAGAGAAAGTAGAATGAAATTTCTTTTATTATTTTTTTACTTCATTATTCCAAATCTTTCAAATCGTTAGAAAATAATTCCATAAATTGTCTTCTAATGTACCTATGTGCATTTTCGTTAGTTTAAAATAGGTATGTCAAATTTTTTTATAATTTTTAGGTTTTTAACTACTAAAAAATATAATTAAAAATTTTTGTTTGTCTTATTGAAAATTTGTTTTATTATTTTTTTATTTAATTTAGAATTCTAAAAGGGAAAAAGCCGGGTAAAATATATTATGGAAAAGTATATAAATAAGTTTTCAAAATTCATATTCCATTCGGCATAAAAACCCTATAAGTATGTAAATACACATTATAAAATATACATATGTATGTATGTATTTTGCGATGTCTTTTATTCTGCCGGAACCATAATCAGAAAAACCACTAATTTCATCCAGTGCACTCTTATAGTATAGCCACAGACTAATATACTATACAGATCCACAAAAGTTAAAATTTCATATTTTTCAGTAGCGAGATGAGTTCGTAGTTAAGGCACTGTTATACTAGAATAATTTATACATAAAACTAATTTGTTATTGTTTTTTCATTGAATGTTATACTGACGAAAAAAGAAAAGAAAAAAATAACAACAAAATCAATTTTGTGTTATACAAAAAGCGAATCAAAGAAAGAGAAACCAAAAAATAAAAATTATAAAAAATAGGAATGAGTATATCTATATATTTGATATTAATATTTATATTACTATATATTCAAAATCACATAGTGCATGTGATTGTTTATCTTAAAATGGGAAACTTTTTTTCTTGCCTTTAAAAAGAACTGCTATGTATAAAAAACGTATAATAGACTAGAGACTATTATAAGGATAGATAATAATTTAACGACAGAGCATTTAATGTAGGTTTTGTATATAATTTAGTAAATTTTATAGTGTTATAAACGAAAATGCATGTTGTATATCCTGTTAAATTTTTAATATAAAAATATCATACGCGCCAGTTTAGTTATTTGAATATTTTTTAAAGCTAACTAGCTAAATTGCATTCGAGCGACTTTTTAAAGTTACTTGTAAAAAGTTAATTAATATTGTGATAACTTGATAAGTGTATTTAAGTGCATACATATTAATATTGTCAATTGTGATAAGTGTAAGTACATAATTATTTATAATCATGAATAATCGTACAAAAGAAATGTGTTGTATAAAGAATTGTGGACAAAAACTTAATACAGGTGAAAATATACATTTACATCGGTTTCCAAAAAATAAAGATCTACTTGATCAATGGTGCCACAACTTACAAATTGATTTAAATTTAAGTGAAATAAATAATTTAAGGATTTGTTCAAAACATTTTGATAAGAAATTCATAGGTAAAAAAAGAATTTTAGAAGGAGCTATTCCTCTATATTTTTTGGGACATGAAGAGAATAACAGCTTATTTTCAATACCAAGTTGTTCATATCGAAGAAAATGTTGTGTACCCAATTGCAAAAACTCTGAAAATCATTTTTTTAAATTTCCTAGTAACAAGGAAGCCAGGCAAAAATGGCTTGATAATTTTAATTTACATGGAGACTATCCTAAAAATTTATTCGCTTGTCAAAATCATTTTGTTTCAAAAGATATTGGGAAAAAGAAACTTTTAAAAAATGCGTTTCCATCACGAAAATGCATTTTGAAAGAAACTATAAAAAAATTAATGGAAGTTCAAATCGGGAAGAAAAGACAGCAGAAAGGTCAAATATGTGTGATCAGATTTATAATTTTGATTTAGAGTCTTCTTTGGGTTCAATACAAATTCCTAAACGTATGTATGAAGATCCTGCATCAAAAAATTTAAGTAAGTGTTATAAACCATTAACGTTAGAAGATATTTCTACTCTGCAATCTCCTCATAAAAGACGCAAATCATCGCAATATGACGAAATATTGTTTTGTTATGAATGCAAAATAAAGGAAGAAAACTTAGCTTATTTCAAAAATCAGGTAAACTTGTATGCCACCAAATGCTTAAAATTGCAAGAAGAAAATGAATTATTGAAAAAACAGTTAAAAAAAATGAAAAATGAACAAAATAATGTAGAGGTGAGTATAGATTTATTAGAAAAAGTAAATGAAAATACAAAACAATTTTGTAAAATGTTGTTATCAAAAAAAAATATTTACAATGATGATCAAAAAGTTTTAGCACAAAGTATAAATTTTAAGTCATATTCAGTATATTCATATTTGAGAGAAGAATTACAGCTGCATTTGCCTAGCCAATCCTCAATTTATAATTGGAGCCCAATTAAAGTTCTGCAACCTGGTTTTAATCAGTGCCTTTTAGAAAATCTGCAAAAATTCTGTTCTAAAATGGACACGAAGTCAAAACAAGCAGTACTTTTAATAGACGAAATACATATTCGCAGAGACTTGGCTTACAACATCTCTAAAGATTTAATTGATGGCGTTACTGACCTTGGTGAAAATAATAGCAAATCCTCTATAGGAAAGCAAATATGTGTAATAATGTTACGAGGTCTCTTTACGAACTGGAAATATATGATGAGTTATTTTGTTACACAAGAAGGTTTTCCTGCAGAAAAATTAATAGATATTTTACATGAAAACTTATCAAAATGTTTTGGAATGGATTTAAATGTGAGATGTATAGTTTGTGACCAAGGGCCTAATAATAGAAGAGTATACAAATTATTAGGCATTACTGAAAATAAACCATATATGACATTTGCTAATAATAAAATATTTTGTGTTTTTGATCCACCTCACTTAATAAAGTCAATGAGAAATACTCTTTTATCCTGTGATATAAAATCAAATGAAGGCAATATTAGCTGGGATGTTTTGACAAAGGTTTATCAACTTGACAGTAAAAACAAAATTGTTAAGATGTGCCCAAAAATAAACAAAAAACATATATATCCGTCTTCATTTGAAAAAATGAATGTAGCACTAGCAACACAAGCTTTAAGTAAAACTATGGGCGCTGCAATAGATACTTGTTTAGCTAACAAATTTTTTTCAAAAGAAATACAACAAAAAGCTTAAGCCACAAGCATATTTGTATCCACAATGAATAATATTTTCGATTGCTTGAATTCTAAAAATTTAAAAGACGGAAATACTTTTAGAAAACCTTTAAAACAAAATGGATCACAAATTCAATATCTCAATGAAGCTATCAACTATCTCAAATCATTAAAATTACCTAAAAATAAAAAAAATTTTTGTATCTCCGGATTGATTCTAACGATTAAAGGCATACAAAGTTTAAGTGAAGATATATTTTCTTGTGAAGAACTAGAAGTTGATTTTTTACTAACATCGCGAATAAATCAGGATCCTCTAGAAAACTTTTTTGGACAAGTACGATCCAAAGGGGGAAACAACAAAAATCCGTCTGTTTCAGAATTTAATTGGATAGTTGCTAGAATTATGTCAATGCGGATAATAACATTTCACCAAAATAATAAAAATTGTGAAAGGGATATGGATTTACAATTAGATTGGGAATCTGCGCTCTGTGAAAATCTAAATGCAGATGCTATTCACACTGAAGAATATTTAGAAATATCAGCAGATGTAGAGGAATGTATCAGTAAGATTTTAGAGCAGGAGGAAAACAGTAGCGCCTCAAATGTTATTGAAGCTGAACCAGCTAAAAGATATTTTGTTGGTTACGGAATTTTTAAAATTTTGTATCATAAAATAGATTGTTCTAAATGTTGCGAGATAATGGTAAAGACTGAATCTACACTGGAATTATCGTCAGAACAATTGATAAAATACAAAAACTTTTACACGACAGATGGTAAAATCTGGCTAAAAACACCCAGTGATGAATTTTTTGAAATTTGTAATCTTCATTTTAATATATTTAAACATTTTTTTGAAAATTTTTTACATTATACAAATATGAAAAAAGAGATAGTAAACTTGTGTATTTCAAAAACAAACGAATTATACCCAGATTGGTTCCAATCAAAAGACGAATGTTACAACCATAGAAAAATGATTCTTGATTATCTTATATTGGTTTTATTAAGAAAAAATTGTTACTGGACTGTTAAAAATTTCGAATCGAAATTTAAAAAAACGGCCACATCACATCATCGTTTAAATATATTAAACCAATAAAAATACAATTTAACATTAATGTTTAATTTTATAAAAATTAACTTATGTTATATATGTATACGTATACCTATTATAAGCTTAATATGTAATTTTATTATAAGATTTAAGTTGTTTGGACTGAAGAAATAAATAAATGTACTTAATACCTACAGTTTTTCATATTTTGTTTTATTTCAGGGAGGTGGGTTTAGTCAGTAAGAATCTGACACTACCAACGGGGTATAGGTTTTCTTGGTGTCTTTAGAAGATTACCACCTCCCTTAGGGAAAAAAAAAAAAAATTTTAAAGTAAAAATTTTAATTTTAAAACATTCTTCATATAGTCTACTTTAATTCAAACGACGGTACGGTAAATATTATTGTTAGATTAATCATTCTAAATAACAAATTTTTATCCACTCTTTAGCTTATTTTTGTTTTAACAAAACATACTTTCATACCCAAATTGACTGTGCGGCAATTTAGCTAGTTAGCTTTAAAAAATATTCAAATAACTAAACTGGCGCGTATGATATTTTTATATTAAAAATTTAACAGGATATACAACATGCATTTTCGTTTATAACACTATAAAATTTACTAAATTATATACAAAACCTACATTAAATGCTCAGTCGTTAAATTATTATCTATCCTTATAATAGTCTCTAGTCTATTATACGTTTTTTATACATAGCAGTTCTTTTTAAAGGCAAGAAAAAAAGTTTCCCATTTTAAGACAAACCATCACATGCACTATGTGATTTTGAATATATAGTAATATAAATATTAATATCAAATATATAGATATACTCATTCCTATTTTTTATAATTTTTATTTTTTGGTTTCTCTTTCTTTGATTCGCTTTTTGTATAACACAAAATTGATTTTGTTTTTATTTTTTTCTTTTCTTTTTTCGTCAGTATAACATTCAATGAAAAAACAATAACAAATTAGTTTTATGTATAAATTATTCTAGTATAACAGTGCCTTAACTACGAGCTCATCTCGCTACTGAAAAATATGAAATTTTAACTTTTGTGGATCTGTATAGTATATTAGTCTGTGGTATAGCCTTCTAATGGCTATTTCATCGAATACCAATACAGCCAACCTTTCCATGAAATCTTTTTCTGAAAATATAATGCCTAATTCATTTATATTTTTGTCGTTAAGACCTATATTTAAATGTTTGATGGGGATCCATCTATTAAGGGAACTAAAATGGGGCAAATTAAGCTTTACTTCATTTCTCAAAAATTTATAACCCTTTTGGTGAATTAAAATGAATATTTATTTGCCACGTTTTATTCATCTTCGGACCATTTACCAACACTTTTAAAATTCATTTTTAATAATTGTTTGGCTTCGTTACGCAATTGAAACTGCCTATTAATAATGCTACATAAAGATATTTATGTAGATGTCTGTTTTTCTTTTTTTAATTTTTGTCTTAGCTTTTTATTTTGATTTTTTAAGTAAATAATGTTTTTTTTTAAATTAAATTTTGTTTATTAAAGAAAGCTAACCTTTTGAGAACTATCGAATACTTTTTTAAATAAAAATCTGCACTCCTCTAAAATTTCAAACAATGCCTGCAAAAAGAACTTTTTTCATCTGACGAGACAGTTTAGAAATTTTCAAAAAGTACATTCAAATTTCTTACATTTTTATTAGAATAGCATTTAGTGTTTGAATAATTATTATTTATTTTCAAAGGTTTTCTGTATTCTAAAAAAAAGAAATCGTCCAAATTGTTTAATGAAATTCATATATACAAAATACACAAATGTACATACATACATCGATTAACATACAAAAAGAAAAAAACAACAATAAAAATATTAAATAAAATTTTTTAAAAAGAAATCGTTCAACTTGATAAGGAAATATAAACAATTGTACATACATCGATTGACAAACAAACAAAATAAAAAGAAAAATACAAATAAAGCAAAGAAATAATCTCAATTTGATTTTACTATGTATACCAAAAATACGGTCATCTTTTTACGATAATGGGGTGATTTCAAATACCGTATTGGGGTGATTTCAAATCAATAAAATTGACTAACAATTTTTGTTCTAGATGAATACTCTATGTATATAGTTTCTTTATGGTATTACTCTGTACCTATTATAGCTGCGTGTCTGAAATTTTGCCAAAAGTAGTTAAGTTTTATGGCCGAAGTTTCTGCAAAATTTGGTTGGTTTACTGCAGTGGGTTTGAGTAGCTGCCATACAACTTCTTATTTTATATGAGCATTACTCTCCACCTAATGAAGTTGGGTGTCTGAAATTTTGCTAAAAATTGTTTAGTGTAATGGCCAAAGTTTCTGCAAAATTTGGTTGGTCAACTAAAGAAGGTTCGAGTAGCTGGCATACAACTCCTTCTTTTATATGAGCAGTACACTACACCTAATGAAGCTTGGTGTCTGAAATTTTTCCAAAAATAGTTTAGTGTATTGGCCAAAGTTACAGCAAAATTTGGTTGGTCTACTTCATAGGGTTCGAGTAACTTCCATACAACTCCTTCTTTTATTTGAGCATTGCACAACACCTAATAAAGCTGTATGTTTGAAATTTTGCCAAAAGTAATTAACCGAATTATATAATGTTTATATTACGGTCATACGGGTATCCCAGAGTTGACAAAGTCTACTCTACTACACTCTTCCTCATTTTTAGCACATTTTAAAAAAATTTTGTTAAACTGTGCTATATAGTTTCACTCTGCCCGTCCGTCTGTCCATATGTTTACAAAAACTTTTACACCGTTTGAAATTGAGTGAAGAAATTTTAACCACAAGTAGATATTATGAAAAAAATAATTTCGTAGAAGAATTATATTTTCAATCAAGGTTATTTTTTTCAAAGAAGGTTATATTTTCAATCTAAAAACGGAAAAAGATAGCTGGGTTTATAAGCTTTTTAAATTATTAAGAGCATTAAGAGCATTTATTAAATATTAAGGGTTGCCATACGGTACTAAAATTTACAATTACAATGCAAAACTAAATTTTTGCAAAATTTTTGGCCACACAAATCTTCTAAACGGTACATGCTAGGGTCTTAAAATTTTGGGAGAAGTTAGCTCTTCCGAAATTAGTAGGAGTCGGTCAACAAAATTGTTTAGTCACGTCCCCTGTTTAGGAGCTATAAGAGCTCGAAAATTTAAATTTTGCAATTTTTAAACACCTTTTAACTTGAAAACCTGTTCAAATTTTTTTTTACAAATATACAAAATTTACAGCTGCAGCATTATATTTCACCATATGTTAAAGGTTTTTCTTAAATTTGAATGGGTTTCTTTAAATTGAAGAAAATGTCTCTAAGTTTTAACTATTTTTGCTTAGATAATAAAATTTTGGGTAAAATTCCAAATTTTGGTGGAGTTTACAATTGATTTCCCCGAAAAAAATTGAAGGGTGAGGACAGGAGGGAGGTGGGCAGATCCATCATAAGTTTGCTAAGCAAATATTTGGGAACCTTCCCCATTGAAGGGCTACTAGGTCTTAAAAATTAAAACTTTTATGTTTATATAAAACAGTAACTTATTCACCAGTGTAAGTTTTTTCCAAAATTAAACGTTAACATTGAAGCCGCAGCATTATTTTCCGCACTTATTAACAGGTTTCCTTGAGTGCATTGGAGTTATATTCTAAGTATTTGCCTATTAGTCATATAATTAATAAATTAATGAAATAACTAAATTATAATATTATCATTTACTTTTATATATATTTTATTAATGATGAAATATTCAGTAAGAAACCGTTTATAATTTTGAAAATGTGCTTTTTAAAAACCCATTGCTTTTTGCCTTACTTGTTATTTTAATTTTTTTTTTGCATGTCAATCGATGTGTGTACATTTTGTATATATTTCTTCTCCTTTTTTATATTCGAGTTAGCAGTTGGATCAAACATTTTCGTTCAAACATTCATAAAAACAAAGCTGCTAAAAAAGTTGATGATAATATAAGATTGATTTGAAGTCATTTGAAAACCGAATCCAAACTTATATAATTGACAATACTGATGAATCTTTAATTAATCCTACTGAGTTTTTAAAAACTATTAAAGAAGAAGTTTAATTTGACTGTTTTAATGTAAACTCTGAATTTTTCGCTGAATATGCAAAGATGGGTAACCAGTTTCTAGTGTTATCTCAGTTATACCTCTTAGCAAAGAACAATATATATTCTTAAGCAAAAAAGTATTTGTTGCAGAAGAAAACTGTTACTTCAAATTGCGCTTCTTCTTGACAGTTTTCGATTTATGGCAGCTAGTTAAGATTCATTTTGTAATGATTTAAAACAAACAGAAATGATCCATGTACAAAAAATGAAAAAACTATGGAAAATATTGATAAAAGAAGAGATATTAAAATCGCTATCTATTGGAAAAGTAGAGGTAGGCATCAAGGAGTACGAGCGCTCTAAAATTTAACTTCTTTTACATCTGATCTTATTGCCGTTGAATTAAAACAAAACAAAAGTTTTTTATAATATAACAAACCGATATACATAGCTGTTTTAGAACAGTCAAAATATTAATGTACGATTTTTATTATAAAAATCTCCGTTCTAAGATTTATTTTATTCAAATTTTCACAAATAAAAATATTAAAAAAACTAAAGGAGTGAAAAAATATGTAGTAAACGATTTAGCCCCAGAAAATTATCGAAACTCATTGTTAAATAACTTATTTTTTCGCAGAAATATGAGAATTTTTAGATCAAATTTACATGATATCGTAAAGACATCATATACATAGAGTATTTATCTAGAACAAAAAATGTTAGTCAATTTTGTTGATTTGAAATCACCCCAATACGGTATTTGAAATCACCCCAAAAGATGACCGTATTTTTGGTATCACAGTAAAATCAAATTGAATTTATGTACAAGAATACGAAACAAAAGTTTTTTATAATATAACACACCGATATACATAGCTGTTTTAGAACAGTCAAAATATTAATGTATGATTTTTATTATAAAAATCTCCGTTCTAAGATTTATTTTATTCAAATTTTCACAAATAAAAATATTAAAAAAACTAAAGGAGTGAAAAAATATGTAGTAAACGATTTAGCCCCAGAAAATTATCGAAACTCATTGTTAAATAACTTATTTTTTCGCAGAAATATGAGAATTTTTAGATCAAATTTACATGATATCGTAAAGACATCATATACATAGAGTATTTATCTAGAACAAAAAATGTTAGTCAATTTTGTTGATTTGAAATCACCCCAAAAGATGACCGTATTTTTGGTATCACAGTAAAATCAAATTGAGATTATTTCTTTGCTTTATTTTTATTTTGTTTGTTTGTCAATCGATGTATGTACAATTGTTTATATTTCCTTATCAAGTTGAACGATTTCTTTTTAAAAAATTTTATTTAATATTTTTATTGTTGTTTTTTTTTATTCAAGCACTAAATGCTATTCTAATAAAAATGTAAGAAATTTGAATGTACTTTTTGAAAATTTTTAAACTGTTTCGTCTGATGAAAAAAGTTTGTTTTGCAGGCATTATTTGAAATTTTAGAGTGCAGATTTTTATTTAAAAAAGTATTCGACAGTTCTTAAAAGATTAACTTTCTTTAAGAAACAAAATTTAATTTAAAAAAAACATTATTTACTTAAAAAATTAAAATAAAAAGTTAAGGCAAAAATTAGAAAAAGAAAAACAGGATTAACAATTAATTGTAGCAATTCTTCGTAATTATTGGGAGATCTAAGACTAAATTCAGTTGTCATGATGGATTTCAGTGCTGTATAATTAATTCTAGGTACATTGTGACATAAAATTAGAAAATAAGGTTATGTAATTCTTTTTTTGTCAAAACATAAAAAAATTTTAATATAAATTTAATCATTTTTCTCTTTCTCTCTTATTGAGAGTATACTATTTTTCTCTCTTTCTAAAGTTAAGATAACTAGGCACAATTTTCTCATGAAAACTTGCCTTTACTGCCAATGACAACACTTTACAATTATGTTGTTTGAGACAATTTAAAAGGGACAACACGTTTAGACCAGTTGTCTTTTAGTTAAATATATAAGAGTAGGTACTTAATTTTAGAATGGTAAAAGAGATAGAGTAGCTAATAACAATTTTGTTATCAATTAATAAAAACCTTGTTTAGTAAATGTGACTCAAAAAATAATTTTCCCTTTTAAAAAAATCTGAGTTATGTTATATTTACTCCGTTACTCAATACGGTTTTTTTTTTTAAATGAGTAAAATGGTTTTATCAATAAAAAACTTTGGAAAAGGAGAGGTATTTATACTATTTATATTTATATATGAAATTATTTTAAATAAAATTAAAAATTATTGTTAAAAATATTTTTATTTAATTTTTATATTAATTAGGAATAAAATAAAAGTTAACAATTCAAAACAGTTAAATAAATTAAGTTGGTTTATAGGTAAATAATTTATTCAAATATTTAAATTTGACATTGCAAAACAAGTTTTTACAACTAAAATTATAAACCTTTATGACATACAAACTCTTTACAACAGCTAAAGTGTTTTTTCACAATAAAAACATTTGGTTGCGTTATAAACATAGAATTACTAGTACTAGAATAGCAACAGAGAAAAAATTTTCAGACAAATTTCAAAATTTTGTACGTGTACCGTTTATATGTATTTACTAGTTTCTCCGCAATGCATTTCATTTTGAACGTGAAATGTAAAAGAAACTATTAAGTACATACTTCAAAGTTAAAAGTAAATGCAAACAAATTAAAAAATATTATATTAAAAAAAGTTAGGTAATTAAATAAAGGTTATAAAGCAAATAAAGGATATTTTCCTTTTGGTTTCTGCTTTCCATTTTTCATTTCATAAGTAAAATTTTGATTGAATAAAAAAAGGGTAAAGAAAAACCTTTTAATTCTTTATTTGGAAACGTTAAGTTATTTGAAACAGAAATCAAAATCCTCCTTACGGTTAACATATATGTATATTTCATATTTGCCAAAGGTTCGTTCATATTTAAAAATGGCAAAAAATGTTTATATATTCACGAAAGACTATAAATACTTTTTGTTTGGTTCAAAAAATTATGATTTGTTTTTTATTTGCTTATTTTCATTTCCACGATGAATAAAAACCTGGAGATAAATCAAAATTAAAATTAACCTAAAAATATACTTGATGGAGATTCCATTATTTTTAAAAATAATTGATTGCAATTTCTTCTTCTAATATTATTCAAATTTTTTTCTTGATGTTTTGTTCAATTATGTTTTTTTTTTTTTTTTTTTTTTTTTTTTTAAGCTCTAACTGTTCAACTGTTAGGCTAATAAGTCTGTCTATACCATAGGTACATGTTGGAACAGGGGGTCATATTATATTCGTGTTATTAGAATTGGTCTTATTGAATTCCACATACAATTTAATCATGAGATTGTACTAGGCCTTATAACATGTAGAAACGTCTTAGATTTTCAATATTTACAATTCTATTTTTTGTTTATATTGTAATATTTTATATTTTACTAATATGGTATTCTATATCTGCGAGTTATATGATTTAATTAAATTATTTGTTTATATTTTGCATTTGTTTATATTTTTATATTAAAGTATTTTTTACTAAAGATTTATAATTATTAATTATTGATTATGCCATTAATTTGAACCCAATGGCGAATGGTAGCTGAGTCGAGTCGAAAACCAGAAAAGTTTTTTCACTTTCACTAGAATTCGAACCCGGGCCCTTCCGCATGAAAGGTCGGCACTCAACCACTGTGCCACCCAGCTGTGTTAGTAAAAAGTAAATATTTAAAATAAAAGTAAATTAAATCAAATAGTAAATATGTATCTTTATTCGAAATAACTTACAATATACAAACTTTCCAATCCAAATGTATTTCTATATAAAAATGTAAACAAAAAATCTAATGAGAAACTGCCTGTTAAACATTCTCATTTACTCAAATTTAAACAATGACAGCTGAAGTAGCCGTACCATTTGTATACGCATACGAAAATGCATATGGATTTTTTTGTCTGAATTCCTCAGAATAGGAAATCACATTAGAAGAAAATAGTCGGGAACATTCTTTTTCCATTCTAGTACTAGTAATTCTATGGTTATAAACAACTCAACTAAAAAGTGTTGTTAATCACAATAGCACCATTATTTTAATGCTTATTTACACTTTAACACTTAGAAAGCGAATGAATGTTAAGGGCACAATTCCATTTTCTTTTTGTTTTATCAAACTAGACGTACTTTAAGCAATGTCAATTTTTATCCAAATTATTTTCTAACGTCATTATTGTCTGATTGCTTTAAAATTTATTTTAAACACTAAAACTTAAACGATTTAAAATTTAACCTCCTAAATTAACATGTTGAGAAAAAGAAAATGATCACAACTAGTAGCCAATCTGTATCTGTATAAACCGTTTGATTGAGAATTCTAGTAATAAAATAAAAAAAAAAATTTATTTATGTGAATTACAAAAGCATAAAATATCAAATACCTATCTTTTGCAATTTATAGTTTAAATAATTAGGACAACGAAAATAAATATAAATAATCCAAACGAAAATGATACGAGAGTTATCTATTCTTTTTTTGTTTGCATTAGTGTATATACTTTTTAAAATTTTAATTTATTTGTTATGAAATTTTATTAAAACTGACAAATGTCGAACACATGCATAGAAAAAAAGAGTAAATCTGAGAAAAAATCTAGATTTATTCTAAAAAAAAAGATGTACCTTATTTTGTGCCAAAATAAAACCACTCTATAGTGAATCTAGGGTAACTTTTTTTACTCTAGATACAAGGTGTGGTCGTAAATGTAAACTTTTTGACGTAAAATATGCCATTTGACATTTATTATGATTTTAAGACCAAACAATTTGCAATCAGTAGACATTCAATTTACAAATAAATTTTTGTGGTCGTAAAAGTAAATTTTTTAGTTTTGCAATGGATATAAAATCAACAGATTGTTTTTGTTTTCAAGTAGTACAAATTAGTAGTTTTAAGGTGGATGTGTCCCACAACAAACTTTGTGATTCACTTTCAGTTTCACTCCTGTTAATTTAAATTTAAATTAATTTACAAAAAAAGACAATATTTTCTTACTTACATTATTAATCATAAAAATAAAACAACGCTGAACGCTCAAAAAACTGTACCTTACTACTTGGTAAACTGATTGTAAATAAAAAATTTAGTTTGCTTAGTTGACGTTTACTTTACACATATTTCTCATTTACAACCAGGTTCAGTTAGCAAAAATTTTTTACATAATTTTTGGTCGTAAATTCAAAATATGCATATTGACAGCAAATTTACATTTACGACCATAAGAACAATTACTGCATCTCCATTACTGCATTTACTCTTTTAGCCAATTGAAAATGACATTAGTGAACCACCACAATAAACTGAAAGTCATCATTTACAAGGGTTAGTGGCAAAGCGTACAATATTTCAGGCTATGACACTCAGAGAGAAAAAGATGTCTCGACGGCTGATTTAACACGTAGTCTTATGGGAATAGGGAGCTTTATCTCGACGGCTGATTTTAAAATTATAATAACTCACAAATTTGCAACTTTTTTAATTTCGTTCAAAGATGACCGTAAAATTCAGTCTTTTAAAATTTTTATAACATATTCAAATATAAAAAATTTTAATATTTTAATTCAGAAATTCTTTTTTGAAAAATACCTTCCATATATTTTACTTTTTTTAAAAGCTTCTTACTAAGCTTTCAATGAGAGTGATAATTTTATTAATATTCTACAGTGTTGGCAATACATAAATCGACAAAATTAGTTTAAATAAAAATATTGAATTGGAAAGTAACACAGCAAATTAAATTTAAAAAACCAAAAAAGAGTTTATGTAAAAATAATATTGTGAAATAAATTGTATATAAAAAATATTTTTATCTGTAAATAATATAAAATACGATATTAAAGTTTTTCGCTGAGATAAAAAGGCTAGTTTCATATAATTCGATAAAATATTTTTAAAATAAAGAGAAAAGTTTTACAATATAATGTAATACAATATAACAAATGTATAATATATAAAAAAGGAAAAAAAATGTAATAAAATAGCCTAAGGCCATTAGTTGCTAGTGCTAGTTGTAAAATATGTTAACTAATTAAATTAGTCATCATATAATATAAATAAATAAATAAATTTTTAAAAGTTTTGGCTGGTTTTTTTGCAAGGCCTGAGAAGCATGCAACTTGCAAACTATTATCAATTATAACTCCATACTTAATTTCACATCCGAAATAGTTATCATTTTTCAAAAAATATAAAATGACATTATTCGCATTCTTATAAACCAGCAGGGTTACCAACTTCGGAACTAATCAGACCCGAAGCAATTATGTTTAGACGCGAAGATATAATATAATAATAAATACACATGATTACAAAACGAAATTCTTTTATTTTAAATCAATAAAACATAATAAAAAAAAATTAGGAACTTTCTATTTCATTAATTAACAAAATTAATATTAATATAATGTCAACATTAGTTTTTAAAATTATATTTTGAGCTTTTTAAGGAACATTGAAGTAAATTTTTTTCTTCTGGAGCTTTTAAATATATAAGAAAATCTTCGCATTTCATGTCAAAGTTAATTCTTGTACATAGTTCACTTTTAATAAGCGCTATTCGCATTTTATTTCTATCAGCTCTCCAAACTGAATTCATTATTGAAAAAATCCTTTCAATAAATGCGTTGCTTACCGGAATGCTTAAAACTTTGGACATAATTTTTTTCATTTCATTAATTTCATCAGTCGACTGAAATATTTTAACCCATAACCGAAATACATCATTTGGTTCATTTCCACAAATTCTAATATTTGGAAGAATTTGGTTAATAGCAATAATCTCATCATATATTTTATCTTCGTCAACTTTTAAATTTAAAACTTCACAAGTTTTTAAAATTGAGTTAAAAGTAAGTTGATTTTTTAGATTTAAACATGCTAAATATTTAAAAGGACTATCTTCAAAGTTATAAAATTTCGTAAGCTCTTTGTTTAGGTAAACATTTTTGTGCTGTGGCACCAAAAAATTTATTCACAATACGTTTTTCTAAATTTTGTTTTAAGGATGACATTATATCATGCAATTCCGTTGCAGTAACGTTTGGATTTTCTAATAATAGTAAAGGTTTGGACATAAAATTTAAAAACTATCTTTATAAAAATTTTAATTTTCAGTTTCATAGTTAATAATAATAAGGTTTTCAATTAAATTTTCAAAATATTTTTGCAAACCCGAAGAAATTAGTGTCCAACCCGAAGACCCGAAGTTAGCATTCCAAACCCGAAGTCTTCGGGTGAAAAAGATCAAGTTGGTAACCCTGTAAACCACCCATTCTTATTTATTAACCAGCAAGACCTGCCAATCAGGTCCGTAATTTTTAAAAAAGCGCTTATCCGTAATTTTGGAAATTTAAAATATGAAACTTTAATCGAGCAAGAATCATAATTTAACAGCCAGAAACAGAACATTTTAAAATCATAATTTATTAAAAAATTGCAAAATGTTAATCTTAATATACTTAAAAAATTTAATTTAAAATTTTAAAAAGAGCTTTAAAAACTATCTATTAAAGTACGGCTATTTTTTGCACGCACTTTTTTTTTTTTTACTGTTTAAAACTGTATACAAACAAATAAATATTGCCTACCTAGAAATATGGTTGAATGATGCTAAGAACGGGTATAAAATTTTGAATTCTTTCATTTTATGCTGAAAAATACGATTTGAAATTTAATTTTTTTATAAGCATAAAGAGAAAACTTCAAAGTTTATTTTGATATATAATTTATATATTTTTATTAAAATTAAAAATATAAAAACTCGATATTAAAACCAATTTACCTACCAAAATTACATCACAGATTATTATAAAGCTTTTGAAGTTAGGTTAGGTTTTCTAAAATTATTTAAAATTTTTACTCTTGTGTACTCTCATTATTTTTTGACAGTATCAAAATGGCTACGTTATGAAATGCACGGAAAAAATTGAAAAATATTTTTTTAGGAAAACATATTAAAAATTTTGAGTTCATAGCTGAATTTTTGATATGTTTTAAAAAAAACTCCAAATTTTATTTTTTTGTAAAATTCAGAGTGTTTAGGGAAATATTTAATAAAGAAAAGTTTAAAAGAAAATATGGTTAAAATCATAAAAATTTTTATATTTTTCCAAAACAAAAAAAAAATTTTTTTTCGAGACTCACTCTCATTTTGTTTGAATGTATTCACTAATACATTCAAATAATTTTATGTCATGGCCTGAAATATTGTACGCTGTGGTTAGTGGTTAGTAAAATTATGCTACCTACTACATATTAAAGGAACTACAATTAATCAACGAAAAAAAAAAGTTTTATTTAAAAATTTAAATTTATTTTTTTTTTATATACAGACTTCTACGACATAAACTGATAAGTAATGAATCTTGTTCTTCATTTTCAAGTTTGGCAGTTATGTTTATTTTATATTATGGTATAAACTATTACGATATCAATTATCTTGAACCCAAGATTTTTCATGTTTTTTTAATTTGTTTTGAAGATAATTTCGGTTTGGTTTCTGCTTTTAATTTTTCATTATTATTAAGTGATCGTTTTGTAAATTTACCAAAAAATTGTCTTTATATAAATAACCAATTTGAAAATCATATAATGCTAAAATTTTTAAATAATAAATAAAATTTTAATTGTATAAAAAAGGGTAAAGAAAAAGCATTTTAATTCTTTATTCGGAAAAGTTAAGGTATCTGAAACAGAAATTACAAACCTCCTTAAGGATAACATAAATATATATTTCATATTGGTAAAAGGTTCGTTTATATCTAAAAATGGCTAAAAATGTTTATATAGTCATGAAAGACTAATTACTTTTTGTTTTGTTTAAAAAATTATGTTTTATTTTTGATTTGTTGTTGTTGTTGTTTGGATGGGGGAGAGAGCAAGTCTCCCTTACACCTAGGCCTTGCGGCCCGTTGTGCACCCCTGCTCTCAGAGTCGCTCGTAATAATTACAGCTCCTCATTGAGCCATTCAATTCCCTTTATGAAGCTCAGCAGTTTACCTTGGTCTAACTCCCTTACCGTGCTGAAGTCATCCCAGTACGTTCTTCCTAAGATTCTCAATCTTAGGTTTTCTAGTGTTACACATTGGCATAGGACGTGGAGAACTGTTTCGTCTTCACTTCCACAGCCTCTGCATATACTCGTGGTTGCCCTACCTATTTTTGCTGCATGTGCTCTGAGCATTAGGTGGCCCGTACTTATCCCTGTAATTAGTCTAAGATCCTCCCTTTTTAATTTCAGGATCTTTTTCGTTTTCTTGCTATTTGTACCTCCCCAGAAACTCTTGGTGTGAGTTGAACCTGTGGAGTTTAGCCATTGTTCATTTGCTTGGGTATTAGCGCAGTTTCTTGTGAACCGTTTCACCTCTACGTGTGAGAGCCCTATCGGTTCTATATCTGTCCTATGTTCTCTTATAGAAGTTTTCGCAATCTCATCTGCTCTTTCATTGCCGGGGAAGCCTGAGTGGGCTGGTATCCAGTGCAGTCTAACTGCATTGAATTCCCCCAGTTTATTCAGGGCTTCCCAGCAACCCAGTGTGGATTTCGATCTATGTAGACTACCTTCCATTATGTTTATAATGGATTTGCAGTCAGTATAGATATTTATCATCTTGCCTCTAATTCTTCTTTGTTGCAATTCTTCCACTGCTTTCTCTACAGCAGTTGCTTCTAGTTGACGGATCGTCGCATGGCTTGCCATTGGTTTAGCAACCCTTATAACTGGTTCGTCGCATATTATCCCTATACCACAGCGGTTATGTTTTTTAGCCGCGTCGGTATAGATGTCTATTGTATTCGGTAAGGTACTATTATTGATACGGCTTATTTCTGTTTCTGTATCAAATTTTCCATCTAGCCTGAGTTCCCCTGCCATATCATCACTGATTGAAAGAGGGCTCGTAGCCAGGTTCATTATGCCGCCCAAGTTATTTGCTTGGGTCATAATTTCTTGGTGCCCGTATTGGTTATCAAAATTTATCCAGTTACCTGTCATGTAAAGCCGAAGAGCTGTATCTATCGCTTTTCTCTTTACCTCTATTTCAATTGGTTCTATATCCAATATTGTCTCCATGGCCTTGGTTGATGTGGTTCTAATGGAACCAGTAATCCCCAAGCAGCCTTGGCGCTGGGCTTGTGTCAATATTTTTATGTATCTTTTTTTTTTGATGGCCGGCCACCAAACCAACGCTCCGTATGTTATCATAGGTCTTATAACACACGTGTATATCCATGTCATTATACTAGGCGATAGGCCCCAGGTTTTGCCTACCGCATTTCTGCAGCCCCACAGGGCTCTTATCGCTTTTTCTTTCTCCTCACTCAGGTGTTTACCCCATCTGAGTTTTTCGTCGAGATATATACCGAGGTATTTGACGTGTTTAGAAAATTCCAACACGTCATTACGTATTCTCGGTGCTATTGGGTAAATTACTTCTCTTTACCTATTAAATAGGCATATTTCTGTCTTGCTAGCATTTAGTTTCAGACCGTTTTCGACCGCCCATATCGATGTTTTATCGATTGCGGCCTGCAGTTTGTATGTTGTTCTATTAGTCTCCTTTTCGGTGATCAATATTACAACATCATCTGCGTAACATATTACTTTGTGTTCCTCCAATATCAGTTTTTGGAGCAGGTCATCTATGACTATTAACCATAGTAGTGGTGATAGTATTCCTCCTTGAGGAGTCTCTCTTGATACCACCTTGCTTTTAGTGGCCGACCCATAGGTTGATGATATCACCCTGTTACTTAACATTTCGTTGACCCACTCAGTGAGTATTTCATCGATACCTCTGCTTTTCAGGTTATCGATTATATTTTTGGTTCTCACATTGTTGAAGGCTCCCTCTATGTCGATAAAACAACCGAGTGATACCTTCCCTTTGTTGAAACCCTCTTCAATTGTTTGTACGACCTCATGCAAGGCCGTATCTACCGATTTTTCTTTAATATAGGCGTGTTGATTTATGGATAATCTAGGATTTAGCTGGTTTCTTATTTCCAGCTCTATTATCTTTTCGAATCCTTTTAAGAGGAATGACGTTAAGCTTATTGGCCTATATGCGTTCGCTTTATTGTAGCTTATCTTATTAGGTTTGGGTAGAAAGATTACTTTCGACTCTTTCCACTTACACGGCGTATAACTTAATCTTATGCAACCTTTGTAGATTGCTTTGATTTTTCTCTTTAGGAGACTTAAGCCTTCCTGAATCTGTTTAGGGTAAAGGTTATCTGGCCCTGGTGATTTGTACGGGTCAAATGAAATTAGTGCCCATGTAACCTTCTTATCTGTTATCAGTAGATCGATTTTCCGTTCGAGATCATCTACTGGTCTATCTCTAATGTTCGTGATTGTCATTTCTTCCTGTGAGGTCTCGCTAACTAGTTCGTCCTCAGGGAAGTTCTTTGTCATAAGGATATCAAGGGACTCTTCCATTGTCAAAGACATGGTTCCGTTGTCCCTTTCAATCAGTTCTGCTTGTGAGTGGCCTTTAGACAGTATTTTCCTGAGTCTTGAGGCTTCACTAGTTTTTTCTATTTGCTCTGTGTAATCTCTCCAGAGCTTTCGTTTCGCAGATCTGCATTGTGATTTGTACTTCCTCAGTGCAGTCTTGTATTCTAGCCAGTGAGTTTCTCTATTAGTACTCATGGCTTTGTTATATAACCTACGCGTATGGCTGCTGACTTCCATCAGATTGCCATTCATCCATTTATGTTTGAATTTATTTGACAGCCTTATTTCAGGGCATGCCCTTTCAAAAGCGACTCGCATAGCCGAGGTAATATTCTCGACTTCTTTGTCTATGTCCCCACACGAGTTTATATGGTGGTAAGACTGTTCTTGGTTCAGCCTTAGTGTATTTCTAAGGGCCGATCTGTATTCATTCCAATCCGTTTTTCTTGGATTTCTAAAGCGTTGTTCGTTTGTGACCTTAATTTCAAGGTCCATTCTGATGTGACGATGGTCCGAAAGGGATATCGTATTCGAGACATGCCAGTTTTTTATGGATCTATTCAGTCCAATATCTGCTAAACTTATATCTAAAACCTCCCTGCGATTCTTGTTAATAAAGGTAGGTCTATTACCTCTATTAAGAATTGTCAGGTTGGTTGTACTAATATATTCTAAAAGATGTTTACCTCTATTGTTGACGTTGGTGCTGCCCCACACCGTGTTGTGGGCGTTAGCATCACATCCTACAATTAGGTGTAAACCATTTAATTCTGAGTAACTTACCAGATTCCTGAGTTTCGGTGTTGGTGGGTACTCTTCTTCATAAGGCAGGTACTCCGAAGCCAGGATAACTGTCTTTTTCACTCCCTCAATAGCCTCTTCTATTTGGATGGCTACTAAATCTTTACTGTTAAGCTGTGGAATAGAGATAGCTTTAAGTAATTTTCTTATAACAATAATACACGCTCTTGGCCTACCGTTATTTATCTTGTAGAAACACTCAAAGTGTTTTCTACTCCATCCAGTAGGATGATCATTAGCCGTGCTTGGCTCTTGGATTAGAGCCACGGCTAAATTTTCCCTCAGCATCGTTTCTGCTACTATTTCTGTAGCGGAGATGCTTCGGTGCAGGTTGGCTTGGATGATCTTAATAGCCTTCCCTGCCATTCTCTCTGGGAGAAGTTATTGAGGTGGAGTTGTAACTTCCTCCCTTCTCCCACTTACCCTGCCCACGTTGGAAGAGTTCGGATCAGGAGATGTAGTCTCCTTTTCCTCTTCACTTCGTTCCGCAGGCATGGTATCTGGTTCCGCCAAGAAAGAGCCCAGTTCAGATGTTTCCGTGAAGGAATTCATTGACCGGGTTTCTTCTAGGTCGGAATCTTCTTCCATGGCTTTGTCGGCCATGTTTTTCTCCTCGGAGTCTTTTGACTCCGGTTTTACTTCGGGGTCGGCGAGGTCGGCTTCTATCGCCAGTCGAGAAAGCTGCTCAACTACCTCGCCCCCCGCATCTTCCGGAGGTGTATCGCCTCCCTTTCTTTTTATCGTGACCACGCGCAGTCTCCTACATAAGTAGTTGATCTGCCCGTTCACTGTTTCCAACCTTTGGTAATCTGTCAACGGTACTCCAAGGAGTAACCATTGACCTTCCGCCGGTCTTACCTCGCGCTTCAGGACCCTCCACTTGTCCGCGCCCAACTTCAGCGATCTTGAGTTGAGGATGAAAATTCTCCTCAAAACAGTCTCAGGATCGCTGACGTCTCCTCTGATCAATATGAACCCTTTCCAGCTTTGGTAGGTGTGCCTTCTCTACGCACCGTAGGTTGGCACCCGACCAAAGCTGGGAGTGCTCATGTATGGTCTTTTTCAACCAACTCGCCGAACAGGCGTCCACACTTGTAATCTTGAAAATGTTGGAGTCCCACAGACTCCAACTAAAGATTGGGATGACCGCCTGTTCGTCGCTCATCGCCTTCTCCGCCTCTTCCATAATCCAAACTTCGAGGCTTTCTCGTAGAAGAGTCCTATTGGACTCTTCTACGATTTGCCCGTCCATTCGGCTATGGTCGATTATGGCCAGCTTTAACTCCGGCCACTTGACTGTAGCTGAGGGGTTTCTTTTTCCCTACCGGGGTAGGGTTATCCTCTGATCTAGGCCTCTTCCTGCCTACACCTTTCTCACCAGACGTGCTAGGTAATCCAGCTCCTACAAACGATGGGGCAACCATTGGCACTGTCCTACTAGGCGTTTTACCGCCGGCGGAGAGTGCCTCCGGATTGTTCCCACCGCTCTTCGGTGCTTTCATGCCAGACACGCCAGTCCTCCTGACTGACGTGCCTGGTACTCCCGCAACTCCCAGACCCAGTGGGGCAACTTTTGGTACTGTCCTACTAGGCGTTTTACCGCCGTCGGATAGTACCTCCAGATTGCTTCCACCACTCTTCGGTGCGTTTGTCCCTTGCACAATCTTACTCACTCCTGCCGAGCTTGGCACTTCGACAACTCCCAGACCTAGTGGGGCAACTTTTGGCACTATCCTACTAGGCGTTTTATCGCCGTCGGAGAGTGCTTCCGGATTGCTTCCACTAAGTAGTTGACACTGCGGTGTCTTCATGCCTTGCCGACCACACTTTCTTTCCTAGGCTTAGGAACAACCTTTGGTACCATCTTGGGCGTTTTACCGCTTTCTAATGTTACTTTCGGGTTGGTCCCGCTTTGGATTTTCATTGATGCCAGCGATTTGCTGGCATCTTTCATTGTGGCTCCGGTTTTAGGGTGGGTTGCCTGGGATTGGCTCAGCTCTCTTCTCTTTTCGAGAAGAGCGCTGATCGTCTCCTCCGACTTCCCCTCCTGCCTCCATTGCCTTGTTAATTTCTTTTTCAAACGACTTGGAAAGAAGATTCGTTAGTTTTTTCTGTTTCATATATCAAAGAATTACCTGTATTCTGTGCCGGGGTCGTTTCCATAAGATCTTCTGCTGGCGACCTCTCCCCTGATAGGGAGCCAGGCCCGCCGGTGGCCGCAGATTCCACCGACGTTTGACTTAATATCCTAAGTCGTTCTTCTCTCTTTTCCTTTTCCATCTTCATTAACGGGGGTGGGGCTCCTTTATGCTTTTCCTTCCTCCCCCCAGAACCTTGTCAGTATGGTTGAACCTACCGGAGTCATTGACTCCACTGACCTTGCTTCTGGGGATCACGGGTTGTACTTAAGCCAACTCCGCCTCTGGTGAGGTGAGCCCCGTTGGGAGTCGGCTGAAGAGACACGTCACTCTTGGCATTGCTCCGCCGTACCAAGAGAAGGCTAATAAAACTGGTTGTCGCCACTTAACCAGAGTCCGCATACTAGCGACTAAGCATCACCTTAGCCATGCAGCCCTCGGCGTATGCTGTTCCACCTTGACTTGAGACGTCTGTCGTTAGCCCTTGGATAATACCTGGCTAAGGTTCCAGTATACTCAGACTTGCCGTGAGACATGACCACGGACGCAAATCCGAATATACCGGAGCCCATGTTTGCCTTTGTATCATCCAAAGTTACCGGGGTCCACCGCGGGGAGGTGACAGTACGTTTTTGGACACATAAGAGTCCTTACTGCAGATTATATTCTATAGTAAGAACCCTTATCCCTATTTTTGATTTTCTTATTTTCATTTCCACGATGAATAAATGGCTGACGATAAATCAAAATATATAAGTTCAATAAAATTTACCTAAAAATATAAAACTTGATGAAGATTCCATTATTTTTAAAAATAATTGACTGCAATTTCTTTTTATATTATTCAAATTTGTTTCTTGATGTTTTGTTCAATTATATATATAATATCAAAAAGTTTGAAATTAAAAGTAAATTAAATCAAATAGTAAATATCTTTATACGAAATAAATTACAATATACACTTTCCAATCCAAATGTATTTCAATGTAAAATGAAAACTATAAAACTTATGAGAAACTGCTAGTTAAACATTCTCATTTACTCAAATTTAAATAATGACAGAAGAAGTAGCCGTACAATTTGTATACCATATGTGTTCAACGCCTTAGCAAAGACTCTTAATATACACATGTGTATGTGTATATTAAGAGTCTTTGACCTTAGGATATTAAATCACCTTAGAAGAAAGAGTCGGGAACATTCTTTTGTCATTCTCATAGTACTAGAACTAGAATGGCAATAGAGAAAAAATTTTCAGACAAATTTCAAAATTTGGTACGTGAACCGTTTGTATGTTTTACTAGTTTCTCCGCGATTATTTTCATTTTGAAAGTAAAATATAAAAGAAACTTTTAAGTACGATTTAAGTAAGATTTCAAACTTAAAAGTAAATGAAAACAAAATAGAAAATATTATATTCAAAAAATTTGTATGTTGTTGTGGTTTTTGAAGTTTTTTAAAAAACATTAAATTGAATAAAGGATTATTAAGATGGGAAGAAAGTGTTGCTTAAAGATTTTTTTTTTATTTCTTGAGGTTTTACAAATTTCAGCCGATTTTTTTAAAATTATTTTAAAGGTATTTTTCTTTTGGTTTTTGCTTTCCATTTTTCATTATTATTAAATGACCGTTCAGTAAATTTACCAAAACATTGTCTATTTTCGAATAGAATCAATTTGAAAATCATATTGTAATGCTAAAATTTTTAAATACTAAGTAAAATTTTGATTGAATAAAAAAAGGGTAAAGAAAAAACCTTTTAATTCTTTATTTGGAAACGTTAAGTTATTTGAAACAGAAATCAAAACCCTCCTTACGATTAACATAAATGTATATTTCATATTTGCAAAAGGTTCGTTCATATTTAAAAATGGCTAAAAATGTTTATATATTCACAAGACTATAAATACTTTTTGTTTTGTTCAAAAAATTATGATTTGTTTTTGATTTACTTATTTTTATTTCCACGATGAATAAATAAACCTACAATAAACCTTAAGATAAATCAAAATAGATATGTAAGTTAATTAAAATTAAACTAAAAATATACTTGTTGGAGATTCCATTATTTTTAAAAATAATTGACTGCAATTTCTTCTAATATTATTCAAATTTTTTTCTTGATGTTTTGTTCAAATATATATATAAAAGTAAATGTAATCAAATAATAAATATCTTTATTCGAAATAACTTACAATATACAAACTGCCCAATCCAAATGTATTTCTATGTAACTTGTTATATTGTTATTTTAAAGTAAACAAAAAAACTAATGAGAAACTGCCTAATAAACATTCTCATTTACTCAAATTTAAGCAATGACAAATGAAGTAGCCGTACCATTTGTATACGCATACGAAATTGCATGTGTTTTTTTGTCTGAATAACTCAGGATAGGAAATCACATAAGAAGAAAAGAGTCGGGAACTTTCTTTTGCCATTCTAGTGCTAGTAATTCTATGTATACGCATACGAAATTGCATATGTATTTTTTTGTCTGAATACCTCAGGATAGGAAATCACATTAGAAGAAAAGAGTCGGGAACATTCTTTTGCCATTCTAGTACTAGTAATTCCAGGGTCAATCTAGAATCATTGGTTTGACAAGCTGTTTTGACAGAAGAACCAAAAAACAGGTGAAAAAATAAAAATTCTAAATAAACTCACCGTGCAGAAAAGGAAAAATATGAAATTAAAATTATTAACACGAAATGGTCTAAAAATAAAAAAGTAAAGGCCAGAGACAATAAAAAATATTGAAGTAATCATTTAAAGTTAAAACAAGTTTCGATCGTAGCTGGAATTTGTGAGAAAATCGTGATTTAAAAAGTGGGTATTAAATTTAAATCAACCCTCAAAATAGTTTAAGTCATTTTGTGAAACTGTTAAATATGGGGAACCAACTTGTAGGTATTGCTCCACCAGAAATATATCCAGTAGAACATTATTTCCCAGGATCATTTGGAAATGAGTTGGCATATGATTTAAAGTAAGTATTATATTAATTATTCTTTTAATTGTAATTTTGAAGTACTTTAATATTAAATATCAGTATGGGAAGTACACGATTTTTTAAAGTAGCGAGAGCTAAATGTAGTGAAGGACTTGTTGTAGTTAAAGTGTTTGTAATTCACGATCTCTCTTTACCTTTAAATGAACACAAAAAACGAATTGAGTATATTAAAAAAACTTTAGCAAATGCTGTTAATTGCTTACCATTTCAGCGAATTGAGGTAATTAATTTAATGAATTAATAATTTTATAAATAAATATTGTTAATATATATAAATATTAGTTAATATAAATATTGTTAGTTGACAGACAAAGCTGCTTATATAATGAGAGAATATGTGAAACATAGTTTATATGACAGAGTTTCTACAAGACCATTTTTATCAATATTGGAAAAAAAATGGATAACATTTCAAATTTTGTGTGCTTTGAATCAATGTCATAAACAAAAAATATGTCATGGCGATATAAAAGTAATATATAACTGTTTTATTATTACTAATTAATGAAATTTTTTGTCATGTAAAAGTTGGAAAACATATTAATAACATCTTGGAACTGGATTTTACTTTCGGATTTCGCATCGTTCAAACCAACTTATTTGCCAGAGGATAATCCTGCAGATTATACCTACTTTTTTGATACAAGTCGTCGTAGAACGTGTTATATTGCACCAGAAAGGTTTATTCCTACTTTTATATTTTATAAGCCAACTTATTTGTTTTTGTATAGATTCGCGAAAACTTTAGACGCTATACATGAAAAGGATTTGCTATTGACAGCTAATTCAATGTTATTACCAACAGGATCATTAGTTGGAGCTACTTCGTATCATTCAAGTGCTTTGTTGCCAGAAATGGATATATTTTCTGCTGGGTAAAGTACTATAAAAAATATTGTATTGATTATATCATTTGATAAAACTTTTTAGTTGTGCGTTATTAGAACTTTGGACAGAAGGAACTGCTCCTTTCGAATTTTCCCAACTTTTAGCTTACAGCAAAGGCGAAAAGGAGTTAGTTAAGAAACATCTTCAAAGAATAGAAAATGAAAATTTACGAAATTTGCTCTCTTCAATGTTAAGTCTTAATCCAAAGAAGCGGAAGGCAGCAGAAATATATTTGGATCAGGAAAGAGGAAATTTATTTCCGGAATATTTTTATTCATTTTTGCAATCATATTTGCAAATGTTTTCTTCCCTTCCAATAATGTCATCTGATGATAAAATATTAAGGCTTCATTCCGATATTGAGCACTGCATTCGCGTGTTAACAAACCAGTCAAAGTTGGAAGAACAATCTGTTGAAAGAAATATAGGATTAAAAGTATCTTATTGTATTCCAGAACATGATGGTTTAACACTCATAACAACAGTTGTGACCTCTTGTATAAGAGGTCTTCATCACTGTAACACAAAAATATGTTGCTTAGAAATACTACAAAAACTATCGGAATATACTGTTTCTGAAACAATTTTGGATAGAATTTTACCCTATATAGTAAATAAATCGATTTTCAAATTATGCTATTTACCGAAATAAACATAATATTTTTAAACAGCTCTATTTAGCTCAAGATTCTTCGTCTTTGGTACAAGCTCAAGCTGTTGATATCTTAACTAACTGTTTATGTTTGGTAAGAGATATACCAAGAAGTGATGCAAATATATTCCCAGAGTATATTTTACCTAGTATAGCATCTCTATCAACTGATCCTGCAACTATCGTAAGGGTATCATACGCAAGAAATATAGGTAATTTTTTTATCAATTGAAGATGTAATTTAAATGTTTTAATTTTATTAAAGCAAAATTAGCTAAAACTGCAGTATATTTTCTTGAAGAAACTCAGAGAAATGCTTCTAATGATTTATCAACGCAAAGATATGAAGCAGAACTAAATGCTTTACATGAAATCATCCAGCAAACAGTTTTAAGTTTATTAACAGATCAACAATCAATTGTTAAACAAACTTTAATAGAATCTGGTATTTGTGATCTCTGTGCATTTTTTGGTAAACAAAAAGGTGAAATTTAAGCATAAAGTCTCAATATTAAAAATATTTAATCTCAAAATATGCATTGCATTTTAGCGAACGATGTTATATTATCACATATAATAACGTTTCTCAATGACAAAGAGGATCAAAACTTGAGACGATCTTTTTTTGAAAGTATTGTAGGTGTTGTGGGATATGTTGGTTGGCAATCATCGGACATAATTATTCCACTTTTACAACAGGTACTTTTACTTTAACAACTTTCGCTAAATTGAACATATAACAAAGATTTGTTTTTTTTTAATTTTTTTTTTAAATTTAGGGTCTAACAGATAATGAAGATTTTGTTATTGCTAAAGCAATACAAACTACAACAGCGTTGATTGACTTGGGTCATTTAAAAAAACATAATATTGTAGATTTTATTTCAGAAAACGCATGTTATTTAAATCATCCAAATTTATGGATTCGCCATGAAATGTGTGGATTAATTTCAACAATTTCTCGACAGTTATCCCCTATTGATGTTCAATGTAGAATAATGCCTGTTCTGACAATTTTTTTAAAAATTTCATTAATTCAAGTTGAAAAGCCTGAAATTCTTTTGAATTGTTTGAACCTTCCAGTACCACGGAAAATTTTTGACAGCGTTGTCAAGTATGTGAAAAAAAATATAAATATTTTATGAATTTAAAAAAAATTAATAAGTATGCTTAATTTTTTTAGGTTAAATGATATTAATGGGCTATTCAAAGTTTTAGAACAGCATCAAGGATTAAGCGATAAAAAATATATACATGAAAACGATGAAACAAAGCAAACTATTAAAAATGTAAAAATTTTAGACACTGTTAAAATTACAAACAAGCATTTCTAACTTGTTTTAGGTTCTTAGGCGTTTATGTTCTGAAGGACTTACACAGTCTATTGAGAATCAACTATTATCTATGAAACCATTTTTGTGTAAGTTAAACAAGTGTAAAAACGTTGAATCAAAACACACCAAAAATGGACCAATTAATTTGAAAAAAAAAAATATTGGTTGTTATGAGTTTTTTTTTCATAATGCTAAATGGTTGCAAAATAATGGTCATAACAGAAAGTCTAAGGTTTCTGATACGGGAAATGAAACTTCCGGTGTTCATGCAAATCTGAAATGGCAACATATTGAAGATCATCATACAACTATTACATCTTCTTCATCGCAAGAATCTGTTTATATAGGAAATGAGGGTGTTCATATGAATGCCGGTATTATAACACCAAATAATTCGTTATTTGAGTATAGTTTGCCCGAACGAAATTTTTCTCAAGGTAATGTAAAATTAAAAAAAACATTTAGGTCATTTCCGAAACAATCGCACTTCACACTAAAAACTAACTTTTCACACTTAATTTACTCCAAAAAACTCCGAACAGTGTCAAGAGTCGTCCGGAATTAATCGCACTAATACCAAATTACCTGTTAAATATTTAGTGTTCTCCTAAAAACACTAGATGATCGTACTTCGCACTGAAATTGACAGCTTAATATTATTGAATCAATATTCGTTTCTTTTTTAATTTTTTAAAAGAAAAATAACGTAATAACGGTGTTTTTAAATAAAATAAATGATATTTTTAATTCAAAATAATAAAATTTCTAATAAATTTTAATTAGAAAATAAATATATATCCCATAAAATGGATTTAGTAATAATAAACAATATAATTAGAAACAATATTTGTTTTTGGAGGATTGTAGATATTATTATAACATATAGCAGATATATATGTTTTGATGAATGGCGATGACTGCAAGTGTAAAAAAATATTTAAGAGTTTTGCACAATACGGTAAGAAGATTGGTTCCGAAACTATTTGACTGGAATCATAAAGTAGCTATATACATAGTGTATTCACGAAGAACAAAAAAGTTAGACAAGTTTTTTTATTTCGTAAAATCAACTTTATCGTATTTAACTTTATTTTTATTTTAATTTTTAGTTTTTTTTTTGTTTTTTTTGTATGTATACCATATCAATTGCTGTAGCATATATGCCGTATCATATATTTTTTTTTGTATGTATAGCATATCAATCGCTGTATCATATACGCAGTTTGTGTATATTTCGATTATAAAATAAAAAAATATTGATAGAAAAAGAAGAATGAAATTTCTTCTTTTTGCCTTTAAGTATGTAAATAAACATTATAAAATATACATATGTATGTATGTATTTTGCGATTGCTTTTGTTCTGTCGGAACCATAATCAGAAAAACCACTAATTTCATCTAGTGCACTATTATAGTAAATAGCCTTCTAATGGCTATTTAATCGAATATCTATACAACCAACCTTTCAATTAAATGTTTTTCTAAGAATATTATATTCTCATTATATTAAAGCATTATGCCTAACCCATTTATATTTTTGTCGTTAAGACCTAATTTTAAATGCTTGATGGGGATCCATCTACTAAGGAAACTAAAATGGGGCAAATTAGCATTTACTCCATTTCTCAAAAATTTATAACCCTTTTGGTGAATTAAAATGAATATTTATTGCTACGTTTTTTTTTTTATCTTCGAACCATTTACTAACACTTTTAAAATTAATTTTTAAAAATTGTTTGGCTTCGTTACGCAATTGAAACTGCCTATTAATAATGCCGCATAAAGATAAATCCTGTTTTTTTTTAATTTTTGCCTTAACTTTTTATTTTAATTTTTTAATTAAATAATGTTTTTTTTTTAAATTAATTTTGTTTCTTAATGAAAGCTAGTCTTTTAAGAACTGTCGAATACTTTTTTAAATAAAAATCTGCACTCCTCTAAAATTTCAAACAATGCCTGCAAAAACATTTTTCGTCTGACGATACAGTTTAAAAATTTTCAAAAAGTACATTCAAATTTCTTACATTTTTGTTAGAATATTATTTAGTGCTTGAATAATTATTATTTATTTTCAAAGGTTCTCTGTATTCTAAAAAAAATAAATCGTCCAAATTGTATAAAGAAATACATATATGCAAAATACACAAATGTACATACATACATCGATTAACATACAAAAAAAAAAACAATAAAAATATTAAATAAATTTTTTAAAAAGAAATCGTCCAACTTGGTAAGGAAATATAAAAAATTGTACATACATCGATTGACAAACGTTTCTACATGTTATAAGGCGTAGTACTATCTCATGTTTAAATTGTATGTGGAATTCATTTGATCAGTTCTAATATATTAGTATATCTCCCCTGTTCCGACATGCACATATATAGTCAGGCTGTTTAGCCTATCACAGTGAACAGTTAGCACGTAGAGGTGCCGGCAAAAAAAAAAAAAAAAAAAAAAAAAAACAAAATAAAAAGAAAAATAAAAATAAAGCAAAGAAATAATCTCAATTTGATTTTACTATGTATACCAAAAATACGGTCACAGTTTTTTACGATAATGGGGTGATTTCAAATCAACAATATTGACTAACATTTTTTGTTCTAGATGAATACTTTATGTATATGATTTCTTTATGCTGGAATGCTGTTTTGAAAACATTAGATTTCTTGTTTAGGTTAGGGAGTGGCTCATTAAAATTGTCTTATCAAGTATATCTACATATATGTTTTCATAACAATCTTGGCGGACAAATCGAAATATTTTGAATTATTATGCTTGCCATTTTAATAATTTTAATAAACTTTTTTTATTTAACCATTAACGTTTTATTGTAACTTCAAATAAAATGTATTCAACATTGTCATAACCATCTTAAAGTTAGCTGGATAATGTTATGTTTTTCGAAAAATACAAAAAATTGGAAATAAGTGCGATAGACTGGGGAAAATAGGGCGTAGTGCTAATGTGAAGTGCTAGTGCAATACTTTCGGATACGACCTTAAATTATATTAAAAATTTCATTTAAAATTCTTAACACCTTTTTTTAATCGGGGAATGACAGCTTTGTTAAAAGGATTCTCAAAAGACTTTATTTTACACATTTTGTTATTTTATATAACATCTATATTGATATTATATTATAAAATTTATATTTTTTTTTTGTGTCAGACGATTGTTTAAATTAGCAACACTAAACTTTGCTCTCTTAGTGAACTACCACAATGAACTGGAAAATTTCCAAAAAATTTACAAGGATTAGTGTGCTAGTGAAATGATACTAGTACTATTATTAAGAAAATTACAAAAAAAAGTATTAAGGCTTTAGTATTAACATTTAACATTAGTATCACAAAACTCAGATCAGACCTTAAGTTGGTTTTTCCTAACATACGCGAAATTGGCTCGAATTTACCGTAGTTTTAGTGTGGTGTGAGACCAAAAATAATAATACTTCTAGATGTGCATAATTCATATAAAATAAAAACCTTATAACTCAACCTCGTTAAATAAAAGGAAAGAAATAAAAAAAAGCTTCAAGCTTTGTACTCTCATTATCGCAGCACAAAAAAAAAAATAAAAACAAAAATAAAAAAAAAACCTTTGTTTACTTTAATTTTTAATAAAAATATTCAGTTATGAAGAAATACGATTTATGAAATTATATATCTATGGTTCCAAACTATAACGATGTAAGTCTAAAATGTTTTAAGAAACAAAAGATTAAAAATAATACAATTAGTAATTAATAATACAATTTTAAAATTATGATTTTAAATTTAAAATTAAAAAAACCTTTGAAAAATATTTAAAGCAATTTTATTCTGTGGTTTTCATGATTTATGACGTTCTTTACGGGATATGTCTTTTTATTTTTCAAAACTGCTAATGTAAGTAATACCATGTTCACACTATGAACTAGAATCAGGTTCTTCGAACAAACCAAGTTTATGTGTGGTTTGTAATAAGGGTTTTCATATTTAAAATTGTTGTCAAAATGAACAAGGATTTTGAAAGTTCTAGTTAAGTTTAAGGGTTATAACTAGGTTTTTGATTAAAATTTTTTGATATATTCGATTATTATTTGAATTTTTTTACACCCCTACGTAGTTTTGTTGTAAAATTTCATTGTTATTTATTTATGAAAATAAACAAAAAGCCGTTTTTTTTGCTTTTGAATTTTAGAAGAAAAATTTTATTATTTTATAAAATGTCGAAAATTATAATTAAATTTAAAACGAAAAAAAATATTTTACAAGTAAAAGAGATATAAATTTATTTATGACTTGGGCAAATACTCTAACCGTGATAGAGGTTTTGCACTCCAAAACCAAACTTTTGCAAATCAAAACCAACTTTTTGTAAATGAAAACCAACCTTTTGTAAATCAAAACCAACCTTTTGCAGATCAAATCCAACTTTTGCAAATCAAATTCAACTTTTTATAAAACCATTTGCAAAAATTAATTTTTAACCGCAGAGAACTTAGAGTCACGCAAATTATAAAAGTCAGTGGTCTGATTGAATTTGAGTCGTTTTGTACTCATTTTAGGAGTATGTTATTATTAATTTTTACTTACTTAATTCGGCGGAATACAAATTTTTTATAAATTCAAATAATATTGTCATCATAAAAAACTATGTTGCTTGCTTATACTATAAAATATCCAATTATTACTTGTTAATTAATTAAATTAATTTTTGCGTATATTTTTATAAAAGGTTGAATTTGATTTATAAACAGTTGGATTTGAATTTTATTTGCAAAAGGTTCGATTTGAATTACGAAAGGTTTGTTTTGATTTACAAAAGGTTGAATTTGATTTGCAAAAGGTTGGTTTTCATTTGCACTCCAAAATCTATATTAAAATTGATTTGCATTGTTATGATGAATATTCAATATTAAACATTTACACGTACACATCAATCTAATATATAAAGAAGAAAATTTGTTTGTTTATTTGTTTGTTTGTTTGTTTGTTTGTTTGTTTGTCCAGGATTCACGTGAAAACCACTGGTCCGATTGACACCAAATTTTAGAGGAATAATTTTGGGAGCCCGGGGGGTGACATAGGCTATGTCGCATTTTTATAAGTCAGCAGGTTGCGGCTCCAGAGACGTTTTAAGCTTTTTCGTTTTTTTGATGTCGAGCTGAAACGGTTTGACCGATTCACTTGAAATTTTGCACGAATGTTCTTCTTATTAAACGGAATTAATGGTATAAAGTTGGTTGAAATAAA
The DNA here is from genome assembly GCA_963082915.1 of Dolichopus griseipennis. Classification (NCBI taxonomy): domain Eukaryota; kingdom Metazoa; phylum Arthropoda; class Insecta; order Diptera; family Dolichopodidae; genus Dolichopus; species Dolichopus griseipennis. Next base: position 145,192,671 of record OY720441.1, read on the forward strand.
TTAACCCCTTTCGGCCCGGCGGGCTTCCAAAAAATTTTGTGTTTCCGATTTGTGTCCAATTTTACAGGGTGGTTTTGCAGTCAAAAAGAGAGGCTGGCACAAATTTTTGTTGGGTTCGGTTAACCCGTTTGGGCACGAGGGCGCAATGAAGCTTTTTCAATGTTTTTGATGTCGAGCCGAAACAGTTTGACCGATTGACTTGAAATTTTGCACAAATCTTCCTCTTAGCAAACGGAATTAGTTGTATAAAGATGGTTCGAAAATATTAACCCATTTCGGCCCGGCTGGCTTCCAAAAAATTATTTGTTTCCGATTTGTGTCCAATTTTACAGGGTGGTTTTGCAGTCGAAAAGAAAGGCTGGCACAAATTTTTGTTGGGTTCGGTTAACCCGTTTGGGCACGAGGGCGCAATGAAGCTTTTTCAATGTTTTTGATGTCGAGCCGAAACAGTTTGACTGATTGACTTGAAATTTTGCACAAATCTTCCTCTTAGCAAACGGAATTAGTTTTATACAGTTGCTTGGAATATATTAACCCATTTCGGCCTGGCGGCCTTTCAATATTTTTTTTGGCCGTTTAGGCAAGAGAGCGCAATGAAGCTTTTTCAATGTTTTTGTTGTTGAGCTTAAACGAACACTTTTTTCAGCTAATCTTGAACACATTTTTCAGCTAATCTTTATTAGCAAAGCTCACAGGGTTAATTTGATTTTTATCATTTAACCCCTTTTGTCACAAGGGTTCATTAAATTTGATCTCCTTAAAGAGTTCAATCTTTAATATAAATTTGTTCTTCTGTTGAAAAGGTTTAATCAATATGTTAAAAAAAAAACAATTGTTCGACTAACACAGTTTAAAGTTAACGCAAACATTGCATTATTTCACAAGCTCACCAAAAAACATGATTGCGCTCTATTAACCCGTTTGGACCTAATGTATTTTTTTTAAGTTTTTGTTGGCCTGCCTAACGGTCGAAAACAATATTTTTAAAACTTTTAACTCATATCTATTTGTAATTTTCTAAAAGGTTTTGAATGCAAATTTCTAATCTAATATATAAAAAAGAAAATTTGTTTGTTTATTTGTTTGTTTGTGTGTTTGTTTGTTTGTTTGTTTGTCCAGGATTCACGTGAAAACCACTGGTCCGATTAACACCAAATTTTAGAGGAATAATTTTGGGAGTCCGGGGGTGACATAGGCTATGTCGCATTTTTATAAGTCAGCAGGTTGCGGCTCCTGAGCCGTTTTAAGCTTTTTCGTTTTTTAGATGTCGAGTCGAAATGGTTTGACCGATTCACTTGAAATTTTGCACGAATGTTCTTCTTATTATACGGAATTAATGGTATAAAACTGGTTGGAATAAATTAACCCTTTTCGGCCCGGCGGGCTTCCAAAAAATTTTCTGTTTCCGATTTGTGTCCAATTTTACAGGGTAGTTTTGCAGTCAAAAAGAGAGGCTGGCACAAATTTTTGTTGGGTTCGGTTAACCCGTTTGGGCACGAGGGCGCAGTGAAGCTTTTTCAATGTTTTTGATGTCGAGCCGAAACAGTTTGACCGATTGACTTGAAATTTTGCACGAATGTTCCTCTTAGCAACCGCAATTAGTTGCATAAATTTGGTTGGAATAATTTAACCCATTTCGGCCTGGCGGGCTTCAAAAAAATTTTGTGTTTCCGATTTGTGTCCAATTTTACAAGGTGGTTTCGCAGTCGAAAATAAAGTCTGGGACAAATTTTTGTTGAGTTCGGTTAACCCGTTTGGGCACGAGGGCGCAATGAAGCTTTTTCAATGTTTTTGATGTCGAGTCAAAACTGTTTGACCGATTGACTTGAAATTTGGCACAAATGTTCCTCTTAGCAACCGCATTTAGTTGTATAAATTTGGTTGGAATAAATTAACCCATTTCGGCCTGGCGGACTTTCAAAAAATTTTGTGTTTTCGATTTGTGTCCAATTTTACAGGTTGATTTTGTAGTCTAAAAGAGAGGCTGCAAAAAGGTTTAGTTAAGTTCGATTAACCCATTTTCCACGACGACGCTATGAAGTTTTCTATATATTTTATTTTCTTATACGATTCAAAGTATTTTATTGAAAATTTTGTACCAGCATTTTAATTAAAACCCACAGGGTTAATTTGGTTTTGACCTGTTTGTGCGTTTTGAACAAAGATTCAATGAAATTTTCAGTTTTCTTCAAATGAAATCTAAAAATCAAAAAATTCAATTTGTTATATATAATGCTTATACATAGTACATAGTATTTTAAAACAGTTTTTCCAAAAAATAAGCCTACATTTCTCTCATAAAATCATAAAAAAACGAGGAAGAGCGTATTACAACTTTCAGGACTAAACAAAATATAAGTTGAAAAGCGAATTTTTAAACCTTTTCTAAACCATCGACTATATTTTATTCAAGCGTTGGCAATTCAAGAAAATCCCCTTTTGATCTATAGTCATTTTAATTCAGTTAACATTGTTCACCGGAAACCTACCATCCTCAACTCTATCGTCAAGGAGCACCAAATTGTCAAGAAGCAGCATGTATAGAAAAATTAGAGGTAATCGTTCAAATTGTTTTGCAAACTGTTTTTTAAAGTTTTTGTTTCGCAATCGATTAAAAGAACTCGACAAACCTTTTTTTTAAGTATTCCCCTAATTCAAAGAAGTTGTACCTACTTTCAAAAATTGGACGTAATTTAGTTACAATTTTTTTTTTGAACAATCGTCGGCAGGGGTTAACAACTTTAAAGTCTGTTAGTAAATTGAACTTCATTTTCAAAGAAGAACACATATACGAAATTTGAAGTTAATCTGTTAAATCATTTCTAATATATAGCAAAGCAACGAAAAAACCTATAAAAAGCTGTTGGGCCACGATGGGTTAACGGAACTCCACAAATATTTTTTTGTGGCATTTATAGGCAAAGTAGTATCTCAAATAAGTGGCTGAAACTTGCTTTTTTACCATTTTCAAGCTTCCGGGCAACGCCGGGTAAATCTGCTAGTAAACTATAAAACTCAAATACCTAAAGAACTGGAAGTTAGTTTGAATAACATAATATGTATATTTGTATATACAGCCGCTTTCAAATATTTATGCAATGTATTTTGAACTAATGTTCTTTCTATTTTATTTTTATATGTACAATGTATTTTGAACATTCTTCTTAGAACTCGCAATATTTAAATAAAGTGGCAAGTGACTTTATATTTTTATTAAATTGAAATTCACTTGCACTTCTTTCAGTTTATTTTCATGTATTTCAGTTTTACTGACTACCAGTGTTCCCAATTTAAAGTGGAAAAGTATATTATGCAAAATAAAAATGTAGCGAATTTTAATAAATATTAAAATTAATAATTATACACATTATGCTCTGAACAACAAAATATTAGACAAAATGCTAGCGAGATTTTATACACATAAATACAATGTTTCTGATCTATTAGAATCTAGATTCTAGGTTATAAAAACTTCAGTTTAGAATTAAAAATTAAAATTTTTTTTTTGCCGGCACCTCCACTTGCTAACTGTTCACTGTGATAGGCTAAACAGCCTCACTATATATGTGCATGTCGGAACAGGGGAGATATATCCATATATTAGAACTGATCAAATGAATTCCACATACAATTTAAACATGAGATAGTGCTACGCCTAATAACATGTAGAAATGTCCTAGATTTTCAATAAATACAGTTCTATTTTGTTTAAATTGTTATAATTTTGTATTTGAGTTATATGGTATTCTATATCAGTAAGTTATATTATTTAATTGAATTATTTGTTTACATTTTGTATTTGTTTATATTATATTTATGTATTTTTTATTAAAGATATATAATTATTTATTATTGATAAAGCCATTAATTTGAACCTAAAGCGAATGGTTGCTGAGTCGAGTTGAAAACCAGATAAAAGTTTTTTTATTTTCACTGGGATTCGAACCCGGGGCTTTTCGCATGAAAGGTCGGCACTCTAACCACTGTGTCACCCAGCCGAAAAAAAATATTATAATTAGAAAAAAATATTACAATTTTTTTTTTCAAATAATATTGTCATCATAAAAAACTAAGTCACTTGCTTAGACTATAAAATATCCAATTAATACTTGCTAATTAATTAAAATAAATTAATTTGATTTATAAATAGTTTGACCTGAATTTGAATTGCAAAAGGCTCGATTTGAATTACGAATGGTTTGTTTTGATTTACAATAGGTTGAATTTGATTTGCAAAAGGTTGGTTTTCATTTCCAAAAGGCTGGTTTTTAATACAATGTTCATGTGTGGTTTATAACAAAGTTTTTCATATTAAAATTTGCTGTCTAAATCAGTCAGGTTTTTGAAAGACTTAGTTAATTTTAAAGGCTACAACTAGGTTTTTGATCAAATTGTTTTTTATAATCCGATTATTGTTTGAAATTTTTGTTTTCCTAGTAATCTTGTTTCGAAATGTCTTTGTTGTTTTGTTAAAAAAAAAAAAACAAATTTAAAAAAAATCGTTTGTTATAGCCTACACCTTTAGAATAGGTAAAGGGGTATATTAACTTTGGTATGGTGTTTGTAACCACCTAAAGGAAGCGAGCTTGATATGGAAAAGTATATATATTTGTCAGACTTGGAACTAATTAATTACATTTTGGAATTAATTACACCTCAAATACAGTTAAAAGTAATTGTAATTGAACCCTAAACAATTACAATTACATATAATTGTAATTTGAAAATTATTAATTACAATTACATTTAATTTGTAATTGAAGTCTTGCCATTACAATTACATATAATATGTAATTGAAATTTCTCAATTACTATTAAATGTAATTTCTAATGGAAGAAATTCAATTACAATTACATGTAATGGACAAAAATTAATTGAGAGAAAGTAATTTTAGAAAAGTTAAATAAGATTAATGTATATTATTATTCAATTACTTAACATGGTAACAATACACAAAACAATTTTTTCTTAACCAATTGTATATAAATGTATTTTAAATTTTTTTTTTTAAATAACAATATAAAATTAAATATTTAGAATAATTTTTGTTAGCTTTCAATAAAACTAACTTTTCAAAATTTAAGTAAGTAATTTTGACGTCGAGGAGTTGATACTATGTCAGAAAAAGAAAACCGTCTTTCGACTGGAGTAGAAGATGCTAAAGGAGTATTTGATCGCCCAAATATTCCTCCATTAATTTTTCAATTTAAATTCTAAGGAATTGGCATCAAAATAAGTATTTTAAATGATAGGTTTTTAAACTACAAAAGTTACATTTTTCCAAAATCTACAAAACTTCTGAATTATCTTCACCGAAATCAAATATATCGATTATATATTTATTTGAAGAATTGGCATCATTATTTTCAATTGAATATAATTGATATCTGGTACAATATTCAATAAATATGTCTTCTATATCTTTTCTAGTACCAGAAAAGAATGGAGCCACTTTAAACCAATTTAGTTTTATATTGGGATACAACATTGCAGCAACAATTGCTTCGTGCGGTTCTCCCGTTAGGTAAAAAAAAGCATTAAATCTTTCTACAAGACTTTGCTGCATGTTAGCCAAAACATTACCTAAATATCTTAGTTCATTATTGTTGGCAATTTTATCTGTTTTAACCTTTAATGCTGCTAATGATGGTATTAATATCCCATAATAAATACCTTATTCTCCTTGTAAAAAATTCAGAATTTTTGCAAAAGGAGTCATAATTTTTACATATTCTTTTAAATATGTAAAATCTGTTGTAGTAAATTCCGTATAAAGTTCATTTAAAACATTTTCTTTTTTAGCACATTTTCAAAAAATTTTTTAAAAATGTGTCTATATAGCTTCACTCTGTCCGTCCGTCCGTCCGTATGTTTACAAAAACTTTTACACCGTTTGAAATAGAGTAAAGAAATTTTAACCAAGGGGAGATATTACAAAAAAAAATAATTTCTTAGAAGAGCTACAGGCCCAAAATTTCAATAAGCCCTATTTTTAAATTATCATAACCAGAGTTTTGTGTATTTTCAATCTGAAAACGGCAAAAGATAGCTGGTTTTATAAATTTTATAAATTTTTTAATGCAAATGTTTACGGTTGCCATACGGTACTAAAATTTACCATTAAGCAAAACTCATTTTTTGCAAAATTTTTGATCCCACATATCTTCTAAACGGTTCAAGCTAGGGTCTTAAAATTAACTTGAATACCTGTTCAAATATTTTTTTACAAATGTACAAAATTTACAGCTGCATCATTACATTTCAACATACGTTAAAGGTTTTTCTTATGTTTGAAACGATTTCTTTAAATTGAAGAAATTGTCTCTTAGGTTTAACCATTTTTGCTTAAATAATAAAATTCTAGATAAAATTGCAAATTTTGGTGGAGTTCACGATTGATTTCCTATTGAATGGCTGGTAGAGGTCTTTAAAATTAAAACTTTTATGGTTTTTAAAACGGTAACTTATTCACCAGTGTAAGTTGTTCCAAAATTAAATGTTAACATTGAAGCTCCAACATTATATTTCGCACTTATTAACAGGTTTCCTGTATAAGGCTCAACCGGGTATTATTTATTTATGCGATTATTATTAATTTTTATAAATATTTTTATAAAAATAACTAATAAAATACTCAGTAACAAACCCTATATAATATTGAAAATGTGCTTTTTAAAAACCCTTGGTTTTTTTTCTCACTTGTTTAAAATTTGTTGGACACAATCGTGTATTCCATCGAATTCCATCGTGTCACAACAGGATTTTTTAATGAACATTGTAATATATTTTTTATAATTTCCGAAGATTTATGCCTATTGGTTTTTTTGCTTTAGGGAGGAGAATTTTTAGCTTGTTCTAAACCTCAGAAAGAAAGAAATATACCAAGATTGGCAATTTCTATGATCACCACTGTTTATAATGGATATAACTAATTTAATGTAGTTAAGATAGATTTATTTTAATATTAAAAGAATTAGTACAATCGATAGCTAAACATATATTTTGATTACTATTATTACCAAAAATAATTCATTATAGCTTTCTAGCGAATTATTTTTATTTCAATTACTTTTTTTCATTATATGTAATTGTAATTGAAATATTTCCATTACAATTACATAAAATTGTAATCGAAAAACTTCAATTACAAATTAAATGTAATTGTAATTGAAAATTTTCAAATTACAATTATATGTAATTGTAATGGAAATATTTCAATTACAATTACATTTAATTTGTAATTGAAAAAATTATAATTAAAATTACAAGTAATTGTAATTGATATCTTTGTAATTGTAATTTACCTAAGTCTGATATTTGTGATCAGCGTGACCTCCTAAGTCGATATAGCCATGTCCGTCCGTCCGTCCGCCCGTAGGCACGATAACTCAAAAAATGATGGAGCTATCTTGATGAAATTTTAACTGTAGTTTACTAGGACTGAAAGTACGGCGGGGGTTGCCAATGGGCGAAATCGGCCCATGGGTTCGGATTCTGGACCTTTTAATCGGTCCAAGAGCTAACGAACATATATAAAAAATCATGATGACTCAACAACTAATGACGCTATCTTCATCAAATTTGTGCTGTAGGTTACTAGTAAAGACTAAGGCGGGGATTGCGTACGATCGAGATTGGACGATGGGTTCGGAACCTAGAACTTTTTGATCGAATTTAGGCCGAAAATTCGAATTCCGAAACCAATGAAGATAGAACCTCCAAATTTGGTATCAGGGTGTCCCTTCCTATTTCCTAAGTGTCTTGGAAATTTGGGCCCCATTGGAGTAGTGGGTCGGGGACCAGCCACACATTCTGAAGACCTTAAAGCATATCTTTAAAATTAATAAAGATAGCAACTTGAAAACATGTAGAAGCTTCAAATTTAGCACAAGGTTGTTCTTTACTATTTCTTGTGTGTCCCCCTAATTTGCGATCTATTGGAGTGGTGGTTCAGTAACCCTCTTAGACCTCCGAAGGTTTAAAAGCTTATAATCGCAATTACCAAAGATAGTAACTTAAAATTAATATAGAATTTTCCACTTGTGTACAAGGGTTAACTAGTATTTAAAGTACAGCGCGGACTGCATATGGACGAAATCGGCCCAAGGGTTCGGATTCTGTACCTTTTAATCGTTTATAAGGACTAAAGAAAATATATAATAAATTACGATAACTCAACAACTAATGGCACTATCTTTATAAAATTTATGTTGTAGGGTACTGGTAATGAAACTACGGCGGTGATTGCGTACGGAAGGGAATGGACAATTGGTTTGAAACCTAGAGCCAAACAAGCATAATTCCAAAACCAATGAAGATAGAATTTTACCATAAAACATATTTAGTATATCATTTTATAAATTAAAAACCATAGGTGATATGTAATTAAGACATCGTGTACAATACTTAAGCTATATTCAAAGGTACTTGCTGCATTTATGTAAAATTTATTGTTATATTTAAATGAACTATATGAAAAGTTCTAAATTTGTAAATATATTTTAGAAATACATTTATTGCATATTATGCGTTTATAAGCTTTTCTAATTGGTACATAAACTATCAATTTAAAATAATTACAATTTTGAAAAATTGTTTTTATTAAATATATTATGCTTAGATTAGCTTTTTATCAAAAAAATTTAATAATTAAAATTTTTTCACTTTAGTAATTGAATTTAAATAAATATATTTTCATTTAATTCAAGTTTTTTTGTTTTTTAATATTTTTAAATAGATAAATTAGTAAGAATTTGTTAATAAATTAGAAAAGTAATTAGAAAATGTTTTTAGTATTATAAAGTTAATTTGGTTAGTTACGTCTTACGATCAAACTAATAACAGCTTTTATGGTTTTAAAATGACTAATGGACTTCCCGTTAAATTTGAACCAAATAGGTGTAGGGTATTTCTAAGTCGGTTGCACCGACTGACTATTTCTTTACTTGTTTTAATAACAAATTGCAACTTCATATAGTGCTAGGTTCATGCATAATTGATGTCACTTTGTGTTATTTGGAAATATAGGGAGATTTTAAATATTGGGTTGAATCATAATGTGCTTATTTTGATATACAATAGATAGGGGGATCAGATTATATACTGTAAATATTTTTGTATCGGCTGAAGTATGCTTAATTCAATTACTAGTCTGTTCCCTGAAAATGCTGTTTTGCCATTGATGATTGCAACATATCGTGTAGAAAATTTGGATCCTGTTCTTCAATGGGTAATAGTGTTAGTGTTTTATAAGGCATGTTTCTACTTATTAAATTAATTTATTGAATCAATTCTGTACTTGTTAAAATTAAATAATGTCTTTGAGTTTTTGCATTAATAAAAAATGTTATAAGATCATCTTGAATTTCTTTGTATCTTCATAGCCGTTAAATAGTCTCAAACTAAACCTAATACTACAATTTAATTGTGTTACATTTTGTGAATATGATTCAATTGTTCATCTAAGAGTTTAAATAAATATTGAATTTGAGGGCTGTCTTGTTTCAGTAATTTCATAGTTGAATCAATATTCAATTGATGTTTGATTTTTTCAATAACGATAATACTTGTTGCTCATTTTCCCTTAATGATGATATTTGAAGATCATATTTTTGGGTGACTTCTTGAGCGAGTACACCAAATAAACTATTTGCTACAACTTTTTGTACCCACAATATTTATAACCACACTATTTAAGGCTCTTCTTTTCTTTATTATACAATTCATGCATTGTGAAAAAAATCTCATTATTTTGAAATTTTAAAATCTCATAGACGAGTGTATTGACTAGAAAGATAAATAAATTGTATCACACAGAGGGTTAGATTCGTTAGTATATGGTCCGCAAATAATATTTTTAAATTTTTGATGCCTTTACCAATTTCATCAAGCTCCCACCAATATGTTTGGAAATCATAATACAAAAAAATTTTCTATTTCGTAGGCTAGATTTTGCCCATGTTTTAAATAAGTACGAGGTTTGCGAATGAATTTAATGATATCTACATTTTGCTCGAATATTAAGCTGAATAATTATAAAAAGCAAAACATTGTTGTGTGTCAATTTACATTAATTTTGAAAGATTTTTGATCTTTATTGATGACTATTCTACTTGAACTATCATCCTCATTATTTGGAAGTGGACATGTTTTAGTTATATGACGCTTAATAATTATTTAATTTATTTTGATTGAAACTACCCATACAATGATGTCTTTTCCTGAATGATAATTTCTCCTAGGGGCTATTTGTTTGAAGGAAATCTGTCGTCTTTTACAAGGATTAGTTGGTTTGGTTCAATGTTTTATTTCGGCTGTCTCCGCTTATTCTGTTCTTGTAATTAACTTGTATGGTCTAACGTTCCCAAAAGGAATTCTTTATTGTTGAATTAGTTTCCATTTTTCTCCTTGCGATCCAAATGTTTCAGAAATAGCAAATGTTGACCCATAAGAAAATGACCTTGTGTAATTGCTTCAAAATCATTGCAATTATTACAAAGTGTATCATTTATAACTTTTTTAAGAAGTCCTTTTTTTGGCTTTATGCCAGTTTCCCATAATCCACCAAAATCCACCTGGGGACTTCCATATGGAATAAAATGCCAACGGCTTTTTATTTTGTTTGCCATAATCTCTTTTGAATTCAAAAATGCTTTTTTTAGAATATTGTTGGCATCAATATTTGAATAATTATTTGTACATAGCCCTTGTCCAGCAATAAAACGGCGAATTGCTGCTATCGATGCATCGCTAGTAAGATGTGATCAAATACTAGATGTATTGCTTTTATAGAAAGGCACCGAAAGTGGAATATGCATTTTACACGATTTTGTTTTTCGCCCAATGCTAAATTTAATGAGTAGTGGATCACCAGAATCATGTTCTACAAATGAAAAAATCTTTTAGATGAGACCCTAGCGTTTGGTAAAGGTCTCATAATTTGATTTTGAGATGTAGGATTAGCACGGAAAAATACCAAATGCGATGTTTCATTACTGTGAGACCACCAATGATACAAAATTTTAACCGGATCGCAGTTTGTGTAACTTGCCTGAATGGAGTAATTTTTGATGATAATATCTGAAATTCAAATTGCAAGTTATGAGCGTTTATCAATTTTGATTGAATGTTTTTGATAAAATACGGCTGGGTGGCACAGTGGTTGAGTACCGACCTTTAATGCGGAAAGGCCCGTGTTCGAATTCTAGTGAAAGTGAAAAAACTTTTCTGGTTTTCGAATCGACTCAGCTACCATTCGCCATTGAGTTCAAATTAATGGCATAACAATAAATAAAAATTATATATCTTTAATAAAAATATATTAATATAACAATCTCATGTTGGTGTTGTTAGGATACACAAGCTTAAGAATTAATTTAAGCTTAAAAAATATTTTTTTAAATTAATCTAAATATTATAAAGTGTAAGAAAGTATAAAGTTTGTAAATGTTGAAGTGTTGTAAACATTTGTCGAAATGGATTGCATTTTTTGTAATTCTAAAGTTAATAGAATTGGTTGAAAACTTCAATGTTTCTTTTGTAAGAAATACATTCATGGAAAGTGCGCCAATTTTGATAAAAATGAGATTGAATATTTAAAAAAAAAATAAAAAGCAATACAAATGCAGAAATTGTTTAAAGAGATTATCTATCTCAAGAGATAATACTCCTATAAACGTTTACAAATTTAATACTCCTAATAACATTGTTCGAGATAATATAATATAATCTCCTACTATAAATATCAACACATTACATAATCACGAATTATCTTCGGCTGTAAATATGAATGAAGATCACAATCTCAACACTGAAGAAATAACTCTACAAACGCTGTACAATGAAATAATAAAATTGCAAAACATTAATACTAATGGTATTTTAGAATTGATGAACCAGAGAATAAAAATAATCTCTTATGTAAAAAAATTGATATGCTAGAGCATAGTTTCTCAACGTTTTTGAATCCGCGGACCACCAAAAAAGCAAAAAAGTTTTTCCGGACCACATCAACATTAAATTAAAATAACATATGCTTATCAGTATATAATTGATTATTTGAATTGAGAAAAAATTGTATTTTATTAATAACCAATATTTAAAAATATTAAAACAAAAACATAAAATATAATTCAATAATTTATAAAATAATATAAAACAAAATTCGATAATTCATTAAAATAATAAAAAATCAATAATATAATTTCAAAAACCAATCCTTGGGTTAATGTGACTTCTGCTGCTGCTTATTTGCAATAATCATTGGAAATCGCGGTGTTAGCATAGTTTCAGCAAGACGAAGGGACGCACTCAATTCCAGACGATTTCTTTGTTTGGTTTTGAGTATCGCCATGGTAGAAAAAGCTTTCTCACACGAATATGTTGTCGAAAATGCGGATAACAATTTTATAGCTTTATAACTCAAAGCTGGATATTCTTCCTGCAGGGAAATCCAAAATTGACATAGAGTTTTTGTTTTATATCTCGACACTAATGTGACATCAGAAGACAGATCGATAAGCATTTCCTTTTCTTGATTGTTAAGTGAACATGAATTAATATTTTCTATAAAAGGATCATGAATCCACAAATTTCCTTTACGTGGATCTTCATCATCGGGGTAATAACGATCAAAATTTTGGGTTAACCCTCTCAAATGTTCATCAATAATTTTTAACAAGCATTTACGATTTACATCAATACCCTCCAAAACTTCTTCCAAAAGTGGGAACATGTCAATGTTTTCATCTTGTATTTTACATCTCCAATAAGAAAGCTTTCTCTTAAATCCATCTATTTTATTTCTTAATGTGAATATATTTGATGAAACTCCTTGAAGAGAAATATTCAGGTCATTAAGAAAACCAAACATATTCGCCATATACGCAAGTTTAGCCACCCATTCGTCATCCTCCAAAACTTTTGCTAAGATTGAATTTCTCTCTATGAGAAATATTTTTATTTCTTCTCTTAGTTCAACAAATCTGGTAAGGACTTTTCCTTTTGAGAGCCAGCGAATTTCTGTGTGAAGAAGAAGATGTTGATGTTGCGAATCCATACTGTCACACAGTGTCGCGAATAACTTTGAGTTCAAGGCTCGACTGCGAATTTCATTGACGATCTTAATCACGTCATTCATAACTACGCTTAGTTCAGCAGAAAGCCTTTTTGCAACTAATTGTTCTCTGTGTATAATACAATGTGTGAACAGCATTTCTGAATCCGCAACCGCCTTTATTTTTGAAACTACACCTGATCGATAGCCAGTCATACTTGCAGCACCATCAGAACATACTCCTACGCATTTGCTCCAATCCAAGCCATAAGTCTGTATGTATCCATTGAGAGCGCTAAATATTTCCGAGCTAGTGGTCCGTCCAGGTAAGTCAAGGCAGCAAAGTAATTCTTCACTAAAGTCTTCAATTTTAGTATATCTCACGAAACAAAGTAGAATTGCGTGGTTACTAATGTCAGTTGATTCGTCAAGTTGAATCGCAAAATATCGTGATTTCTTAATTCCATCTATGACTTGCTCCTCAATATCAAAAGCCATATCGTTAATTCTTCTTTGAATGGTATCGTTCGAAATCGGCACTGCTTCTAGTTTTTTAGCAGCTTCAAAGCCCAAAACTTCCCGAGCGACATCTAACATGCAAGGTTTTACTAACTCCTCACCAATAGAGAAAGGTTTTTTTGTTTTACTTATTCTAAACGCAACCAAATAAGAAGCTTTTAACAGAGATTTTTCACTAATTGTCATTTCCTTCATTTGGTTTTTTTGAATTTTCAACTGACCTTGTAATCTTATGAAAAAATCTAATGGCTTATCAACAAGATCACTATGCTTTGATTGCAAGTGACGATTAAGTTTTGAAGGTTTCATAGCATCATTTGACAACTTTTCAAGGCAAACTACGCACAAGGGTTGTGGACACTGTTCACTTCCAGGTAATATGGTGAACCCAAACTTTAAATACCCTTTATCATATTTCCTAGTGGGGTTTCTTTTTACCTTTTTTGTTTCTGGTGGACATACTGCATAATCTATCGTTTTTGTTGTAATTTCTTCTGAATTCGTTGCGTTCGTATTTTGACTGGTTTCGATATTATCAGTATTCTTTGTTTTAGAATTATTACTTTTAAAGAATGTTAAAATTTTTTGCTGTTTGGTTGTCTTATTATTTTCCATTTTTTATAGGATCACAATTTCTGTAAATTATATATGTACATGTATACCGATAAATTTTATAAATTTTATTAATAAAAACTTACTTGTAAAAGCTCAGAAAATTTTTCAAAAAACGATATACCAAAGACAATATTAATACAACTAGATGTGCACTTCATGTATAAAATTAAAAACCACAAGTTGTATTAATTGTCAATGCCTACTACGTTAAAAAAATATTTTCATAAACTTATATATAAATGCCTTTAAAATATATGTAGGTATATGGCCTTTTTCAAGTGGGATTGTTTATGCATATATTATGTATGTTATGTATGTATGTATATATGTATATAGTTTTACACAAAAAACATTTATTAATAAGAATTAAAAACCGAATCCGTTATCTTTGGAACTAACCTAACATGACATTGTAAGAAGTAGATCGTAATTAAAAATACATTTTGTAATTCTGAAAAAAATGTTTGTTTTTAATTTTTTGTTATTGAAAAAATATTGTAATAGGTAAGTATGTACGTTAATATTAGCATTTAAAATGCTAATATAAACAGCAGAAAATTTTCGCGGACCACCAAAAAATCTTCACGGACCACCGGTTGAGAAACATTGTGCTAGAGAATATAATTAATGTAATGGAACAGAAGGAGATGGAAAATTGCATACATATTAGTGGTATTCCTGAAGTAAACAAAGCAAATGTGAAAGAAAAAAATTTTACTCTTCTCAACGGTAGTCTTAATATGAATGTAAATGATGATGAGATTGATTACTGTTTTGTTAAACGTACAAAAAAATCAATATCAATTGACAACTCTCTTAATGCTGCTTCTATTAATACAGGCATTGTAAGTGTGAAGTTCTCTTCTTTTTCTACATAAAAAAGAACTTATGAAAGGAAAGAGTGTAATAAAAAAATTAAATGCAGAAATATTTGGTGAGAGTTTTAGGAATATAAATATCTATATTAACGATTCTCTTACTACTCATATGCGACATCTATTCAACAAGGCGTAGGCAGTAAAAAAAGAAAAAAAATACAAATTTCTTTGGGTGAGAGATAGTAATATATTTAAAAAAAAAAAGAAGGCGATAAAGTAATTAAAATTTTGAATTCAGAAGATTTATTGAACATTGAGTAATTTAAAATTTTTTTTTTTTTTCTTTTTGTGTATATTGTGATTTAATTTATGCCTTCTAATAATAATAGTAATAATAATGAAAATAATAGTATTAGCTTTAATAACGATATGAAAATTTTCAATTTTTAGTAGTGCAACAGAATATAAGAAGTATGAGAAAAAATTTTGATTCTTTTTTCGTAAATCTCATGGCTCTAGAAAATTTTCCAAATATAATCTTTTTAAGTGAGATTTTGATTTTTGTTGAAGAAACTATAAATTATAGTATTCCGAATTATTATTTCTATGCTTGTTGCAATAATACATATTCTTCTGGTGGGTGTCGCTGTTTTCGTGCAAGATAATTTGAAATTTGAAATATAAAGTAGATAATTATAATGGTGTCAGTGCGGATTTTATTAAGGTGGTTTGCGAAATTGATAATGATATTTATTGTTTTATATGTTTATATAGGTTTCACAGAAATAATATTGAAACATTTTTAAATGATCTTTCTAATTTAATTAATGATATTAATTATAAAAATTGTTTAGTAGTAGTGGATATGAATATCGATATCCTAGCTTCTTCTAATTAAATAGATGATTATTTATTTTTTATGTCCTGAAGAGGTTTTAAGTCTCTACTGAATCAACCAACGCGTAATGCTTCTTCAAGCTCTACATGTTTAGACCATATTTTCTGGAAACTTATGTTAGTGAGACTCATACAGCTGATCATTTTTGGTAAATATTTCTTTTTGTAATTTACCTGTTAGAATATTACCTAATCTGAAAGTAAATCTAGATATTAAACGAATAAATTTCGTTATGTTGAATTCGTTTTTAAAAAATGAGCTACGGTATGATGTTTATTGAGAATCTAATGTGTCAAAAGCATTTGATATTTTTATTTATTAATAAATTTCAAATGGTCAAAGGTAACACGAAAAGGAATGGGAAGTAGTTAATACCTTATTGAATAGAAAACTTCAGAATAATGTTATTATTCTTAAAATTAACGATAATGTGGTAAATGAATATGATATAATTGCCAATTACTTAAATGAATACTTTGTCAATATAGCCAAAACATTAAATGAAAATAATCATGATATTCCTTCTCCAAATTGTAATTTAATTGATGAACCGTTTCAAAACTATAGTTTCTTCTTTGAACCTATAACTGGCTCTGAAGTACTGAGAATTATTTGAAACCTTAAAAATTCGAATTCTAGTGGATTCGATGGTATAAGTAGTCGGATAATAAAAATTGTATCATTTCATATAGTAGATATTCTCGTATATTTGTTTAATTTAAGCATTTTTACTGGAATTTTCCCAAAAAACCTTAAAATTGCTGAAGTTGTACCACAATTTAAAAAAGATGATCCACTCTTATTGAATAATTATAGACCTATATCCCTTCTTTCTACATTTTCAAATCAGTTTTTGAAAAATCAATTAAACAAAAAATACTATGCTATCTAAATAATATAAATTTTTTTAATAATTGTCAATTTGGGTTTTTACGGAACAAGTCTACTGAAGGAGCTTTGCTAAAATTTTTTTCTGAGATATATGATGCTTTTAATACAAGAAAATCTTAGGCAGCATTATTTATTGACATCATGAAAGCATTTGACCTTATGGATCATAGAATCTTATTAGATAAATTGTTTGTAATTGGTATCAGAGGTTTTGTTCTTGATTGGTTTAGCTCTTTCCTTATGGGTAGAAAAAAACGGATAAAAATTAAAAATGTGGTTAGTTGTATGAGTGATATAAATTTTGGAGTCCCGCAGGACTCAGTCCTGGGCCCCATTTTATTTCTAATATATATAATCTCATTATTCTTACAATCATTTAAGGGTAAACCCACAGCATTTGCAGATGATACAGCTTTTACTTATGCCACCTCTAATCATAATGAAACTGTCGAAAATATTAACCATGACTTAAATATTCTAAGTAATTGGTTCGCTAAACACAAACTTATAATAAGCTCTAAAACCAAATATGACTTTTAATATCTTCAATTCTTCTTCTTTAAACTTACATACTATTAATTACCACTCTGCATATTGTTTAAACAATTTTGGTTCTAGGGATATGAATACAACGAATAGCATCATCTCATTTTGTAATACAAATTGTTTTAAAATAGAAAATGTGGTTACGTTCAAATATTTGTGTTTAATTATTGATTCCAAAATGTCATGGTTTGATCACACTTCGTATCTTAAAAAATACTTTAACAATGTTATCCGCCAATTATATCAGGTTAGTTTATATAGTTCGACAAAAGTTTGTTTGATGTTTTACTATGCTCTTTATCATTCTAAACTCCAATATGGGATTACGTGTTGGGTGGATCTTATTTTACCAAAATTCGGCCTGTTAATGCATCACAAAAATACGCTATTAGAGTGGTATATAAAAAAAGTGTTATAGAAAAAACTTACGAAGTGTTTGTATAGAAATCAATTTTGTTCTCATATTCTTCTTGTTTGTTTTGTACTACTTTTTTTTTTTTTTTTTTTTAATTTCCTTTTTTTTATATATTACTTAGGTAAGATAAAATTAACTCGATTAACTACATTAGTTTTCAATTTATTTGGATGTTGGCTTAACCATAATTAAACAATGGTTAAATCAGTCCAAAAAATTTTGTTTATGTTGACCCTTATAAATGCTTCAGATACTTGATTAATAAGTTGTAATACAAGTTGCGCACCACATAATTCTAAGCGTGGAATTCAAACCTTTTTTCTTGGTGTTACTTTTGATTTTGCTGACGAGAAATGAGTTATGATACTTCAATGTGGTTTTACAATTCAAATATAGATTATTGTGGCATAAGGTATCAATGAAGCCTCCCATAATCCGTGTAATTGTTCTTCATCGCCACGGTCGAAATTTACCAGCGAGTCTTATGTATTTTTATACCCTTACTAACTTACTGGATCCTAGAACCCCTGGTGGGGCATAGGGCGTCAACAAATCCTCTCCACCTTTCACGATCCTTAGCAATTTCTTTTAGCTGTAACTACGTTTTGCGTTGCGCTTCTGCCTCTTTCAAAACAGTACCCCTGACATCGTAAATGTCTTTGCGACGTCGTGAATACATTGTCGCATGATCGTAAATGTAAACTTAAAAATTTCACATTGTCTCATGATCGTAAATTCATTTTACATTGTGTTCGCGACCCATTTTCACGACGCGTGTTGTTAAATTGAGTATCAAAAATTTTTTGGATATACAAAAAAAAATTTTAAAGTTATTTGAATTTTGAAGTTTTAATTTGAATTTTTGTCAGTTAAGTTTTATTTTTGTGGTCATGGAAACTCTTATTTCTTCACCACAGTCCAATAAATAATTGAAGAAAAATTTTTTAACGAAATTAATATCCATTTTGTCTAAATATTAATTTATACTTTTCAAAGAAAGTTTCTATAGAAAAAATTTAAATTTTTTGACATTTCATTTTGACGCAATCAGAATTGTAAATAAAATACATTGTATTTTCGACACAATGTGTTCAAAAATTTTTACATTGTGTTATTTTCACATTGTATCAGGTTGAAGTTTTTTTACGACATTTACGATGTCACCCTACTTCTCCATGTTTTCCTTGGTCTACCCACTCGTCGTCTGCCTTGTGGCTCCAATCAAAACATTGCCTTGCAATGTTTTCTTCTCGGATCTCGGCCTCAATCATCTTTTGGTTCGTTTTTTGCCAAAGGTGTGTGTTGGTAATGATTTGCGGCCAACGAACCCTTAAGATGCGGTGTAGACAACGGTTTATATACGTCTGCAACTTTTTGGTGATAATGGCGGTTACCTTCCATGTTTCACAATCGTATAGAAGTACGGATTTGACGCTTGTTTCAAATATTTTTAGCTTTGTACGCAGGGCTATATTATTTAACTGCCATATGTTTGTTAGAGTTCCAAAAGCAGTTCTAGCTTTATTTATTCTGCTGGCAACTTCAACTTCTGTTCCCCCCTTTGATGTCACCATGCTTCCTAAATAATTAAACTGCTCTACTTCTTCAATTTGCTTTCTTCTAGTAGAATTTGCTGATGTGTTGAGTGCTCTGTACGCATGCTTTTGGTTTTAGCTGCATTTATTTTTAGACCAGCTCGTTTGCCATATGTGTTCAAATTTTGGCACATTTCGTTCAGACCACTTCTTGTGTGTGCCATGAAAACTACATCATCAGCATAATCTAAGTGGCTTAATGTTTTCCTAGTCGGCAGTGAATGCCATACCTCTCATCTACGCCTACGGTTACGTCCATCACAACCAAAAATAATATAGGCGACAATATACAGCCTTGCCTTACACCCTGCTGCACCTCATACGAATCTGTGAAGTGTCCATTGTGTAAGACTCGACAACTCGCATTTTCGTATGATTCCTTAATAATGGCAATAATTTTTCTACTAAGAGGTCTCCATATATACTCGCGGTTTACACGATCAATCATAATTCCTACTCCACCGCGCCTTATTCCTGTTTCTGCTTCATCATCTCCAATTACTGTCTAAAAAAATGTTACCATAACCTCTCCATTTAGTTTCATTGACGCCAAGTATGTTAATATTGAATCGTAACATTTCACGCTCGGCTTGCTCGTATCGCCCAACACCATATAGTGTTCTCACGTTCCATGCTCCGATTAGCGACCGCTTCTTCTAGCCAAAAGTTTTCACTATTTCATGTGATCGGTTTCTTGAACTTGCGTTCGATTCTCTTATCCTATTTGTATAAAAACATGAATTTATCTGCACCCCCAAATCCGATGTGCAGTTTACATTGACTGGAGAAGTCAAAGGAGGATTCACCATATTACTATGATTACCCCTTGGAAAAATATATTCATTCTCATTCTAGTTCATGTTTGCATATTTTATACAGTTAGTGTTTTATGAGATATAGTTGATAACCCTATGAGCTCATGTCTGTAGGCACACTTGCGTTTTGGATAAACAGACACATCTCACACACGTTTATATGGCGAGCCGCTTGTTTCAAGACAGACCACCCGTTTGGAGCCGCCAATTGTTAGTGCAGACTCTCCTAAATCAAGCCTATGTTTTGAATACATAAGACTCGACCGGCAAAATCTCGTTGGTTTGTTGATCCTACTTATTCCACCTGGGTTGGGTACCAGATCTCCGATAGGATTGCTCGACGTAACAGGGGGGACCAACGTGAAGGTGAGATTTGACTTGGTGTAGTAGAGGCTAGGCCAACGTACCAGGATATCCGTCAGCTGTAATCGCATACTACACCCATTGATCCTATAGAGCTGCCAAAAGAGATACTCCATAGAATACCCCCCTAATTTTTATACATATATATATATATATTTGTGATCAGCGTAACCTCCTGAGTCGATATAGTCATGTCCGACCGGCCGTCTGTCCGTAAAAACGATAACTCAAAAACTAATGGAGCTATCTTGATGAAATTTGAGCTGTAGGTTACTTGTACTTAAAGTACGTCGGGGATTGCATATGTGCGAAATCTGCTCATGGGTTCGGATTCTGGACCTTTAAATCGTTCTAGGAGGTAACGAACATATATAAAAAATCACAATAACTCAACAACTAATGAAGCTATAATGGAGGTACAGTAACTTAAAAACTAATGGAGCTATAATTTGTGCTATAGGTTACTAGTAATGAAACTACGGCAGGGATTGCGTACGATTATCATCGGAATATGGGTTCGGATCAATGAAGATAGAACCTCAAAATTTGATATAAGGATGCCTCTTCCTATTTCCTTAGTGTTCTTGAAATTTAGGACCAACTGGAGTAGTGGGTTGAGGATCATACACACAGTTCCGAAAACCTTAAAGCATATCTTCGAAATTAATAAAGATAATAACTTGAAACAAGAAGCTTCAAATTGGCACAAGGGTATTCTTTACTATTTCCTGTTTGTCTTCCTTATTTATGATCAATATGAATGGTGGTTCAGATACCTCTCTAGACCCCCAAGGTTTAAAAGCTTATTATCGAAATTAATAAAATTAGTAACTTAAAATTAATTAGTATTGAAAGTACGGCGGGGACTGCATATACGCCAAATCGGACCACGATTTCGGGTTCTGGAACCTTTGATCAGTTCAAGGGCTAACGACCATATATTCAAAAAACACGATAATTCAAAATGACTCTATTATGATAAAATTTAAACTCTAGGTTACTAGTAATGAAAGTATCGCGATGATTGCTTATGGTCGAGATCGGATATTGGGTTCGAATTCTAGAAGTTTTTGATCGAATTGAGGCTGACCGAGCATAATTTCGAAACCAATGAAGATAGAACCTTAAAATTTGGGGCAGAAGTGTTTTTTCTTATTTGTCCGTAATATTTGGGATAAATTGAAATAGTGGTTTGCGTACCCAAAACATTAAAGCATATATTCGAAATAGATAAAGATAGCAACATGAAATAAATATAGAAGCTTTATTTTGGTATAACGATTTTTCTCTTATTTCTTTGGTGTTCCCGAAATGTAGGCCTAATTGTAGCGGTGGTTCAGGTGCCACCGAAGAAATCTCAAAATTAAAAAGCTTATCTTCGAAATTCAGGAAGATAGAAACTTTAAATTTGATACACGAGGGTTCTTTCCTAAACCCTTTCTTATCTAACACTTTTATTAAAAGACTAAGAATTTTACCATACAACATATTATGTATTATATTTTATAAATTAAGAACAAAATATTTTTTTAATAAACGATTAAATTAGTTTTTTTTTAATTTTTTTTATATCATATATTTTATTGAATTATTGCTATAGGTAATAGAGGTCTGCACAAATATATTCCTTTATAAAAATTATCGAATGTATTCAAATACTGTATTCTAATTCTATACATTTGTTCAAAAAGCTTTAAATACTCAAACTACAACTTAACTATATTTATTTTATTCGTTGTATTTCAAATACCAATATTGAAAAGCTTTTTTTCCACAAATACTTTGATGTTTTGAAAATCAAATTTGAATTCTTCAAAACATTTTAAAATATACCTCTACTCTAAATACAATGATATAGTGATATTATAGTTAGATAATTAATTAGATAGTAATTAGTTTTAAAATATTTAATTTAGTGATAAGTTAATTTTAATCTTTTTAAAAATGAATATAAACGAGCCATCAAGTAGTGCATCTCTAGTTGAATTAAATTCAACGATCAAACAAACCAAAAATTATCCATGGGGAGTAAAAAATATGTAAAAAAAAAGTTAGGAGTAAGCTTTGGAGCATATTTGGAAAAATTGAAGACACATTTGGGAACGTTATAGAAAACGAGTAACAGTGTAGTAGAGTAGACTGTGTCAACTCTGGAATACCCGTATGACTGTAACATATACATTATATCATCCGGTTAATTACTTTTGGCAAAATTTCAAACATACAGCTTTATTAGGTGTAGTGTAATGCTCATATAAAAGAAGAAGTTGTATGGCAGCTACTCGAACCCTCTGCAGTAGACCAACCAAATTTTGCAGTAA
Source organism: Dolichopus griseipennis (assembly GCA_963082915.1). Lineage (NCBI taxonomy): Eukaryota > Metazoa > Arthropoda > Insecta > Diptera > Dolichopodidae > Dolichopus > Dolichopus griseipennis. The sequence goes on from OY720441.1 coordinate 145,215,522, forward strand.
GTTTGGCCATTACACTAAACTATTTTTGGCAAAATTTCTGGCAGCTAGCTTCATTAGGTGTAGTGTAATGCTCATATAAAAGAAGGAGTTGTATGGCAGCTACTCGAACCCTCTGCAGTATATCAACCAAATTTCGCAGAAACTTTGACGATTACACTAAACTATTTTTAGCAAAATTTCAGACACCCAGCTTTAGTAGGTGGAGAGTAATGCTCATATAAAATAAGAAGTTGTATGGCAGCTACTCGAACCCGCTGCAGTAAACCAACCAAATTTTGCAGAAACTTTGGCCATAAAAGTAAACTACTTTTGACAAAATTTAAGACACGCAGTTGTAATAGGTACAGAGTAATGCTCATATAAAAAAAAAAGTTGTATGGCAGCTACCCGAACCCATGGACCAAAATGGCTGGATTTAAATAGTGATGACGGCTATTGCAAAAAAACGAATTTGCGAAAATTTCAAGATCCTAGCTCCTTTAGTTTTTGAGTTATCGTGCGGGCGGACGGACAGTCTATATCTATAATTTAAATCTAAGATCAAAATTTATAAACGTACTTACTGATTTTTAATGTAATTTAGACAACATAAATATTGTGACTGATAGAGGTTCAAATATGATAGAAGCTTTCAACGAATATAATCATATTTTTTGTTTTAATCACTTACTTCATAATACAATACAAAAATCTATAAGCGCAGTACCTGAAATTGAAGAACTTTGCCGTATTTGTTCTAAACTAGTAAAATTTTTTAAAAAATCGGGAATTAATTCTAGCTTACAAACTACATTAAAAAGTTTTTCTCCATTAAGATGGAATTCAATTTATTATTTAATTAACTCTATAGAAAAAAACTGGATTGAAATAACAAATATATTACAAGATCGCAATGAATTACACAGAATTGACAGTCTGAATATCACAGTAATAAAACCACTTGTCCAAATACTAAAAGTCTTTGAAGAGACATCAAAGGAGGTTGAAGGTGGAAAATATACAACAATTCATTATTCATATATACATGTTAATCGTTTAAAAAAACTTGTGCAATAAGACCAGAAGATTCACATCTTATTGAATCGATAAAAGAATAAATAATATTATATTTAAATACAATAGTTTTAGATAATATTTCAATTTTCCATAAAGTTGCATTATATTTATTCTCTCCAGCAAATAAATTACTAACGTTTGAAGAAAATGAAAAAAAAAAATAAGTGCAAAGAAATGATGAACATTTTTTTATATGAACCTACAAATAAAATAGATGGCACTGTAAGTACGTCAAATATATCTACATTTAATAAAGAACTGCTTGTAGATTTTGTGGGTTGGGTACGAAATCCGTAATTTCAAAATCCGGAAAGTCAGAATCCATAATTTCAAAATCCATACTTTTCAAAATCCATAATTTCAAAATCCATAATTTCAAAATCCATACTTTTCAAAATCCATAATTTCAAAATCCATACTTTTCAAAATCCATAATTTCAAAATCCGTAAAAAAAATCCATAAAAAAATCCATAATAAAAAATCCGCGCGGATTTTTTATTATGGATTTTTTTATGGATTTTTTTTACAGATTTTTTGCCGTCTATTATTTAGAATTTTCAAAACTATATAATAAAAATTTAAAAAAAATTTAGATCTTTCTCTTTTCATTATTCGTGCAGTTTTTGATGGTAAATATTTCCGGCAGAGTTTATTACACAAAACAGTAGAATCTGAAATAATTTTTGATGGTATTTTTTCCGTTGCTTGGGCTTGATCTTTCACATATAAATTGGTTTCGCAAATTTTTGAAGAAGATGCCACAGGATCATGATTATGTGTACTTGGACCACATTTAATAGTTCCTTGAACTATATAAGTGGTAACACGTGCAGAGCATTTATCAACTTTTCTACTCTCACACTCCCAATTTATGGTATTTTTATTGGTTTTTGATAATAAATACCCATAACCATTAATATAAATTTTTTCCCTTATTTGATTCTAAAATGGTTATATTATCCATATTTATAAATTAATGGTACAATGGTAAAACAATAGTCAAATTTAAAATAAAATAAAACTGCTTGTAATTATATAAGATTGTCGAAACGAAACAGAAATAATTTTTATTATTACTGAATATGGGAAATTCCCAAAAACAGCTTGTAAGTAAATAAATTCAGTAAATTCAAAAATCCCTTCAAACCATTAAAAAAGAACCCAACATACAAATAAAAATGTTGCAAGTGTCATTTAGTCACTAGTGTTCATTTTATGGATTTTGAAAAGTATGGATTTTGAAATTATGGATTTTGAAAAGTATGGATTTTGAAATTATGGATTTTGAAAAGTATGGATATTAATAGTATGGATTTCATTGTTTACGGATTTTTTAAAACTTTATGGATTTAGTTGTTTATGGATTTTAAAAATACGGATTTTGCAGGTAACCCAGATTTTGTTTCACAAAGAATATTTACGGATTCCGATGACAAAATTTCAAACGAAATATTATTGTATGATAATACAAATGTTATTTTCCATGATGGATTTGATGTATTACAATGGTGGCACTTACATCAAGCTGAATTTCCATTAATTAGTAAATTTAGTTCTAAAATATTAGCTACACCAGCTAGCAGTGCCTCGTCAGAAAGAACTTTTTCTGTTGCTAGAAATTTAATTTCTGAAAAAAGATCCTTAATTGGATACAATTCTGATCTCGTAAATAAAATAATGTTTTTACATAACAATATAAAAATTGCAGATATAGTAGATACATTGGGAAAAGAAGTCTGGGTTGAATAATTTTTCAACTGAATTTTTTATAAAATAATTTTTGAATTGAATTTTTGTTATATATATTTCTTTTTTATTTTTGAACAGAATTTTTGTTATATTTATTTTATTTTTGAACTGAATTTTTGTTAAAATTTTTTTTTTTTTAAATTTTAACTGAATTTTTTTTGTTTGTTGAATAATTTTTTATATTAAGTACGAATACTTATGAATTTAATTTATAATAAAAATCATTTACATAATATTATAGTGCTTTATTTTTAAATATTACTGATTATACTTATATAACTAAAAACTTAAATCAATTTAAATAATCAATAATTTAATTCCGCCTTCCGGTTTCTCCGTGCTTCTTTTTCCCAAAAAAAAAAGAAAGAAAGTCAAATGAAATTTTAAAATTATAAATGGTTTTACCTATATTTTCTTTTTTTTTTTGGAGCACTTAGGACTCGGCGACTCGAATTTCTTCTTCATTTTAGGACTCGAATTTCATCAGTTGACTCTTTATCCTATAAATAGTTTATAGTTAACTTTTATTTGTAATGGTAATTGACTAAAATACTTACTTTGGCTTTTATAAAATTATTTGAACGGTAAATGTTCAAAATGCTTTGGGAACTTTCACCGTGAATGCTCAAAATGCCTTGTGAACATTCACCGCTATCGTCGCACTGGTCCGTATCACCAACAGCAAGTTCGCTCATTTTTTTTTTTAATATAGTATTTTCCAGTTGTAATTTTTTATATTCATCTATTAACTCTAAAATGACAAAAAAAATTAGAAAATCATAAAATATATAATTTTAAAATATGTTCTCACGTAAAGCATGAAATTGAAGAATTTCAATAATTTCTTCAAATGTTAACCCTTCAACTTTAAATTTTTTCGACATTATTAAAATCAAAAATCAATAAATCGCTATAATTAAGCCTTGTTGACATTATGCTGATAATCATCTGCTGATTTATCAGCAACATGTATGTGCATGTTACGATAGCGTTTACATTATACTTTTAAAAGCTGCTACTTAGTGTTGTTTAAAATGGCTGAAAATCAAGGTTTGCTGGAGGGTATCGCTATAATTGCGGATATGTTACAGACAGAAATTAAAAATTTAAATAAAAAAAAAAAGACTTCATGAAGAATATGGGTGCGAAAGTGGATTGAAAAACGAAAAAATTGCGGATTCAGTTCTAATTTTTTGCAAGAAGTGAGAATGGAAGATCCAAACACTTTTCGAAGTCACGTCCGTATGACGCCTGCTAAATTTGATGAACTACTTTCATGAGTAGGTCCATCTATTTCAAAACAAGACACAATTTTTAGAGATGCTTTGCCTGCTAAATTAAAACTTGAAATTGTGTTGAGATTTTTAGCAAGTGGCGACTTATTTGGTAGTTTAGAACACTCATACAGAGTGCCCAAAAGTTCTATTTCTAATTTTTTAATTCCTGTATTAAAGGAAATATGTAATTGCCTACAAAATTACTTAAAGGTTGAAAATAATAATTTATTTTAAATTTAAAGAATTCATTATTAAATTAATTTTATATAAATTAGATCCCTACTGAAGTAGAATGGAAACAAATTGCGAATGGATTTTCAACACGATGGAATTTTCCAAAATGTTGCGGTTCCACTGACGGGAAACATATTCGCCTAAAATGTGCTCCACACAGCGGAAGTGAATTTTATAATTATAAAGGCTTTTTTTTAACATTGATGGCTTTAGTAGACAGTGAATATAAATTCAAATATGTAGATATCGGATGGAACGGCAGGATTAATGATTCAACAATTTTTCGAGAGTGTAAATTAAAACAATGTATAGAAAACGGAAGTTTAAATTTTCCCGATTGGGGTGTAATCGTCGGAGATGATGCATTCCCTCTTTCTACTTACTTAATGAAACCGTACTCACACCGACAGCGTCTAACAGATGATCAAATAATTTTTAACTATCGTCTCAGTCGCGCAAGAAGAGTAGTAGAGAACGCGTTCGGAATTCTTTCTTCAAGATTTAGAATTTTTTTGTCGTGTATTGAACTTGTTCCTGAAAAAAGTAGATGTGATTGTAAAAGCAGCATGTACATTACATAACTGGCTAAGAGAAACATATTCAACAAGTTATATGATATCTTCTACAACGGATTATGAAGATTTAGATACTGGAACCATCATTCCTGGTTTGTGGAGATGCGAAATCCCAAATACTTCACTCTTTCATCGAAAAATTTTTTTTGGTAGTAACAATTATTCGAAGCTGCTGATTCTCGACGAAAATTTTTTACAAAATATTTCATGGAAAATGGTGCAGTTGAATGGCAATGGAGAAAAATTAATAAAATATGAATAAGATTTTTAAAGAAACTATGTGCTTCGTATAAATTTATTAAGAACTTAAAAAATACTTCGATTTAATAAAAACTTAATACTTAAATAAAACTAATACTTCACATTTAAAAAAAACAAATAAACAAAATCCATCTTAATATTTGATAAAATAAGAACTTAAACTTTAAAATAAAAAAAAAAAATTTAAGAAATTTTCCGTCTGAATATTGGTTTGCTCCATACGCCGAATGTTTCTTCTGTTATTATTTGTTGTATTTTTGATTGGACTTTTAATGCCCTTTCAAAAGGTAGTACCCTAAGTTGCTGTGAAACCAGTGCACCAAAAAAGTGAAATTGATCCTGAGTTTGATTGTTTGATTTCAACTCTTCTAATTTATTCATCGCACTTTCTATGTGTTTAGGTAGTGCAGTTTTAATTTTTTTCCGTGGTGTAAAATCAGACACTGAGGGTGAATCTTCAAATGTGATTGAGTCTTCTATTCCTGTTTCCTATATTAAGATTTAAAGAATTAGTTGTATTTTAGGTATTAAAAATTTATACACTTTTGTTTACTAAATTTGAGGAAGTTTTTCTGCTTTCCTGATTGTCTAAAAACCTATACTGCGATATCAAACCAAACTAATTTTGGTTTATATATATCATCCGGAGAAGTGCCAGATTTTATTGATTTTTTTACTTTTGTTTTTTCGACGTTATAAGTATTTCGAATGGACTTAATTTTTTTTTTAACTGGTCCAGATTCAAATTAAATTCTTTTTGGAGGTACTCGTATGCTTTCTTTTTTTCATTTTTGTCTTTGTAACTTGCAACCTTGTAGTTCCAGAGACACTCACATTCCCTATAGTTTTCTAAAAATTTAACTATATCATAACTTCCCCATTTGCTTAAACTTGCCATATTTATGAATAATATATATGAATGAATATATGAATAATTAGTAAAAAATTAAATAATTAAATTGCTAATAATTAATGTTCGATGTTGCTACAGTTTTTATTTGTACAAAATAAATAAATAAAAATAAACTACAAAACAACAAAAACAAAATAATTTTAAAAAATATTACGAATATTTTTAACGAATATTACAAAAAGTAACGTTAAAGTTGATAATTTTGTTAGAAATTAGAGAGAAAAAAACAAGGACAAAAAAACAAAATAAAAAAAATGCTTATTTATGTACGATTTGATCAACCTAAGTCGACAACACCTCTTAACAAAATAGAAAATAATCTAATATATAAAGAAGAAAATTTGTTTGTTTATTTGTTTGTTTGTTTGTTTGTTTGTTTGTCCAGGATTCACGTGAAAACCACTGGTCCGATTGACACCAAATTTTAGAGGAATAATTTTGGGAGCCCGGGGGGTGACATAGGCTATGTCGCATTTTTATAAGTCAACAGGTTGCGGCTCCAGAGCCGTTCTAAGCTTTTTCGTTTTTTTGATGTCGAGCCGAAACGGTTTGACCGATTAACTTGAAATTTTGCACGAATGTTCTTCTTATTAAACGGAATTAATGGTATAAAGTTGGTTGAAATAAATTAACCCCTTTCGGCCCGGCGGGCTTCCAAAAAATTTTGTGTTTCCGATTTGTGTCCAATTTTACAGGGTGGTTTTGCAGTCAAAAAGAGAGGCTGGCACAAATTTTTGTTGGGTTCGGTTAACCCGTTTGGGCACGAGGGCGCAATGAAGCTTTTTCAATGTTTTTGATGTCGAGCCGAAACAGTTTGACCGATTGACTTGAAATTTTGCACAAATCTTCCTCTTAGCAAACGGAATTAGTTGTATAAAGATGGTTCGAAAATATTAACCCATTTCGGCCCGGCTGGCTTCCAAAAAATTATTTGTTTCCGATTTGTGTCCAATTTTACAAGGTGGTTTCGCAGTCGAAAATAAAGTCTGGGACAAATTTTTGTTGAGTTCGGTTAACCCGTTTGGGCACGAGAGTGCAAAGAAGCTTTTTCAATGTTTTTGATGTCGAGTCAAAACTGTTTGACCGATTGACTTGAAATTTGGCACAAATGTTCCTCTTAGCAACCGCATTTAGTTGTATAAATTTGGTTGGAATAAATTAACCCATTTCGGCCTGGCGGACTTTCAAAAAATTTTGTGTTTTCGATTTGTGTCCAATTTTACAGGTTGATTTTGTAGTCTAAAAGAGAGGCTGCAAAAAGGTTTAGTTAAATTCGATTAACCCATTTTCCACGACGACGCTATGAATTTTTCTATATATTTTATTTTCTTATACGATTCAAAGTATTTTATTGAAAATTTTGTACCAGCATTTTAATTAAAACCCACAGGGTTAATTTGGTTTTGACCTGTTTGTGCGTTTTGAACAAAGATTCAATGAAATTTTCAGTTTTCTTCAAATGAAATCTAAAAATCAAAAAATTCAATTTGTTATATATAATGCTTATACATAGTACATAGTATTTTAAAACAGTTTTTCCAAAAAATAAGCCTACATTTCTCTCATAAAATCATAAAAAAACGAGGAAGAGCGTATTACAACTTTCAGGACTAAACAAAATATAAGTTGAAAAGCGAATTTTTAAACCTTTTCTAAACCATCGACTATATTTTATTCAAGCCTTGGCAATTCAAGAAAATCCCCTTTTGATCTATAGTCATTTTAATTCAGTTAACATTGTTCCCCGGAAACCTACCATCCTCAACTCTATCGTCAAGGAGCACCAAATTGTCAAGAAGCAGCATGTATAGAAAAATTAGAGATAATCGTTCAAATTGTTTTGCAAACTGTTTTTTAAAGTTTTTGTTTCGCAATCGATTAAAAGAACTCGACAAACCTTTTTTTTAAGTATTCCCCTAATTCAAAGAAGTTGTACCTACTTTCAAAAATTGGACGTAATTTAGTTACAATTTTTTTTTTGAACAATCGTCGGCAGGGGTTAACAACTTTAAAGTCTGTTAGTAAATTGAACTTCATATTCAAAGAAGAACACATATACGAAATTTGAAGTTAATCTGTTAAATCATTTCTAATATATAGCAAAGCAACGAAAAAACCTATAAAAAGCTGTTGGGCCACGATGGGTTAACGGAACTCCACAAATATTTTTTTGTGGCATTTATAGGCAAAGTAGTATCTCAAATAAGTGGCTGAAACTTGCTTTTTTACCATTTTCAAGCTTCCGGGCAACGCCGGGTAAATCTGCTAGTATTTAATAAAAAATAAAACTTGGAGTATTGCTCTTCAATAATTTTTATGTCAAACCAAAGTGTGATGAGTACATTAAAAAACTGCAAAATAAAGCAATGAGAATTATATTAAAAGTTAATAGATATACAGCTAGATATATGTTAATTACATTAAAGTGGTTAAGTGTAAGGCAAAAAGTAATAATGAATGTTGTAATTCAAGTATTTAAAATGAAATATGGTTTATTACCTAATTATCTATGTGAAAAGTTATTGTTATTTGAAGTTCATAATTATTATTTAAGAAATAGATTACAATTTAGATTAGATGTAGTAAGAAATGAAAGAAATAAAAAAAACATTGTTTTACAATGGATTAACAATGTATAATGCCTTACCAAATGAAATAAAAATAGAATCAAAATTAGAAGTTTATAAAAAATTAATTATTAAGTATGTTAAAGAAAATATTTCTTATATTTAAAAAGATTATACAAAAAAATGTGATAATTGTTAAATTAGTTTTAAACTAAATAAAATGAATAAATAAATAAAATGAATAAATAAATAAAATAAATAAATAAATAAAATACTTAGTAAGAAACCCTATATAATTTTGAAAATGACCTTTTGAAAAACCCTTCGTTTTTTCCATCACATTTTGAATATATTTTCGTTAGCGCTTGAACTGATCAAAGGTTCCAGAAACTGAAGCCATGGTCCGATTTCACCTATACGCACTCCTCGCCGTACTTTCAATACTAGTTAATCCTTGTACACAATTCGAACGTTCTGTCTTAATTTTAAGTTACTAAGGTTTTAAGGTTTTCGGAGCTGTGTGTATGGTCCTCGACCCACTACTCCATTTAGTCCTAAATTTCAAAGACACTAAAGAATAAGGAAGAGGCACCCTGATACCAAAATTGGAGGTTCTATCTTCATTGGTTTCGGAATTACGCTCGTTTGGCCTAAATTCTCTAAAAAAGTAACAGGATCCGAACCCATGGCAATCCCCACCGTATTTTCATTACTGCAAACCTACAGCACAAATTTCATGAAGACAGCGTCATTAGTTCTTGAATTATCCTGATTCTTTTATAGGTTCGTTAGCCCTTAAACGAATTAAAAGGTCCAGAATCCAAACCCATTGGCCGATTTCCCCCATATGCAATACCCGCCATACTTTCAGTACTACTAACCTAGAGTTTACATTGCATCAAGATAGCTCCATTAGTTTTTAAGTTATGGTGATTTTTAGATATATATTCCTCAGCCCTTTCATCGATCAAAAGTTGCAGAACCTCAAGACACGGTTCGATTTCTCCAATATGCAGTCCCCGCCGTACTTTCAATACTAGTTAATTCTTGTACACAATTCAAAGTTCTATCTTAATTTTACGAGTAAGTTACTATTTTTATTAATGTCGATATGCTTTAAGGTCTTCGAAACTGTAT